>VWZO01009662.1:24251-94641 GCA_013396975.1 Bucco capensis
GAGGGGGGAGAGGAAGGCGTGTGCCGCCCGCATCTACCTCGACCCCCGCCCCATTCTCCCCTTCTCCATCCTCCTCCGGGACAAGTCGCCTCGCCCCGGCGTCTCCCGGCCCCGCTCTATGGTCTCACAGACGCGTCCGCGCAGCGGGGAGGGGGTTCCCCTTGGCAACGCGGAGAGCTGGTGGGAAGGGGTGTCAACAATGGCCTCCCCCGGGGGCTGTTGGTATCTCCCGCCCCGCCCGCCACCGCCCCGAGCGTGGTCGTGGGCGCCGTACTCCCCGGCGGCCTGGTCTGACTTACAGCTTATCCTCTGTTCCAGCCCGTTCACTCTCGTGCCTCCTGCTTTCCCCGGTAGCCTCTCCGGCCTCCTCCGCCTCTCCTGTCCCGCCTCGCTTCGCCCCTGCGGGGAGGGGAGGCACCGCCACGCGTCCTCCCAGCTGCTGCCCGAAGCACGCCGGCCGCGGGCCCCGCTGGGGCAGCGGGAAGGCGGCCGGAGAGGGGGCTGTAGTGAGGTTGTATGTTCCGGTGCGGCCGGGCTGGGACGGGCCTGGCTGGACTGCCCCGTGGCCTGGGCAGCGGTCAGCAGCGCATTCCCCGGACAGGGTCCCTCGGGAGACAGCGGAGGACTGGCCGAAGTCTGCGCGCCAGGCGCCAGGCGCGGTCACGGGCGTTCCTGTCCGCCTGTCCGCTGCGGAGCTGGTCAGAGCCGCTCCCAGGCTCTCGGCCGGCGCAGCTCACTCCTTGTCCGGACAGTGTGTTTCTTCCTCCATGGGGACGCCCACTCGCTGCGGGGCCGGGACGCAGCCGGTCATGCACCAGGCCCCTGGCAGCGGGCGCTTAGCTTTGGCCCCATGGTTTTACCGACACTAAACTTTCCCGCCGTTGTCCCCTCATCGCTGAACTCTACCGTTGGCAACCCCCTCGTGAGAGCCATTCAATGCGCTACCCGATCACCACCGAGGTGCCAGGCAGGGGCACCCGTTTCCACAGCACCTCCCAAGGTGGCTCGTATAGGCATCTCGGCAGCCTAAAGGGAGCCCCGAGCGAAACGGTGCAAAAAGATGCGGACTCCATCCTAAGCCCGCAAGAGATGACCATATCCAAAGGCAGAGTCTGGCAGAGCTAAGGGTTCTGAAACCATCTGGGAGCAGTGTGATCCGTGTGTAGACATCACTGAGGACTACCAAATAAGGTCCTGTGCATTCCTCGCAGAGGCACCTGCAGAGGTACGGGGAGCAGCAGGGAGGGTTCCTGTCACGCTGGTGCCTGAGGGGCTCTTAGCTGTGGCATAGCACATAGCTTTGCTCTGGGTAAGGCTGTCATCGATGATGGCAGAGCTGCTCCGGAGGGAGTGATGATGCCCTGCCCCAAGCCACAGGAGGTGTAAGTAAGGTGGCCGGGTAAGTTGGCCCCACTCGAGGTGAAGAAGGGATTCATGCCTTTACCCAGGGTCCCAGGAGTCTAGTTAAGGGCTGTCTCAGAATTAGAGCAGGCTGTAACCAGGTCACAAAATTACAGGTGACTTTTCTAAGAAATCGTTTCTTTGCTGGATCTCAGCACTGATCTGAACGTCAGTGTTGTGGGCACAATGTCAGTGGATGTATCCCCCAATTAGACTTTCAATAGCAAAACACAAGAAGCTCAAAATAATTGGGTCAAGAGTCTTGTTTCTTTGCAATCTAGGTGTGTTTTTCCATTTCAGATGTACTACCTTTGCAAAACTTCATACCATACCTGCTGCTGAGCCATCTGCTGAGAGCAGGTTCCTGTATTAGCCCCACATTTGCCACAATACAGTGTAATATTTCATCATTTCCTTCAGTGGTGGGCATGAGCAGCAGTTTTTCTCAAAGCTATGCATGGCTAAGTTTATCAGATGTTCACAATGGTGTGTTCATCCAGTCTCCAGCTACCCTGAACGTTTGCCAATTAACTGGCCTCATTAATCTGTAACTGTGAAACAAAAGAAAATTCCATCAAAGAGTTACTAGGCAAACTTCTAGTCGTGATGGACATTTGATGTTCATCAACATTTTGCTCTGAAAACCAATGTAACTGAGAGGACTCTCAAAAGTTTTGTGAAATCAATGTAATTCCATGAGTCTAATCCTTGGCTAGTCCAAAACTGTTCCCATGCTAATTTGTTCTGGGATTGGGACTCAGGATTGCTCAGCTGGTACACAGGATCTTGTCTAAAAGTGCATCAACTGATTTTGTTTACACTGGAAGAGAACTTTTCCTACTCTGCTGCTATTTTTGAATCTTGGTCCTATGTTGTTAGAATCTTCTGATTCAATGGAAACCAAGATATTCCACCATACCAATAAACCTGGATAAATGTAATACTGAATTAATCATTAAAGCCCAAGTTTTATTTATGCTAAAAGCCTTTTTACATGGAAAAATTGATAAGCATAACTGTAGCAGAATGATTTATACTAGTGTGGCTTTGCTGATGTAACATTCCAGGTAAATGTTTTAATTTGGTGCAATTATTCCCCTTCCCTGTATAGATGAGTCATATATAGATAAATCATATTTTATAGATAACAGTTGAAGCAAATTGCATCTCATAATTACATTTACACCAAGTTTAAGGCATTCTTAGGATGGGCAGGGAATATGATGGGGCCCTAGTGTAACTGAGAGTGCAACCCTTAAAATGCTATTTGTGACAATTGTAATCAAATTGTCATCTGCTCTAATGTTTTTATTTCTGCTCATTCCAAAACAACAAAAAGCATTAGATCTGTCTAAAATTAAATGTTTTGAAGGTCTAGCACAAAAATATGTACATCAGTTCATGCAGGCTAGGGAAGCAAATGCAGTTTGTCATATTTAAACAGAACTGTGCCCAGTCTGTAGGTATCATCATCCAGTGCCAGATTCAGCACTGTTGTAATCTGGCATCCTGGGGGATTCATGATACAAAAGGAAATTTGACTTCATGATATCAAGGCTAAATTTGGCTCCTCAGTGCTTAGAACACTCCTGAAGGCGTGATGCTCCAAACAATTAATCTTGCATAATATTGAATAAATGCATATAGGACACACTAGCTAAGTTCTTGTAAATCCATTGTTGCTGGTGTATTTTTTTCCCTAAAAAGATGGTTTTCCACAGTTGGCAGCAAGCCTGTTCAAAAAAAATATCTTTGAACTGCAAAATACAAAAGATTGTACTTTATTTGCAGTCCATATTTTCCTCTCTTTTTGGCCATTGTCCACCCATCTACCCTTCCCCCTCATGAACAAAAAAAAAGCCCTTACCCTTAGTTTAGAGCAGGGTGCTTGGCAAGCATTTACTTCTCTGTTCTTAACCCATTTGGTCATTTGAAATAAAGTCCTGAAGCAGTGTGAAATTAACTTATATGCATAACATTTGAAGTGACAGCAGAAATTCCCACTGGAATGAAGGGCTATTCACTCCAGTGGGAATCAGCAAAGAGATTTGGAGCAGAACAATGTGCTTTGCTGAAAACTCTCCCTTCCATTTGAACTCATGGGATGGGGCCTCCCTGGCAAAGCTTGTGCACTGCCACCCATTATGACACTTGAAAAGAAAATGACACCAAACCAACCTCAAACTAAACCAGCCTTTTTTCCCCCCCACATGCTGGTGAGGCTCCTAGCACACTGTGTTCAGTTTTGGGTCCCTCAAAAGAAGGACACAGAGGCATTAGAGTGTGTCCAGAGAAGGGCAAGGAGGCTAGGGAGGGCTCTGGAGCACAAGTGGGATGAGGAGCAGCTGAGGGCACTGGGGTTGGTTAGTCTGGAGAAGAGGAGACTCAGGGGAGACCTTAGCTCTCTCTACAACTCCCTGCAAGGAGGTTGGAGTGAGATGGGGGTAGGTCTCTTCTCCAGGGTTAACAGTGAGAGGATGACAGGAAATCACCTCAAGTTGAAGCAAGGGAGGTTTAGATTGGATATAAAGAGGAATTTCTTAACAGAATTTCTTTGATGATCTTAGGAGTCTCCTCCAACCTTTGTGATTCTGTGACATTTAGCCTCTTACTATACAGAATTTCTGCAATTTGCTAACGTGATTGCATTTCTGCATTGTTCCACCAGCTGAAGGCAGAACAGTTGTGTGTCTCTGGGCAAACTGAAGCTAGAGTTACTGTTTTCTGTGCTGTATGGAGAAAGGTGCCTGTCCAATTCCTTGTCTAGAAAGCCATGGAAAGGCATTTCTGTAGGCTGTGCAGCAGTCGTGATTGAGAGCAAAGAACAAGAAGAAGGCTGCATATTTATGTGCATGTGTCTCCTGACCCAGCAGTGGACTTGGTGCTCTGAACACAGAATCACAGAATCACAAAGGTTGGAAGAGACCTCTAAGATCATCAAGTCCCTCCATACCTATCAGTACCATACCACTAACCCATGGCCCTAAGTAGTGCATCTAAATGTTTCTTAAACCCCTCCAGGGATGGTGACTCCACCACCTCCCTGGGCAGCCTAGTCCAAGACTTAACAACCCTTTCAGTAAAGAAATTCCTCCTTATATCCAATCCTCCCCTGCTGCAACTTGAGGCAATTTCCTCTTGTCCTCTTACAGTTAACTCTGGAGAAGAGACCTACCATCATCTCACTACAACAAATCATCCATGAACATGTTTGGGAAGGGTTCAGACAGCACCCCAGAGTGCACAGAATTTTGTTTTTCATTGGTAAATTATGTTCTTTAAATAGTGTTGAATACACTTAGGAATTTTGGAAGGAAGGATGCTCTGTAAACAGGATTACTAGTAAGAAGTGTCTAACATTAAGACAATATTGTAAAGTTAGATTATTCTCGTGTTTCCCAGCTCTTTGCATACAGTATAATGCAAAGTGGTCTGGGTTGTCATCTCATAGAAAAAATCGATCATAATATTTTGATTCTAACCAGGAATGACATACATACAGTTGTATGTTATATGGTATTTTTCAAATCCGTTTGCCTAGTACTTTGCTTGTTGAAAGTGACATAACTGAGTCTTGTTTCAACTGAAGCCTATCCCGTTAAGGAGAAATCTGAGTGACTGACTCCCTCTTCATTGCAAAGTACAATTAGCAAACCAGTTCTCTGGCACATTTGTACAATTACTTTTATGCATCTCAGAAAAGACCCAAAGCTCATACTTTTTTTTCAATTAACATTAATGGAGTTACTGACAATAATCACCCTCCAACATTATGTTTCATACCACATGGTCAGGAGTACATATCATCCAGTCTACAACTGAGATTTCCATTGTCTCAGCCAAAAGGCTTGAGACTGCCAGCCAGCTAACTAAATTCCTCATGGATTTCTGACAGACAAATAATAGGTGAGGAAATGGTTGAGTTTCCAGTTAGATTTCTCTAGCTGCCACTTACAGCATCAAGAAAGAGGACAGAAAACTTAGGGATTCCTCCAAGAAGAATATTTACAAGACAATGCATCCTTTGTTTTCTTTCTGCTCTGCTTCCCTTTACTCTAGTCTTTTGCTCTCTTTCTGTATACCTGTTTTCTTGCCTTTCTCCCCTTTTATTTATGTATGCTTATATTGAATTGTGATATTTTGCATTAATAAGTACAAAACCCCCTTGATTTGTATGTGTCTGTATGGGCAAATGCACAGTTTGCTTGTTTTGTTCTAAATCTACCACATTTCTTCCTAGGCACGAGCAGTAGATACTGAAGATGAGCAGAAAGAGAGCATAGAGAAGCAAGAGAGAGGGGAACAGGTGGAGAAGAGAGGCAAAAGAGAGAATGAGCATGCAAGGGCTGTTACCATGGTGCTTCAAAAGCAGGAGTGTAGTGCTACAGTTAGAGAGGAAGCAACCCAAAGGACCATATCCTGATCTATAGCTAGGGAGTAGCTGGTGTAGCAGAAGGAGGATGCTAAATGTTGCTTTTTGTGTTCCTCCCCCTGGGGCTGTTCCCCAGCCTAGGCAGCAGCTGAGGCTGTTCCCAGACTGTTTGGGTGCCAGCTGGACATCCAGGGATGTACTAGTATAGGTACTGCAGTCCCACTTCCCTGCCCTTTGCAATGGTCTCTCCAGTGGCCAAAATTATACTCCCAGGCACATCTTCCATGAAGTTCACTAAGGCCAAATGCCAGGTGCTGCCCCTTGGCCATAACAACCCCCAGCAGTGCTCTAGGCTTGGGGAGGAGTGGCTGCAGAGCTGCCAGGCACANTGGAGGGGTTTAAGAGACAGGTAGATGTTGCATTGGGAGGCATCATTTAGCAGGTTGCTAGGGCTAGGACAAAGGCTGCACTGATGATCTTCAAGGTCTCTTCCAGCTGGAACTGTTCTATGATTCTATGATCTCCACTGTCTGGCTGATTTTCCTGTACAAGAGAGAGATGCTGAGCTGCTGCTTGACCCATAGTAGTGGAGGACGACTAGTTGCCCAAGGTAGTCCTGGTTCAGCTCTATTAGTGGATTCTTATTGTCCTGGTAGATATTTCTCTTATGAGTAAAGAACATCAAAATGAATCTGCTTTCCTACAGGGTCAAAAAGAAGAAAGATAACCTCTGGGGGAAAAATTATAACCCAAGAGGTCACGATTTTATAGTGTATACCTACATTTCACAATGATATTTTCATTATCTGGAGTCACTAACATGATCCCAGCCCCAGCAGGAAGCTCATTCTTGAGTCAAGGAAAAGGGAGTTTTAACATTTGTTTATTCATTTTTAGTATTAGCACTGTTACACCAGTTTCACTTAATTATGGGAGAATAAGCAGGTTTAGAATTCCCCAGAGAAAGTTGCAGTTTTTTTCTTCTCAGACATACTCTCTTCATCTTCTAAACTGCTCCTCCCTTAGTCTTTTCATTTTCCTCGAGTATGCTTATTCTTATCCTTAGAAATGAGCACATCTTGGGGAGATTTTTGACAACTATAAATGGTATCATCTTATTACTTTGCTTTTCTTCTTTCCCACTCTCTTTTCTTCTGTGGATTGGTTGTTAAATGCAGCAGGTTTCCTGGAGTATGACATGTGGAGTACACGAACCCAAAGGTTTTGCCTGCTAGGGATGCAGCTTGGATATGGAATCTGTGAAAGATGCATCAAGGTATTCACAATGTACCTGCAGTAACATGCTGTATTCCTGCTGCTTACATCCATGTTTTGGGCTTGAAACCATATTAACTCCTGCAAATTCAAAGAACACAGTAAAACCAAAACATGCCATGGTTCACCAAGAAAAAGTCACCTTATTATACCTGGAGGTTTCTGCTGTATGAAGCCTGTGTACATTGCAGTTTTTATTATTCCATAGTGTTGGCCTGAAGCTAAATGAAGGATTTTTGAGGACATGTTAAGTCACTTACAGATCAAGTCTTTTTAAAAACTTGAGTGGCAAAAAGGGATGTGTATTTATTTTAGACAGCTGTTTTCACACTTTTACATGGATAATTGAATTCAGAAATTGCCCTTCTACTTTCAACCTGAAAAGAGTAGCTCAGAATGCACCTACACACTTCTGATCCCTTGAAAAAAAGTTGTAAACTGAAGGAACTTAATTAAACTTTAAAAACTGGTCTCTGTGCACAAAGTGCTTCATTTCTACACAACTTCTAAATAGATGCTGTTAGAAGCATATAGAAAATCTCTAAAGCTCTGCTTTAACCTCAGCATTCATTGGTCTGCCCCAAGGTGTGCCTTTAGACCAAGAGAAGTACACAAGTGCACATGGAAAGTGTTGCTGAGGTTGAAGTCTTCAACTACATCAAAATCTTGCACCACTTCAACTAGTCCTATAAACAAGAGAAAGCTGCATTTGTAAAGAAATAAATACAGAATCACAGAATCATTAAGGTTGGAAGAGACCTCTAAGATCATCAAGTCCAACCATACCTAGCACTACCATACCACTAAACCATGGCCCTAAGGAGAGTATCTAGATGTTTCTTAAACCCCTCCAGGGATGGTGACTCCAGCACCTCCCTGGGCAGCCTAGTCCAACACTTAACCTTGGTTCCTGTAAGGAAAAAGAGTGTCTTTATTGATAACTACACCTAAATTGCAATTATGGAACTGTTTTACCTAAAAATCACCTCCTCATCAGAAATGTTATATAACAAGGGAAAAAAAAACCCTCTATGTAATTTGAAGACACAGGAAAAGTGTTTTTTTTTCCTTTGGTCCTCCAGCCAAAATATGGGAAAAATGTGATTTCAGTTGAGCAAAAAAAAAAAAATATTGCTCCTTTTTTGAGTCTTATAAACATTTTTTTGACCCCTTCAAATGAGGTTCGGTTTCTAAACAAAATCGTCATTTACTGTTTCATTGGTTTAGTCCTCCAGAATGAGACATTCTGCCTTTTGCTGGAAACTGTCCCAGATTCACTAAGGTTTTCAGATTCTGCTAAAATGAGCTTTGGAGTAATTTTTAGGGTATTTTTAGTTTGTTTGTTTGTTTGGTATTTTTGAGGGGTGTGGGAGGAGGGAACAGGAGAGAGCAAGGGTACACCTACACCCTATTTAAGAGTTCACAAGGCCTCAGAACATTTTCCCCTTAATTTACAGTAATCCACTCAGAAAAGATTAAATAATCCAAACCAGGCCACCTTGCAACAGAAATACTAAAGTCCTTTTTTTTTAGCTTCCCCAAAATAGAGTTTAAAGGAATATTTTATTGGAGATGTTCTTCCAATGTAATCCTTTAGCAGACACAATCAAGGAAGAAAAAAAAAGCTTAGCTGCTAAAACACAATGTGTAACTTTACCTATGGGAAGAACCCAAATAAAAGAAAGAAAAGTTGCTCCAAGTTGCATATAAATGTAAATGCCTTGAGAAGCAAAGGCTGTAAACCATATTTCTCCTGCCCACAAAGTCACACTGGCTAATGCCTCATAAAATTAGTTGCATCCTCAGTACCATCCTTCAACAGCAGGTTGGAAGGCCTGATTATATATTTAATTATCTATTTTTTGTCAGCTCCTCTACATCCAAGTACACTTAAAAAATATCATGTCATCTGGGATCAATTCATCCACAGTGATTTTATTATAGTTTCTATGTAATGTTCCTTTGGTATATCCACCCTGTTCCCCACCCCTGAGCATATGGTGCCTCTTTTTTAATACATCTGAATTAAAGTACCAGCATTAAATATGAATCTTTTTGGCTTTTGACAGTTGCCAATCCTAGAGTTGTTCGCGAATGGTTTTGATATCAATTTCACTTCTGTGCCACAAAGTGCTTTGTTAACATCTGCCCTGCAGCAGATGATGATTTTTTAGAGATGATTTATTCATGTGTCTGCATTTTGGTGAGAAAACATAGTTGTAACTCTTGGGCTTTAATCTGGGGAAGGAATAGAGCGGAATGAAACACAGTCAGTCATGCTTTGCACTTGAAAGGAACGCCATCATTATTTATTTGTTTTCTGTGGTAATCCTAGGAACAATAGGTAGAATGGCAAAAAAATAAATTGAGGTCTTTGTTGCAACTCTCTCTCCTTCAGCCAAAGACCCTGTACTCAGCACTGGGGAGGCCACACCTAGAGTCCTGGGGTCAGTTTTGGGTCCCTCAGCACAAGAAGGACACAGAGGCATTGGAGTGTGTCCAGAGAAGGGCAAGGAGGCTAGGGAGGGCTCTGGAGCACAAGTGTGCTGAGGAGCAGCTGAGGGCACTGGGGTTGGTTAGTGTAGAGAAGAGGAGACTCAGGGGAGACCTTAGCTCTCTCTACAGCTCCCTGCAAGGAGGTTGGAGTGAGCTGGGGATAGGTGTCTTCTGCAGGGTTAACAGTGAGAGGATGAGAGGAAATGGCCTCAAGTTGCAGCAGGGGAGGTTTACATTAGATATAAGGAAAAATTTCTTTACTGAAAGGGTAGTTAAGTCTTGGACTAGGCTGCCCAGGGGGGTGCTGGAGGGGTTTAAGAAACATTTAGATGCTCTCCTTAGGGCCATGGTTTAGTGGTATGGTAGTGCTAAGTATGGCTGGACTTGATGATCTTAGAGGTCTCTTCCAACATTTGTGATTCTGTGATTCTGTGTGATTCTGTGATCCATGCTTTCTCTCATGTACGTCATCTATCAAATGTTGTTTAAGGATCTTTTTACACCAGCTGCTCTCCTGTTTCATGTTTTGCTAAGCTCTCTAAACAATTTGATGAGCATGAAGAACCATGCCAACCAGACAAATCCTGCTTTTGCAATTTTGTCCCAGGGTTACTCAGTTGTGAAGCACCATGATGGTGGCTGTATTCACTTCTGGGGCAGTGAGAGCCATCAGCCCTGTTATCTCATGGTTCTGCAGGGCTAGAAGTAATTTTGTGGAACTGCATGATTTTTCTGTTATTCTCTTAATTTGCTACCTGTTTGGAATGATACCACCAGGAAAATGTGTTGTTATTCACAATTTGGTTGTGTAAATGACTTCATGAGGTTCAGGAAAGGCAGCATTCAGTTCAGGAGCTGCATCTTCAGAGAAGACTTCACGTTCCCATTAGAAGGCTCTGCCATTAGCCTTGAGCAGGCTGGATATTTAACTTAATTATTACAGGCTGAAATGGCCATTTTATGTTAGTTTTAGGGCTTCTTTAATTTGATCAGTTATGTTCTTCCCCTGCTTGCAATCAATTGAATGAAACAGACACTAAATAAAATAGGTAATACAGAGAAATAAGAGATAGTCCCAATCATCCTCAACTCCTGCCAGCCCAAGTCTGACTCTTTGGAGCATTTCAGAAAGCAACGATTTTCCCCGAGCTAAGTAATGGTGCAATGCTTTAGAAAGGTTTGATAAGTGCAGGCTTTAAATAAACTGCATAAATATTCTGGCTAAATGAGTAGAATAGTGATTCTAACAGCTCTTGTTGGGGAGAGGGGGTGTTCAAGAATAAATGCCAACATAAAACTTAGTCCCCAAAACCAAGTAGAAATTCAAGGAGAAAGCAAGCACATTTTCACCAGGACAGAAAATATTCATACTTCAATAGCACAAAATTTATAACTAATTTTAATCACATTTTCCATAGATCCTTGGCTGAGACTGATCTAAAATTCTCATTGCAAACCTTCACAGCTGTTTTTAGCTGCATTGTTTGTTGGTTGTATCTCTTCCGTTTGCCCCAAGAAGCCTTTATCAAGGTGGTAAGCTCTCAGAAAGACAAATGAACAAGAAAAGCTTCTCCAAAATCAGAATGACTTGTATTCTTATGGCTAATATTGCTATTAATAATCTTAGAAATGAGAAAGGAAATCAGCTTATGGAAGACAATATTAAACAATTTCACTTGTAAGGATATGAACCATAAGAACTGGGATGTTTGGATTCTGGCACGGTGTATGAGAAGAAAAGCTGATTTTGGTGCTGTCTCTGCCTCTTCAGTCAATAGACAGAAAACATTGTGCTTTCTCTCATGCCAGGCACAGAGGGACCTAGGGGTGCTGATTGACAGCTAAACAGGAGCCAGCAGTGTGCCCAGGGGGCCAAGAAGGCAAAGGGCATCTCGGCCTGGAGCAGGAAGAGTGTTGGCAGCAGGAGCAGGGAGGTGATCCTGCCCCTTTCCTCAGCTTTGGGGAGGCCTCACCTCCAGTACTGCATCCAGTTTTGGGCCCCTCACNGAGGAAAATAGCATAAATTATGTACTGTGCAACTCCCTTTGAAGAGGAAAAATGCTGTCGCCACTAATTTCAGTATATCAGACGCAACTTGTCTCATGAGAGATCTGATATTGCAAAGACATGCATACCTTTCAATTTATGTGACTGATGTGACCAAAAGTATGTCCCTGACACATGTAGAGTTCAGTCTACATTTAGTCTCAGCAATACAGAAGTCCTGATCTGACTTGATTACAATGAGTAGGGAAATTTCACCAAAACTGGTTTTTTGTTTATCAGAAAAAAAGGTGAATTTAAATCAAACTTTCTCGCAAGGGAATATACACCACAAGCCCTGAAATTTCTGATGTCACAATCTCCAAGACTAAAAGTTAGCTGAAACCTGTAAAACCCTATGTACTGAATTATGCCTGCTCCATCAGACATCTTCAGTAGCCTAAGATGGCATGAGCATCTTCACTAAAGTCACTGAAGTTTTGATGTGGTGATATGCTATTGGAGATCCAGCTGCAGACTCTAACTCAGTCAAGAAAGGAAGCTCACCTTGGGAGATGAAGGAATGTTCTACAGGAGGTGCCAGTTGCCTTGCTTTTAAATATAGCTGTAGACCACTCAAGACTGTTAAGTGTATGCAGCTTGGAAAATGCCCACTGGATTACTTTCATGAAACACAAATGCTGTTTCTTACTCAGCTGTTATGACTATGTCTATTGTTCTTGTTCCATTTTATAGTGAATATTTTTACATCCTTTATTGTTGTAACAGCAGGGACAGATAATGTTTTTTTCCCCAATTACTGGAAAAGTCTCTGGAAGTGCAGTTCTAAAGTGAACAAAATTGTTCACACCAATAAGTGTAATTTGGCAAATAATTATGACTGAAAAAATATGTAAGCAGCATAAAAAGACCTGAAATGTTTCATTTCAGAAACTCCAACTGCTTGTTTTGACATTTCTTTAATGACTCATTTTGGCTTTTCCTTTCAAACAACATTTTTCATTGGTGAGTGGTCTATAGTTGTTAAAGATGAAATAATTAGAGACACATAATCTGAGGGGAAAAAAAAGCAAAAATTCAATGAAAAAAATACACAGAAAAAGGTCATTTTGATTTCAATGTAGCAGAAGATATTCCCTCCTTATTTTTGATTGTAATTATTTAACTAAAGCAAATCATGATTTAATCTGCTGTATTAATAATGACTGTAGGTGTCAATAATCCAATGTATGCATATCAATTTCAATCCAGTTACAATCCAGCAAAAAAAGAAAAACAACCCCAAATAACTGTGTGACAATGGAATTAATGTGGTTTTTCAGTGTTCGCAGGTGACACAAGGAAGTAAAAGTGGCTAGCCCTTGTGGAAATGCAAGGCTAGCCTAACTGGGTCCTGAGAATGGAAGTACAGTAGAGCAGGAAATGATGCCAGGGCTCTGAAGAGACCTGGCTTAATTCACTAAGTCCTTTGAAAAGTGTATGGGGTCAAGGGAATTGATTCTCCCCCTCTACTCCACTCTGGTGAGACCTCATCTGGAGTACTGCATCCAGTTCTGGAGCCCCCAGGACAAGAAAGACATGGATGTGCTGGAGGATGTCCAGAGAAGAGCCATGAGGATGATCAGAGGCTGGAGCATCTCTCCTATAAGGACAGGCTGAGAGAGTTGGCATTATTCAAGCTGGAGAAAAGAAGGCTCCCAAGAGACCTTCTTGTGGCTTTCCAGGACCTGCAGGGGCTACAAGAGGACTGGGTAAGGACTTTTTAGCTTGTCAGTCAGCAATAGGACTATGGGGAATGGATCCAAGCTTGAGGAGGGGAGATTTAGGTTGGCTGTTAGGCAGAAGTTGTTCCCCATGACGATGCTGAGCCACTGTGCCAGGCTGCCCAGAGAGGTGGTGGCAGCCCCAGCCCTGGCAGTGTTGCAGGCCAGGCTGGCTGGGGCTGGGAGCAAGCTGCTCTAGTGCCAGCTGTCCCTGCCCATGGCAGGCACAGGGGTTGGAACTAGGTAAGCTTTAAGGTCCCTTCCAACCCTGACAATTCTGTGATTCTGTGATGAGGCAGCTTTGCAGGCAAGAAACTCTCATGGTAAGGATCTCATCAAGAGCTCACAAAGTTCATTGAAAGACTGGCTTATGGCCATCTTGTACAGAGATATAAGGGAAGGCATGGGCTTGCTTTATTTCCTCAATTCTTGGAGATCTGCTGAAGAAGCAAAATGGGACAGCTAGAGGAGCAGAAAGCTTGTTGCACTCAGAAGACGTGTTTGAAATACACCAGAGCCCCACTTCAGAGCTTTGGCCTGGAAGTGTGACACACATATCTCATCAATTGGGTAAAGAAGAGTTAAGATGCATGGCACAATTCCAGAGTACACAAGTGTTAACTATTTAAGAAGCTGTGCAAATACAAAAGAAAAAAAAAGATTTGGACCATGTTCTTTCACTTATTTTTTTCTGAACTGATGTAAAGCTGCTCCAGTGAAACCACACCAAGCATCTGTCTGCTCCTGGCTGCAGCTTTGAAAACCTCAGTCCAAAATTCTCCCCATGAAATAATGCTGGGGTTCAGGTCTTTGTAAGTGGGCTAGTTTGAATCAAAATAAGGTATTCCATGCCATAGAGGTCATATTCAGTCCTTGAGGCTTTGACAGCAAGCTTGGCCCTTGGGGTGTCTTGCATGAAGCTTAAGACCCAAGCAAAACAGGTGCTTAATTGAGCTAATTAGCACCTAATTAACAACTAGTATATGTAGGGAGAGGTCTGGTGCTTTGTTCCTTTAGGAAGTTGAGTACCTGAGCCGTGTGAAGATCAGAAGCCTAGCTCTGTTCATACAGATCTCTGCTTTTCCTGCCTTCTATCAGTTCCTGAGTTCCAGGATCCAGCCTCCCGAGCCTGAGTCCTGTCTGCTGCTGAAGTCCTCCTGCTACTGCATCAGTGGTGAGGTAGCTACCATCAAGGGGTTTGGTTCTGATATTGGTTTTGTGTGTGTATACATATATATTTATATATATACATACACACACTTCATTTTCTTCTCTCTCCATTAATTTCTTTTTTTCCCCTACTACAAGGAGGGAAAGTAGGGGAGTAGGGGCAAAGGGGATAATAGAGAGTTTTTATCCCTGGCTTGGGGGTTGGTCCAGCCCTAATCCTTGACAGTACAGAAGATCTGTGTTTCACTAGTCAGTAAAGAGCCACTGCACTGCAAAGTTTAAACCTTTTCTCCTCTATTACAGCCAAAATACAGTGATTTTGTAACTGCTTATGCAATCACTTCTGTAAGTTGAAATGGCTTGATATCCCTGTAGATTTTCACTAGTGAATTCAAGTTTGCATGTGCCAACTTTTTCACATTTGTGTGAAAGGAAAACAGAGGGGAAATCTAAGGGGTTTAGTCTTAATACCTTAGAGCTAAATAAATATTTACCAAGTTGGATTCTGTCTTCCTTTCATGGTCAATGCTGAAGTACAAAGTGACTGGAGGGCTGCTGAAAATATACAAACAACATTAATCTACTTGTTTTTTTCTCTGTTTTGAAATGTATCATAGAATCCAATTTCATGGCATACTTTGGTTTTATATGTATTCCTTTCCAGGTGAAATAGGGTTTTTTTGTCACTTGTGACACTTTCATTTCTCATACATGTTTCTAAAATGGAATGCTCAGTTTCCCCATGCAGATATGCTTTTATGCAAAACTATGGCAGAGATTTATTGCTGCAGCAGCCACTTTTTGACTCTATCAGCCAGCCAGCTATTTGCTATAAAATGCTCCCTGTTCTAGGATTCCAGGCTGCCCATAGATCACTCCATACAAGAACATTCAAAACTAGCTCTTCTGCTAGCAGAAAGAACCTCTGTGTTCCTTTATCTCCAAATTTCAGCTGATAGTTCATCAGATTCATTCAGAGTGGATAACTAATGATAATAAAATGCCCTTAGAGGAGCAAATGTGTAACTTTCTAATATTTTATACAAGTAAATTGCACTGGACTAATTAAAAAGGCATAGAAAAATGATTTTTGCACTCTTCCTGTCCATATGGGATTACTATTATCCACAGAATTTGCAGCTGGAGGTCCAAATGACAAATTCATGTGTTGTAAAGTGTAGCACCTTCTACTGATGAGCTTCAGACTCGTGCAAATGAAAGAGGTTCATGCCTCTTTCTTTTGGCTCCATACTATTTCCAGAGTCAGACACAGTCCTTGTGGTAATTGAGTGGAGCCCCAGCAGCACAACTGATCCAGTTTCAGCCTTTGAATGGTTGAGAAAGCTTCCTCCTCCTGTGACAAGGCAGAGCACAGAGCTAGAGAAACTGCACTTGCTTACTTATGGACTGGCAATGCATATGCAGTTTGTGGCTAGCCTCCCTTGGAAGTGTTATATGGCTTCAGGGAAGTCATGTCACAGGTGGTAACTTCAAAGGTTTAGTAATTTAACATTACTGGACATAACCCTTCAGGAAAAAAAATTAGCAATGGCATAAGAAAAAGCTAACAGAGGCCACTAAATTGCCACATGTACATCATGACTCCAAGGCTCAGGAAGAATGGACACCTAGAAGTCTTTTGTACAAGGTGTTTGTTGACTTAATTTGATAGAAAGTACATTTATTATTACCAGTCTGGATTTCCTTCCCAGAGAGCAGAGAGGAAAAGGCATTTCTATGTCACATTTCACTCACCCTGAAGAGAACAACTGACATAGAGTAGATAAACATGAACATGTGTCTGCTTTTCATTTGGATAGATTAGAAAGCCTGAGCTAACTAGCTCAATGGTAAGTATTTGCATTATAGGCATATAAATTAGGGAAAGGGAAGTCCAGCCCTAATGAACATATATTTGGACTAAAACTAATAATTTATATATTATATATTTGATATAGGATATATATGTATCACATATATATGATATATTTATGTAATATATATAATTTCTATATGTCATTTGCATCTAAAGTTTAGGTCTTTCCCTAATGAACAAAATATGTCCCTGAACAAACTCTGTGTGACTGGAGACAAGCTTAGAGCACTCTGCATAGGTGTGAAAAGAAAAGGAAGTGTTTGGGTATACTTTAACTAAAAACAAGCACTGAAGCTTCCAAGGCTAAGGGAAGAGATATTGCACACTCTTTGATTAACTATGTGTCCTAGTTGGAGTCAAAACAAGTTATTCCATGCTGTATAGGTTATATTCAGTGAGGCTTTGATATCCAGCTTGCTGTTGGGGTCTCTTGAGTGAAGCCAAAGACCCAAGCAAAACAGGTGCTTAATCAAGCTAATAAGTACCCAATTAACAACTAGGACATGTAAGGAGAGGTCTGGATCTCTACCCTTTCAGAAGGTTGAGCAGGTGAGTCCTGTGGAGATCTTTTTATTCTGCTTTCCATCTGAATTCAAGAGTTCCAGGCTCCAGCCTCCTGAGCCTGAGTCCTAACTGCTGCTGAAGTGCTCCTGCTACAGCATCAGTGGGGAGGTAGTTACCATCAAGGGGGTTTGGTTCTGGCATTGGTTGTGTGTGTGTATATATATACACACACTTCATTTTCTTGTTAATGTTATTAAAGTAGTTTAAGTTTCATTTCCAATTCACAAGAGTCTCTCTGTTAATTTCCCCTTTTCTTCCCTGGAGTGGTAGATAAGAGGATAACAGAGAATATCTGTCACTGGTTGGTGTTTGGCCCAGCCCTAATCCTTAACACTCTGAAATCACATTGATACTATTTTGAAGCCGCATCAGTAATAAACATAATCTCTGTCTTGGATATTTGAAGTTCTATCCAGGCTGTGATTTACCATCACTATGAATTATATCACAGTTCAGTCTAGGACTTCAGAATAAGTGTAGGAAATATAAGTGCACACTGAAGCACTTGATAGATGAACACTTTTATTCCCTTGCAATTCCCTGAGACCCAGGAGAAGCATAAAGCTGCTTAGAACACCCCTTCTTCTCTCCCTCCCCCCCTCCCCCCCCAATTCAGATTGTCATTTGAATGGTATTTGTTGCAGAGCTGGTGCCTACAGAAAGTGGGTAAATTATTTGCTAGATGAAAATCACTCCTGTTTACTAGTCAGTTTAAACTGACAGGATCTTCTTGAGGGAACTTCCTTCTCCACCTTCTGTAAGGATTTGGAGTGGGGAGCACAAAGTGACCTGGTATTAGAAAAAAATATAAGCAAAGAAAATAAAAATAAATGACAGGTCAACTTTTCTGTGCTAGAAGTCAGAGAGAGGGAGGCTGCATGTGATGCTCATACCTGCATGCTCACTTTTTAATGCACAGTGTTGACATAATTGGAGATTTCTTTCTCTGAGTAATATGTGTATACAAGTCTCATATGTTCAGCATCCATGTAAATGTAACACCATGTTAATTCATGCTTGGCCTCTCTATTTGAGTCATTTCTTTGCATCTTACTGAAAACCCTGAGTGACCCATGTTTGCATTCCTGTGACTGAAATAGCTTTGGAATCTGCATACAGGCTTCTTATTGTCTTCTCTTGCTTTTGTCTTCTCAAACTCCTAGTACAGAAAATTTTTACAAGCTGCCTCTTGTTTCCTCTGTGCCTGCACAACATTGTATCAATATTACTCAAGACTTAGAGATAACTTTAGTGAATGCCTATGTAGAGACCTCTAGGAATTGCTAATCTTTGTCTCCTGTTGTAATTTGAGCCTGTACAAGTTTGCCTGACATGTGAACTGTGCAAAATCTTTTCTGAGCTTTTTTTTAAGCTCTAGTTTTCTCCCTGGGAATGCAAGGCATTTTATTACTTCTAATGTGAAGATGCTTGTTATTACAAGGACAGAGAAGCAGAAGCTAAAAGCTTGGTGAAAGAATGTTAGCTAGGACTCTAGTCTCTAGTCTCCTTCCCTTATACCAGTCGCCCGTATAGATCATGCACTAAGATGTTTATTCACAGAATACAAACACTAAAATAATAAAAAGTGTCCCTTCAGCTACACATTAAGCTGTGCTGTGTTTTACTGAAATCATATTTGCTCATTCCAGCAAACTTGATCTTGTTACCTGAGCTGAATATAATGAATTCACAGCTGGATAAATGCAGATGTGTTAAGAAGGTGTATACCTTCAGTTGATTTCTTCTTGTATGACTTGCTGATGGGAAAGGTGAGGTGAGAATCACTTTCAAGAGGTTTGTGTTTTCAGTGAATACATGGATCCCATCATGCGGTGTTGGCAAGAAGTGAAAACAAGAAGCTGATGTCATGATTTAGATGTTCTCCTTAGGGCCATGGTTTAGTGGTATGGTAGTGATAGGTCTGGTTGGACTTGATGATCTTAGAGGTCTTTTCCTACCTGAATGATTCTGTGGTCTGGATATATCTCATAACACTGCACACAAGGTGATGGCTGCAGGAAGAAGGAATGAAGTGGATTTATTCCCTAAGAACTGTCAGGAATCTTTGCATTCAGTCCAGTGACATGCTTCCCACTGAAGTATGTTCCCCTAGAGAATTATTCTTGCTTTTATTTTGAGTTCAGCAAATGATAACATTTATTAGTTGACTATAGAGCAAAATAGCACTGATTACCAGAAAAGCTATTAGATGTCCTGGTGAATGTTTATGTAAAAAGACAAAGCTGCCTGAAAATCTATGCTTAAGGCTTTGTAAGTAAACATTTTATCTTGTTCTGACAAAAAGTAATCCTATAATTTAGAAATAGGGAATGTTATTTGGCTACATCTCTATTACTTGAGCCACTTTAGTATTAGATCAAAGTATCTGATTGTGTAAGCTACAGAACACCTTTACCAGGGAACCAAATATTGTAAGTTTCTGTGTCAGTTAATCAATATTGAGAGTGTTTGTGTTTGAAGAATCCTGATCCAAGGGAAGGGGTTCATATTGTTTTCCTACTTATGTTTCCTCTCCTGTTAGAAGGTGGCTGTCCCAGAGAACATTTCCTGGAATATCTACAGATGAGTTGTAGTATTGTTGGTAACTTTAGGTGGACACTGTTGTAGAGTAGAAATCCTGTAAAGCTAGGATAAAAGCTTTGTTGAGGATAAGGAAGGCTTCCATAGAAATCTCATTATTTGGAGAGGAACAAGTAAATGCACTACCATCAAAACTTGAATGATTGTTTTGCATAGATGTATAGAAAAACAAAGTACCAGGATCAGGGGATGCTCTGCTTTTTGGGCTTTTAAGTACTGAGTCAGGGATTTAGTTACTGATTTAGTCACATCAGTTCAGAATCTCATTCAATGTAAAAAAAGTATAGTTTTGCTGGAAGAAGTGATACTACATTGAAATAAACAGAAAATGTCTTCTACCCTCCCTTTTCCCCACTACTTTCTCCTCTCCATATCTCTTCCTTTCCCTTTTGCCTCTCTGTCTACCTCTCCCTTTCTCTCTCCTTCTCTTTCCCTCTCTCCAGAATTTTTTGGCTATTTTTAGAAATATTAGTATCAAGAGTAATAGACTTTCTATGATACTGAAATTCTCCAATATGAAGAAGCTAGCTTCATCCTAATAAATCATATCTCCAATAGGAAAATGATCATACTGATTCAGAGTTCTGTCAGCCTTGCTGAGAACTGAAGGATTCAATATGTTTTTAACTCAAGCAGCCTAATGGAACTCCAGATCATGCTCTCAATCCTTTCTTTTCTCAAAGCAGAGGGAATAACAGGTGTGCTAGAAATGTGGGCTGATGGATTATAAGAACTGAGCAAAACAGGTGTTTTTAGGGGTCTCTCCTGATCTAGCTGGAGATGCTGTTACAAAGACCCATGCAAGAGACATCTTCATTGCCACTGGGCAGTGACTAACTGTCCTATTTGGAAGATTTGATTGCTCATGCAAGCCTAACCCTGTGCTAAGTTCCCAGTACATAACTATCCTTTCAGCAAACATGTGGTCCAATGCTCTCCTGTACATTAGCTAGAGTCAGAATAAACCAAAGGGCTGCTTTCCTGAAGTCCTCTGGCTAGTGAGAGGACAAATGAATCTAAGGTAAGCATGGTTTGCAGCCACATAAAAATCAAAATGAATGGCCTTAAGTCAAAGCTCTTCTACCATTTCCCTGCTAGCTTTGATTGGTTCCCTTCTTTCTCACTGCTGTGTGCTTTTTCCAGAGAGAAACCTGTCCTGCATGTCCTCAAACCTACCTGCTGATGTGGCCTTGGAACCAACTGCAGGAGACCTGATTTGATTGTGCAGCATCTGCTGGCTTCTAATTCTAGGACTTTGACCACTAAACAGCTTCCTCAAGGTAACATTTTTTTTAGCCACTTTGATCTTTATAGGTTTGTTATTTATTTACTTAAGGAGCTATGTTGTCTAGAAACATGGTTGATAGTTGACTGAAGATGAGCCAGCAGAGTGCCCAGGTGGCCAAGAAAGCTAAGAGCATCTGGGCCTGGATCAGAACTAGTGTGAGCAGTAGGAGCAGAGAAGTGATCATCCTCCTGGACTCAGCACTGGGGAGGCCACACCTAGAGTCCTGGGGTCAGTTTTGGGCCCCTCAGCACAAGAAGGACACAGAGGCATTGGAGTGTGTCCAGAGAAGGGCAAGGAGGCTAGGGAGGGCTCTGGAGCACAAGTATGATGAGGAGCATCTGAGGGCACTGGGGTTGGTTAGTGTGGAGAAGGGACTTGGGGGAGACCTTATCTCTACAACTGCCTGCAAGGAGGTTGGAGTGAGCTGGGGGTAGGTGTCTTCTGCAGGGTTGACAGTGAGAGGACAAGAGGAAATGGCCTCAAGTTGCAGCAGGGTAGGTTTAGATTGGATATAAAGAGGGATTTCTTTACTGCAAGGGTGGTTAAGTCTTGGCCCAGGCTGCCCAGGGAGGTGCTGGAGTCACCATCCCTGGAGGTGTTTAAGAAACATTTAGATGCTCTCCTTAGGGCCATGGTTTAGTGGTATGGTAGTGCTAGGTATGGTTGGACTTGCTGATCTTAGAGATCTCTTCCAACCTTTTTTGATTCTGTGTCTGTCTGCTGTGAGATCAATTTTCAGTCTCCAAACACTCTATTTTATGCAAGACAAGGCAGAACTGTTATTTAAGGGAAAAAAGGAAAATGATGACAAGCCTAGGCAATGAATGCAAAAGTGGTCAAAAGGGCATAGTCTCTGTTAAACAACATCCATCTTTTGGCAGTGAAGGTGCAGGGAGGCTGCCTCTCTCAGGAGCCTTGCTGCTGCTGTTGCAGGTATTGGTATAGAAACATGGGCTGTTATTTGTCACAGGTGAGGGCAGAGCAGGCTTCCCTGTAGTCTGTAATTACAGGTTATGCATAACTGGGTTTGTCAATTCCTCAAGGCCCTTGTGAAGCGCTTTAAACTTCTATTTCAGGGTCGTGCTTGCCTTTCAAAGCAATCTCTAAAACACAAAAATATCAAATAGCCAAAATCAATAACAGGAATTGTTCTCTCCAGAAACTTCAGCTTCACAGGGATTGGCATCTTTTTGTTGTGTGGATCATAATACTCTGGTATATTACAGTGCTGACAAGGCAACTAACATTTGAGATTGATATGGGAGCAACTAGGGTAAACCCTCAGAAATATTGAGCATCTGGATGTCTCAATTTCTTCTAGAACAGCAAATATCTATAACCCCTTTGGGGTGTCACAGTGTACTGGGTCAGTACTGGAGAGATAAGTCAAGAGAAAGCTAGGAGGTTTGCTTTCTACTCTGCTGCAAACTACAGGAATGCTAAGTGTTGAAGATGGAGTAGTTTGGACAATTATTCCAGGAGGAAAAGGAGCATTAAGGAAGAGCTGTGTACCTGAGTTACAGGAGGGATTCAAAGGGGATGTCAGGAAGACAAGAAGTCAAAGCAGTAGTGCTTGGCCTCCACCAGCTTTAGACACCAACACCATCTGTACTGGGGGCATAAGAAAGCAATTGCTGAGGTCTTCCAGAAATGAGTTAAATAAAAAGGAATGAAAGAATAGAAAGAGTTAAAAACAAATCAGCTGGAGGAAAAAGAACCAACCCACAGAAGACCTGGTATATTCCACTGCTTAGCAGTAAAAATGCCCCTCAGAGTAAACAGGGTTTGTGTGAACAGTATATGGCTTATGTGTATTATTTGAGGGCTGGTCTTATGGTCTTCTCTGGCCAATTTAATAGTGAAGTGCAGAAAGTTTGGCATAAAAAGCAGCACCATCTGTTCTCAAAGCATGGATCCTTCTCTCAGGGAAGGGAGCTGCTGTTATTCATGAGAGGGTAGTTTGTTGCCTCACTGGAGGTGAGGCTAACCTGGAGTTGTCACAATATCAAGTACAGTAACAGTTTTATTCTTCACACTGTTCCTTGTCTGATAAGCTCCAGAAGTTATTTACAGTTCCAATTCCTCCAAGGTTGGTGGTTATTATGGTAGGAGAAGACATTGTGAGGTAATACAGATTGTATAGTGTAGTAGCAAGTTGCTAGAAGTAAACAGACATTTCTCCAGGTTACTGTGTGCCTGGGCCAAATTCATTCAAGTGAAGGCTGGCCCAAACCTCCTATGGAGCAAGGGGTCAGGAGCTGAATACTGTGGTGGTACAAATAAGTAGTTGGTTTTCTTGGAGGGCATCTGTTTCTATTCTGTTTCAACCCTGGTGAAAAAAATCTTTTCCTGCCACTACTCAACTGCTTATCCCTTTATGGGTACTAAGTTAATTATATTTGGTACAAAGCTGTGCTTTACTGGGTTATACTAGAATCCTAGAGTGGTTTGGGTTGGAAGGGACCTCTGGAGCTCATCTAGTCCAACCCCCCTGCAGTGGCCAGGGACATCCCCAACTACATCAGCTTGCCCAGAGCCCTGGCAAGCCTCACCTGCAATGCCTCCAGGGGTGGGAACTCAACCACCTCCCTGGGCAACCTGTGCCAGTGTTCCACCACCCTCATGGGGAGCAACTTCTTTCTAATGTCCAGTTTAAATCTACTCCTCTCCAATTTAAAACCATTGCCCCTTGTCCTTTCACTGCAGGCCTTTGCAAACAGGCCCTCTGCAGCCTTCTTGTAAGTTCTCTTTAGGTCCTGGAAGGTCACTAGTAGGTCCCCTGAAGCCTTCTCTTCTCCAGGTTGAACAATCCCAGCTCCCTCAGCCTGTCCTCAGAGCAGAGGTGTTCCAGCCCCTGAGCATTCTCATGGCTTCCTCTGGACCTGCTCCATCAGCTCCATGGCCTTTCTGTGTTGAGGGCTCCAGAACTGGATACAGTATTCCAGAGGAGGTGTCAGCAGAGCAGAGCCAAGTGCTTCACTTGAAACAATTCTCTCTTCTGAGAGTTTGTGCTGTGAAAGAGAAACTTTTGCTCACAAAGTTCACCTGAGCTTCAGACAATGCTAAGCATCCTCTTAGCCACAAGCCTGGCTGTATGGGCTTTCTCCAGCACTTGCAGGTGTCCTTCTCTCCCCCCATTCACTTCAGGTCTGACTCCAGTACTTTCTATTCTTCACTCATGAAGGTGAGGGAATAGACCTCATCATATTCCTGGAATATACTTCATCTGTGGCACTGGTATAAAATAACCCACTTAATTTGCAGCATTTTCCTGTGAAAACGGGATAATATAATCCCACAGCATTTTTCCCTCCATTGAGATGATTTGAACTAGATGGCCAATTTCAAGAGTCTTTGATAGAGATATATAGCTTTAAAAGAAAGTTGAATTCCTACAAATGTTAAGAATATAAGTGGTCACAGAAGGGAAAAAGACCCATTTTGTGTCTTTTTATGGTAAATGATACCATTTAAGCTCCTGTCTTATTATGAATGTGAGAATGCTCACATCATAAGGTATTATCAATGTCTGTCCATGGCAGAAATTTCACCTTCAGCTCAGAATGAAAAAACCAAATACAGTCAACCATGAGACAATGCTTCACAGAGAAATAGGGTTGTTAAGTCTTGGAATAGGCAGTCCAGGGAGATGGTAGAGTCACCATTCCTGGAGGGGTTTAAGAAACATTTAGATGTTCTCCTTAGGGCCATGGTTTAGTGGTATGGTAGTGATAGGTATTGGTGGACTTGATCTTAGAGGTCTCTTCCAACCTTAATATTTTTGTGGTTCTGTGAAAATGAAGCTTAGTCAGTCTGCTTGTGGAACCTGCTTGTGTGACCCTCTTCTAGCACTGTGAATTCCATCTGATTTATCCATCCCATGGATAAAAAAACCTCATGAATAAATGGAAAGCTTGTGAGACAGACAGCCATATGTAAATGCTGGTAACAACAGAATCATAACTAGTGCTAAAATTAATCAGTTCTCAAATCTTTCCAACTAGTAGCCAAGTTAACAAGCCTCAGTACTTACACAGCATAAGTGAGTGGGACTTGTTTTGCCACTGAGAACATCAGAGGGGCTGTGTGCAATCTTTAAGTGTTGAGAAATGTATCTATGGTATCAATTACACAAGAAGATTATGAAGAGCCTTCTGTCCTGAAGTTTTCAGTAAATTAATTAAGATATCTGAACCCTCCTGAGTCCAAAAATTCTTTGTTTAATACCATAATCTTCTTGGTATAAAGAAGAGGCCCAGTCACACAAAATAATCCAAAGCCTTTTGCAATGCATAATCCAGTGAAGAGACTGGTTTGGATTCAAAGTTGGCTAAGCTATTTGTAGAAGGTAGGGACACTAGCAGGTTTTAAAAATTTTTTTAAAGCTGTTGGAAGGCTTCTCTGACAGAAATTTGTGCAGGAGTTCACTGTCTAGTGAGGCCTTTGTGCATTTAAAAAGCATCAGCTCTGGCATAAGGATTTTATAGGCTGTGTCCATTTTACACCTCCATTTACATAAGGTTAAATCCAAATAAAACCCCAAATGGTCATACCAGCAGCAGCTGAGGGTGAAGCACAGATAAAGTTAAGGAAGCTGTCATTAACATGCATTTATCTGTATTGACAAATCACCACTTCTAAAACAAGGGTGGAAAAACAAACAGATGTTTAATTGGGCAAATAACTTCACTGCTTCCTTGTGCTGCTGCAAGGAAATACAAAGGATTTCCAGACATCAATCTTTTAATTAATCCAAAGGAAATCCTTGGACGATGAGGAACAGTTACAAAGGAGACCTGAGGGATTTCCTCATGTCAACTGCAGGATTAATCCAGGGATTCAAACATGGTTATCATGTCCTGTCTAACCATCTATTCAACTGTTACTTAAATTCATCCTGCAGCTAGTGACACTAAAGGATATTCAGTGTGGCTTTTAATGCACTTGTGTGGACAATATCTCTCAAAAGCCTCTATCAGCTATTTACAGGGCAATTATATCTTCTTTTTGGACTTGTTTCTGGTGTTCTTCACTTTGTCTAGCCCCTTTCACTAGGAGGTGTTCAAATGCTGATCTCTAAGAGGAATTTGTTAATCTGGACCTTTAAAGATGATGTACCTAGGTACAGCAACACCAGGGTACTCCAGAGCATGAAGGCTGCCAGCTTTTCATTGATCAAATACATCATGCTCAATAAGGCACTTGTGCAGCTGGCTTCATAACTCCCATGACATCCTTTAGAGTCTTGCTAGGAACCTCTAAGTGAGGTATTAGCTCACAATTTGCCAGGGAAAAAGTGTCTACAATGATCCTTCTCTACAAAGGACTTCAGAATAAGTGACTTGATGTTTTTCAGTGATTTTTCAGCTTCATTAATATCAAGTAGTAGTGTTGAACACTCACAAATAGGTGCATCCCAGTTTTTTAACAAGCCAGAGTTTAAGGGAGGATAATAAATTAATGAAGTTGTCTCAGAAAAAACTAAATGATCTTCCCTTCCTCTTCTGCCTTCAGGTTAGATGGGAAGCTTACAGAACTTTCATCCTCCAGGGAGCAGTGCAAATAAAATGAAATTCAGGAGTCAACCATTTAATTTATTCTCTGAGCTGTTTGTACCTTGCTTGTGTCTAGACAAACAAAGGAATATTTGAAAGAATACATTAAAAAGAAGCAATGGAAGAGATGCTAGGATTTGTCATCCAGAAGGACCTGGACAAGCTGGAGAGGTGGGACCAGGTGAACCTCATGAGCTTCAACAAGACCAAGTGCAGGGTCCTGCACCTGGGTCAGAACAATCCCCACTATCAATACAGGCTAGGGGATGAGAGGATGGAGAGCAGCCCTGCAGAAAAGGACTTGGGGNAAACCATTCTAGGATTGTGTTCCCAGGGACACAAATTTCAAGCAGGTAAAAACTTCCCAGATCCCTTTGTTTTGCCCCTCTCCTTTCTCCTGCCCCTCTAACACCTCTGACTATGCTAGACACCACACAGAGCAAGGGCAGGGAATAAGTCATGGATCATCAGGAGAAAGAGCATTGCATTTTATGGGCATGTTTCTTTCTTGGTAACACCCCTCAAAATACTTTGTATGAGGGCAGGGAAATGAGAGCTGTGTGAGAAGCAAGCTGAGCTGGGAATGGAGCTCTGTACTGGGGAGCACTGGTCCAAGGCTTGACTTCTCCATGTGGCATTGCTCAATGACCTGCATTGTCCTCTCTGCCCTGACACAAACTGGTGGTGTTGGACTGTGGCATGGTACAGGCTAATTTTCCTCACAAATAGCTGCATCTTAGGTTTTTAACAGGCCAAAGTTTGCAGATAACTTAGTGGAGGCTGAGAGAAACCCCAAGTGTTGCAGGGACTGTGAAGGAGCAGAGTTTTGCTGCACACCCACATCCTTATGTAGTGGTGTAATACATGCCTAAAATAACTGTCTCAATCAGCCTAGCAAGTTCAACATCAAACAGAAAGTTGTTGTATCATCTTTTTCTCCAAGGCTTTGCTCTTAACTCCTAAGGCACTCACCTAGGCTCCAACAGTAGATTGTGACCAGCTTTTTCCTATTTGGCTGACTACAACTGGGCTACTAATTCCATATTTGGCAGCTAGCCAGGAACTGGGAGAGCACCAGTAAACCTCACTGAGGCCAGCACCTTTGGAAGCCAGGAATCACTAAGCTTGGAAGAGACCTCTAAGCTCATCAAGTCCAACCATACCTAGCACTCCCATGCCACTAAACCATGGCCCTAAGGAGAGCATCTAAATGTTCCTTAAACTTCTCCAGGGATGGTGATTCCATCAACAACTTGAGCAGCCTAGTCCAAGACTTAATAACTCTTTCAGTGAAGAAATTCCTTACATCCAATGAAAACCTCCTGTGCTTCAACTCCATAATTTCTGTGCTGAAAATGGACTTAAAAGCCTTTATTGCAGCACCTAAGATTGAAAATACTGTCTAAAGGTTTTACATTAACCATAGATTAAACAGAACTGTCAGCCAGTAACAAAATAAATGAAAGTCATTCCCTGCCGTGCCTAGTGTTGCTTTTTCTCACTTAAAAATATCTGATTCATTGTTTTGGATGTGCCCCCTGAGCAGTTCATGTGTTTTCAGAGCCTGGGCTTGCTTTCCTCCTTCACCTTTCACATCTGCCTTGAAGCTGTTCCATCAAGTGATCAGTCAGAGCTTATGCATTCTGTGGCTAAGAAAGACAAGTAGAATACAGCAATGTTTTTTTCAATCCTCCTGCCTTGTCATCAGTGCAGCAGCTTTTTCAAATCCTCAATTGTCTGCATTCCTGTGGAAGGCACACCACAAGCAGAAACCACTTTCTTTCTTCCTTTCTTTACCTCAGTCCAAACAAATTCAGCCTAGCTGCTCATTTTCTCTTTCCAACCAGTATGAACTTCAATGTACATTGCTGCCTCCTCAGATCTTTGTTTCACTTTAATGCTGAACCCCAGAGATGTGAATTTCTCATCTATACCTTGCTTTAATTCTATTACAGTTACTTCTTAACATGTGTGATCCTAATTGAGTTCCCTTATTTTTGGAACTCATTTAGATGTCATTCATAATTTTCTGACTCAATTTTATTTGCCTTTTTCTAACCTCCTTTCCCTATTCACAGGAAAAAACCAAGAAAACCCAAGAAAAAAGACAACAATTTCAATCCAAAAAGCCAGTCATTTATTTTCTGGTAGGTCCTCATGTGAAGCAGTCAGCAGAAAAAGGTCTGTTGTAAGTGGTGGAAGAGTAATACAGCATTCATGCAAGTGAAGTGGAATGTTTGCCTTGCAGTTGTCTAATTTAAGCTCTTTCTTTGGTCTGGGAGGACAAACAAAAAGCTGCATGTGAAAATAAGAATAAAAAGCACCTTTTCCTTCAAAGTCTTGTACTGAAAGGAATGTTAAATGCCAGTTCCCTTCTCCTGAATGCAGGCAGACAGCCATTTCAGAGAGCTCCATGCTTTGTAGCAGCAGCAAAACTAGGAAAGTTCCCTGCAGCTCCAAACAAAATAAAAAACCTTTATCTTGTAGAGGTTTCTGTTAAAGTGATGTTGTTGAGAACAGCCTGTGCCACCTTTAGCTTGCAGGGTAATGTGCCTTTTCCACTCATTGCAGAAAACAATACAAAGAATGAAGCAGGAAGACCAGACAGCAAACAAAAAGACTCAGCAAAGCATGAGGAAGTGAGTGACTGAAATAGCCAGAAGTGCCCAAGGACTCTCAGAGCAAAGAAACACACAGTGAGTGTAGTGACACGAGAAAGAACTGACTAAAGATGAAGCCAGTGCCCATCTTCTCTGTGTTCACTGAATACTCACAGAATCACAGAATCTTAGGGGTTGGAAGGGACCTCTGGAGCTCATCTAGTCCAACCCCCCTGCAGTGGCCAGGGACATCCCCAACTAGAGCAGCTTGCCCAGAGCCCTGGCAAGCCTCNCCCAAGGGCTTTTCTGCAGGGCTGCTCTCTGTCTAGTCCAACCCCCCTGCAACAGCAGGAGAACCTAGAGCAGCCTGCACAGGATGGAGTCTAGTTGGGTTTGGAATCTCTCTAGAGATGGAGACTCCAGCAGCTCCCTGGGTAGCCTGGGCCAGTGCTCTACCATCCTCAGGGTGATAGATTTTTCCCATTGCCTCTAGTCCTGTCACTAGGTACCACAGAAATGCCTGGTCCCTCCTGATCCCCACCCTTTAAGTATTGCTAAGCATTGATCAGATTCCCCCTCAGTCTTCTCTTCTGCAGGCTAAGCAGCCCCAGCTCTCTCAGCCTCTCTGCATAAGAGAGGTGCTCAAGTGCCCTCATCAGTTTAGTGTCTCTTCTCTGTACCCTCTGCACAAGTTCCCTGTCTCTCTTTAACATCATTCCCGTGGCAGAAATATTTATCCTGAGGGCAGGATTGTTGTGCTTTCAGTGCTACAGCACATCCCCAAGGCCAAGAGTTTCTGCAAAGCACTTTTTCCCTGGACATTTCCCTCAGTGCTAATGAGTAATTAGCCCTGACCCCCTGACTGCCCCAGCCCCTGTCACAGCCCACTGAGATGCCCCAGCAGGAGGTTGGTGCTACTGGAGGTGCAGAGCCAGCTTGGGGCATGAGAGAAGATGGGGCAAGCTGCCTCAGGGAAACAGCTGCCTAGGAAATGATCTCCAAAGTGAACAGCATGATGAAACAGAACTGCACTTCCCCTCTCACTTTTACTATTTCCAGACCTGCAGATTCATCAGCTTCATGTTGGAAAGCCTCTTGGTACTCACTGGAGGTGCTACTGTGCCAAATATACTGAGAGAATTCCTACTGTGAAAAAATGAGCTAAGGAGAAGAAAAAGGAGCATACGTATGTATTCGTAATAAAAACACAAATCCTACAAGCCTGTGGGTTGATATGTTTGAATCATATTGATTTGACAAGTTCCTGCTGGCCTAAGAGTGAAAGAGAAGTCAGCGAAATGATCCATGCATGTGCTTAGAAACCATTTGCTAACCATGTCAAATGGCCTCAAGCTTCTTTTCTACAGACAATTATTTTTTAGCCCAAATTGTGTCCAAAAGATTTGGCAGAGGGGATCAACTTAATAGCTTCACAACTTGCAACCGTGCTTAAAAACTGTCGAAATATCCAGCAAGTGCAGTCATGGACAGGAGAACCTCAGACTTCTTGCTTGGTGCATCACTTGGCCTGTGAAGACTTAGAGCTTATGCCCTGGGAGAGAGTTGTTTCTAGGACTCATTTAGGTGTTTTCACCCCTACCTGTTTCACTCTGCTGAACTGAAGCTTGTTAACTCCATTTCTTAACAAAACTTTTAGTCTTGATCCAAAGCTTGGCTGTTCAGATCATTCCCAAACTGTTTACCTGACTCATGCAATACAATTGTTTCACTTTACACCTACTGAAGACTAAATTTTGAAAAATGCTGTAATTTCCTGATCAGTTTAAACTGCCATAAATGACCTCCCTGGCTGATGGAAGCAATCCCACTTTGCTCCCAACCCTGATGGTGTTTCTGGCATCTGGAGTCAGCATTCAGAGTTCTGCTGTTCTGGGATAAGGAGCCCAAGTCTGAAGCCTATTCTGGACATAGCCTGGAGTTCAATGATGCTGAAACCTACTTTTTGGCTTCATAAAACTTCAGATAGAAAAGCAAAAATAGGAAAGACAAGACAAAACCTCCTCCTAGATTTGGATTCTGTTCAGAATCCACTTCAGATGGCAACTGATACAGAACTTTTTTAACTCCAGGCTTGGATCTCCATGCAACTAAGGTGCTTGGTATTGTTCCTTTGTAGATTTGTCTCCATTTATGCTTTGGAAAGATTTGTTTACATTCCCCACTTACGTAATTCATGTTCAAAATACTTTGGGATGACATACATCATCACTGACACAGCCAAATAGCATTTCCCATACTGGAGTTCAAAGCTAAGGTATAAATCCACTCTCTAACCTCAGAAGTGAGATGTACAGTTACACAAAATTTAAAAGATCCTGTCATGGATGGTTTTGTTAATTTTCATCTAAGCATCTCAAGGAAGCCACCAACCATATCAATACTTCCCAAGCCTAAGGAAGGAAAAGTCAGGAGTCACAACTTTCTGTTGTCTTTGCAAAAGCCTCACTGGTGGATGCAGAGGAGGTTACCTCCATGTCACTGGACTAAAGGCTTTACAGGTGTTTGGCCTTTATTAGATTGGAGTTTATATCTTTCTGGAGCTTGGTGTGAAAGAACTAAAAAGCTCCACCAGGTGTTAAGCAGCAAGTGTTAAGCAGCTGTGTGTTATATACTCCACTAAACACGTTTTGGTAATGGGTACAGTTGCTAGAACTCAAGGAGCACGATGGACTTGCAGTTGCCAAAAGCACATCTCTGGGAATGAGAAGTAGGCATTAATTACTCTTACTAGCATACTGAGTACTTCTGCTTCCTTTTACAATATAAACAACAGAAAAGTGAGAAATTAAGTAACACTAGAGGAAACCTAACAATACATTAATACATTAAACCTGACAAGACAGGCTGAGGGAGCTGGGATTGTTCAGCCTGGGGAAGAGAAGGCTTCAGGGGGACCTACTAGTGACCTTCCAGGACCTCAAGGGAACTTGCAAGAAGGCTGCAGAGGGCCTGTTTGCAAAGGCCTGCAGGGAAAGGACAAGGGACAATGGTTTGAAATTGGAGAAGAGTAGATTTAAACTGGACATTAGAAAGAAGTTCCTCCCCACGAGGGTGGTGGAACACTGGCACAGGTTACCCAGGGAGGTGGTTGAGTTCCCATCCCTGGAGGCATTGCAGGTGAGGCTTGCCAGGGCTCTGGGCAAGCTGCTCTAGTTGGGGATGTCCCTGGCCACTGCAGGGGGGTTGGACTAGATGACCTCCAGAGGTACCTTCCAACCCAAACCATTCTAGGATTCTATGAATTTTTGATCACATTTTCAGGACATTTTTTTTTCTGGGATAATTGTTGCATTAACAAGCCAGAAACAGACTCCTTTACAACCTTCTCCTCCTGACTCCCTTGTGTGCTGTGTCTGTCCCTTTCACTGCTGGATTTCCAGGTGATCCAAAGCTACTACCCTGCTTCTAGATTGTTTTCTGTCACCAGTGATGATAGATTGACTTCTTTCAGCTGTGAGCAGCTGATGTTAGCAGCTTCAAGGCTCTTCTAGTGCATTAGGGTTGAGATGTTGAGTTCAGCACCTGGATGAGACAGATCACAAAGGAGTTTCAAAACTATTTCAAGCAGATTGAGATTATTTTGTCCTTCCTATTGCTTTGTCTTTAGTGCTTTGTAACTGGTGTGGATGAGTTCTCTCCTCAGTACCTCTTATCCCCATTCTAGTAAGCACAGCTCATTTTTGCTATTATCAATGTTACTGTTCATCACATTAGAGGATGCTGAATAGTATTTCAAATATGTATGTGCAGGCAACATGCAACTATTTGGGATGTATAGTCCATAGATGGTTCTGGATTATCTACAGATAATCCTACTTCAGATCACTGGAAATAACAGAACCTGATCTGCCTGTGGTTGCTAACTGGTGAGTCAGCTAGTGGATGGTGTTACATCAAAGTGGATTAGGGATGAAGAAATCTAAGGTTTGCAGATAGGAATGGAAATGCAAGACAGCCATAAAAATGGAAAAGATCAAGAGGGAATAGATATCAACCTCTGAGCAACAGGCTGGCCAGGCAGCCTGTGTAAGAATTAACAGGCTGGCTAGTCTTACAACCAGGAGGTGTAGAAATGTGATTTTTTTGCAAGGGGATTAAGATAAGATAAAGTAGTTAAGGTAAGACCTTGTAATATTTGGTGTTTCTCTAAAAGAAAACAAGTTTGTGATGTTGCTTTGCAGCTATCACAAGGGTTATGAGCCCTACATGCATGCCTGACAAAATACCACAGCAGAAAATGAAGTCTGCCCGTGAGACTGAGTTCCTGGCATTGCTTTGTTCCTGAAGAAAGGAGTGGCTGGGTTCCTGGTATCACTTCATTACCAGGTAAGGGACACCTCCAAAAGCACACTGCTTCCTCATGCCAAACTGAGGTCTTAATTCAACACTGACTCAAGGAAATGTGACAGCTGCTGAAGCAAAAAGACTGTATAATATCCATTTATGAAGATCTCCCATCCAGGCTTGAATCATGCCTTAGGCTGAGATCATAGCACTTCTCACTGTGCAGCACAGACAAAGCTATTGCAAAGCTTAATGCTGCTGCTCACAGCAAAGGTGTCACACATCCTGGTCATTGGAGTGGGCTGAATGAGGTTTGTTACATCAAGGCATGGATCTTATTCTTCTGAACAAAACAAAACATTTAAGGAAAAAGCTGATATTTTCTTAATAGAAATGAGTAAGCAGTGTAATTTGCACTCTTATAACTCCTTTCATCCCCTCCAGACCTCAGAGCTTCTTCACTGTGAAGAGTGATTAGGGTTTTTTTACTTATCTTTTAAAGGAAAAATTGAAAAAGCTGTAAATAACTTGCATAGAGTCAGAATTCAGATCAGTTTCCTGCAGTCATTGTTGTATGACACTGCCCCTTACTACCAATTGAATAGTTTGTTGTTGGGTTTTTTTGTTGTTTGCATACAGAGGATAAGTTTATGGCAGTTGCAGAATGACATGTGACTTCATTATATAGACTTATCTTGGAAGCTTTGGAATGTAAAAATGGTTTCTGTACTAACCAGTATACTTAGGGGCAGCTTCATCTGACCTACTAGAGGATGAACATGTGAACATGTGATTCCTGTGTTCTGTATTGACTGTGTCCTGGACATACTGAATACAAAATAAGGCTGTATTTTAAATCCTAAAGCTAGGTATCTCCAAGATTTAATAAAAGCATACAAAGTCTTTATCTTTAGGTCACTAGTTGAAATCACAAGGAAAAGATCTAAGGTCCATTTGTCAGCAGAAGACTACTAATAGAACTGATTTTCACTCCTCTTAGTGCTCTTATTAAAGAGGCAGCAGCAGAGGGAAAGCACTCCCTGCTCTGCCCCAGAGGCAGGTCAAGGCTGAACATATTGGCAGCTCTGCATGTAGGAAGCTGTTGCTCACTTAGTCCCTGTTGAATAACTAGGAAATTAATCCCTTGGGTAGTGAATGTGACACTTTCTGACACCACAAATTCCCACAGGAGGGAGAGAATGCAGAGTGTCTATAGATTCACCCTGCGTTAATCACAAGGCTCTCAGAAATAACCTGTACTGGACAACCATAAAGCTGATGCAATCCAGAGTTATGCCAGCTCCTGAATGATCAATAAGAATATTCAATAAAGCCATTGCAAATGTCCAACTTTTAATTAGTGCATGAAGTTTTATGCAATTATCAACACTAACTGCAACAAACACACCAACAACAGCTTAATAGCAATTCTGACAGAACATATTTCAAAAGAACCTGTTTGCCACTGATATCCTTCAAGAATTTATAGTGGAAATGAAGGCTATTAGATTGCAGTCAACCCATGAAATTAGTAGTACAAATATTCATCATTTGATGAAGCAGCCCACTGACATTCCTGAGCCTGCAGAAAGAGTTATGAACTCTTGTTACAATAGTACACTGGAGCTTGGCTTTAGATGATAAATTCATCACTGCGTTCACAAGCTCTCTTCAGTGTTTCATTGCTTATGTGTGAAATGTGCACACATTTAGCAGTCTTGCTAGAATCACAACTAGGTAGAAATGATTATACTAGAATGCCAGGGCTTGGCATTGCTTCATGTGCAAAACTGGAGCTGTAGTTCTCCTGAAGATGAAGTCCAGGACTGCGTAAAACAAGGCACATTTTTTTCACTGTGTTAAGTAAAACTTCATGAAGGAAGATCTGTACCATGCCAGCATGTCAAACTATAGCCTCATGAGTTTTATTCATGGCTCAACATTGCTACTTGGGAGCTCAACTACTCCAAAGGGCTGACTACAGAAGCTTTGTCTACTGACTCTCATGTAGTTCTGCTGACAGATCCTGTCATGTAGACCCAGGTCAGGCAGACAGGAGATGCTCACTGTTAGCCAAATTCCTCATGCAGCTTCCTGAACTACATAAATATACTTTCTTTTGGAACAACCACCCACAGAAATGGTTTTGCTGCCATCATGATATCCATCAGATGATGTCTCGTTTCCACATTGGCTTGAGGGTATCAGAAGAACTTTCTGAATGTAGACCTAGCCTGACCTAAAGTACTGTAGAAGATACACATACAGAGTATGAACCAAATCACAGAATGGATTTAATTCACTCATGTTCTCTTTGGCCTGTTTATAGGCTTTTCTAGTCAATGGAGTTATTACTTCTCTTAGCTATCTATTTCACAATTACACTTGGCCAAAGGGCCAGGCAATTGTTCCTGGTTTTTCAGTTTCATTTTCACTTTCTATTATTTGAAGGTTTTCTTTCCATCCTTCAGCAGTTCTTTGGTCACCTCAAGTTCCATTTTATGACAGAATAGTCCTCTAATAATTTATTAATCTGTTTGTTGGGGTTTTTTTTTTAGCTTCAGTCCTGTCAATGAATGTAGTGTGTGCATTGATTGAAAGATTCTGTGTTTCTGTCCTACAAAAGAGCATGTTGCTTTTTTATACTTGTGCTCAGGAGACTTTATTCTCTTACTGCATGTGTATAAGTCCAGCAAAATTCAAAGGACAGCACATTTGACAGATAAAGTATTATACTAGTGAATATTTGATACTATTAGCTTTTGAGAGGTAACTGTGTATGACCCTTTCTCCCAAAGCTGAAGATCACTGGCATAGTGCTGCTGGCTTCCTATGTGAAACACAAAGTCATCTAGCTCCAACCTCCTTGCCAGAGCAGGAGAACCTAGAGCAGGTTGCACAGGATGGTGTCCAGTCGGGTTTGGAATCACAGCATCACAGAATCACAGAAAGTCAGGGGTTGGAAGGGCCCTAGAAAGATCATCTAGTGCAACCCCCCTGCCAGAGCAGGATCACCTAGACCAGCTCACACAGCAATGTGTCCAGGCAGCTCTGCAATGGCTCCACACAAGGACACTCCACAGCCTCCTGGGCAGCCTGGGCCAGTGCTCTGGCACCCTCACTGCAAACAAGTTCCTCTTCATGTTAATACTAAACCTCCTGTGGTCCAGCTTGCTCCCATTCCCTCTTGTCCTACCATNTCCTCCAAGCTTCGGATCATCTGCAAACTTGCTGAGGGAACACTCTCCCCCTTCATCCAGCTCATTGATGAATATATTGAACAGTCCTGGCCCCAGCACTGACCCCTGGGGCACACCACTAGTCACAGGCCTCCAGTTAGATTCTGCTCCACTGACCACAACTCTCTGGGCTCTGTCCTTCAGCCAGTTCCCAATCCATCTCACAGCACAGTCTCCCAATCCATACTTCTGAAGTTTGGCAATGAGGATACCTTGGGAGACAGTATCAGCAGTATCTCTCCAGAGATGGAGACTCCAGCAGCTCCCTGGGCAGCAGAGCTCCCTGCACAGGCTACCCAGCCAGGCTGAGCACACGGGAGTCTCTGACGCAGCTGAGGTGGCTGATGGAGACAGCAGACATGAAATCACTACTTTCCTTAGAAAACCAGAGCAGCTAAACCATAACTGACTAGCACAGGACTCAGTGCTGCTATCTTTGCAGAATTATTTTTAATTTCTACATTAATCAGGAATGCAACATAGTTTTCCAACTTCACTTATTGCAGTCATGTAATATAAACTAGAGGTGAATTAGTTGGCTCCAGAGTTTGGCTTCCAAGATGTAAATGTTTTGAAACTTTTGTGTCCACAGGCAGAGTTAGTTTGGAAGGTATGTGCTAGTTTGGGTAATAGATCTTTCAAGCAGACAGTAATGTTACCAGACTCAGAAACATGTAGATTTTTCCCCCCAAGTCAAGTATGTGTTGGGGTGTGTGTGTGTCTATATTTCAAAGACTGTCACAAAGACATTAGAATTAATTTCCTTCTGATCTGTTTAAAACATCTTCCTATGCTCTGTAAATTTTCCTGTGAGAATAACTAAGTTTCTGGTGAGATAGCTGTTAACTCAAATGTAGAAGTTGAACAAAAAACAAGAAACCACCACCACCAAAACAGAGCAACCAAAACAAACCACCCCATTATCCTCTACTGGAATTAGAAAGTAAAATTGTATGTGATGCCTAATTCTGACAAAATTGCCTAATTCTCTAGAAGTTAGCTGACACCAGAGTTACAAAGTAGATCCCCAGATAAGCTCTCGGAAGCTGTACCTCAATCATCAAAAATCAGATCTCAAAAGAACACCTCTTTTTCAGTGAGGACAGGTGCCAAAAGTTTGTTTGGATATAACAGGGCAGATGACTGATGAATTCTTGTCTAGAAGTTGCAAAGCCTCGGTATTGAAACTGAAGTTGTGGTGATGAGATTTGGGATAGGATTATTTGATTTCTGGCAGAGTTTGATTTTTTTTTTTGTTTGGTTGGTTTGGTTTTCTCAAGATTAATGTTGCTAATTTCATTTTCATATTGTTCTTACTCCAGAAAAATGAAATGCATTAAGTTTGGCAACTTGCCCACTAAAAGAAGAAGCTTGTTTTTCAATAGTGAGAGCTGAACTACCATTACTTGCATTCTTTTGACATTCTGGTTACATGCTCTAAGCATGGCTATCAACTGACCCACTGGTATCTGATGTAAAAATAATCACACTTATAGGGATGTCTTTAATGGTCACTTTCAGTTCCCACTGTTGACCAGAATGTTCCATAATGACACACAACCTTGACAGCTAGATTTGGTTAAAGTGTGGTTAACAGAAACAGCTGGGTGTTAGGTAAGAGTAGTAATGATGAAGCCAAGGTGAATGGCAGAACAAAACTGAAGCTTTTTTATCAAAAGAGCAATCCTTAACAAAAGACAAGAGCCTTTGCCTGCTCGTTTAAGGAAACATGAACTTCAACATGTAAGTTTACCTCTGTAAAGACAAATAGAGATATATCATCAAGAGCTCATTTCATTTATTGGAGCTAGGGGAAGGATGTGTTGTAGAGTAAAACATTTACGATTACACTTTGATTACATCTAGTTAGCACTGGAAATAGGAAGAGGATTCTTGTGGTCTCACTGATGCTGGGGGACTCTGACTAATAGATAAGCACAAGTTTTTATTTCAAAAGTCAAACTGGATGATCAAAACTGCAGAGGGACCTGGACAGGCTGGATCTATGGGCTGAGGCCAATGGGATGAGCTGCAACAAGGCCAAGGGCCAGGTCCTACACTTTGGTCAAAATAACCACATGCAACGTTCTAGGCTTGGGGCAGAGTGGTTGGATTGCTGCCTGGCTGAGAAAGACCTGGGGATGCTGGTTGAGAGTCAACTGAACATGAGGCAGCAGAGTGCCCAGGTGGCCAAGAAAGCTAACAGCATCTGGGCCTGGATCAGAACTAGTGTGAGCAGTAGGAGCAGAGAAGTGATCATCCTCCTGGACTCAGCACTGGGGAGGCCACACCTAGAGTCCTGGGTTCAGTTTTGGTCCCCTCAGTCCAAGAAGGACCCAGAGGCATTGGAGTGTGTCCAGAGAAGGGCAAGGAAGCTAGGGAGGGCTCTGGAGCCCAAGTGTGCTGAGGAGCAGCTGAGGGAACTGGGGTTGGTTAGTGTGGAGAAGAGGAGGCTCAGGGGAGACCTTAGGTCTCTCTACAACTCCCTGCAAGGAGGTTGCAGTGAGCTGGGGGTAGGTCTCTTCTCCAGGGTTAACAGTGAGAGGACAAGAGGAAATGGCCTCAAGTTGTAGCAGGGGAGGTTTAGATTGGATATAAGGAGAAATTTCTTTACTGAAAGGGTTGTTAAGTGTTGGCCCAGGCTGCCCATGGAGGTGGTGGAGTCACCATCCCTGGAGGGGTTTAAGAAACATTTAGATGCTCTCCTTAGGGCCATGGTTTAGTGGTCTGGTAGTGCTAGGTCTGGTTGGACTTGATGATCTTAGAGGTCTCTTCCAACCTCAATGATTCTGTGTGTGAAAATAAAATGTATACTTAATTTGCTTAGCCTCTTCCTGTTGAGTTTCCAAGACAGATGTCTTAGAGACCTGGCTGGGTCAGAGCCATATGGAGATCAGCATGGTAATGTCTATGCACAAGAAAGTATAAGCAACTAAGCTCCTACTGCTCTAAGTTACAGGCATATTGAATTTATCTGTATGCATCCTAGGAGTATGATCAGTAAGCAACACAAATGAATTTTCATTAGGAAGCTTGTAATATGCCTTAATAATATGCCTAAAATGAATTCTGTCTCATAGAGCAGTAGTCAGGCATCATTCCCACCAATATTGTTTGCTTTTAAAAAAGAAACAACTCTGCACAGGCTGCCAGTGAACTGTGGAAAAAGAAACAAAGTATTTCCCTTTTTGAGTTTGTCATGTAAGTGTCCTAGTTTGATTTAGAACAGAAGTAATTCTGTTCAGTGATTTTACTCCTCTAAGTCCCTGCTAAATGTCATGTACCACATTGTGGTACAAAGTAAAAGGCTGCACCTGCAGAGAGGAACAGAGAGTTCAAGTGACAGTAAACTGACCAACAAGGTGTTCCAGTCCATATATGTCATAATTAGCATAAAGTTCCTCCAAGTCCTACACCAAGCTTGGGACTTGATGTCTCTTACCTAAAGCCTAAGACCCAAGTAAGGCAGGTGCCTGATGAAGCCATTTAGCACCTAATTAACAGCAAATACTAAAAGGAGAGGCTTGCTTTTTTACCTTTTCTAAAGGCTAAGCACCTGAGCCATCTTGGGACTAGACTGGTAACTTTCCTGGTGAGGATCACAAGACCAGCTCTGCTGCTACAGGACTCTGTTCTTCCATCTCAATCCAATAATTCCAGGATCCAGCCCCTGAGTCTGATTCCTGTCTGCTGGTGAGTCCTGCTACAGCATCAGTGGTGATATAGTTGCCATCAAGGGGGGGTTGGGTGTGGTATTGGTTTTGTATATAATTGTTTATACTTCATGTTATTATTGTTTTCACTAAAGTACTTTTAATTTTTCATTTCTAATCTCTCCTTCTGTTATTCAATTTCCTATCCTGGGATGAGAGGGAAAGTGGGGTGGTAGAGAACATCTGTCACTGGATTAGTGGCTGGCCCAGCCCTAGCACTTGCCAGTAAGATGTATGTAAATATTTTTAAATGCAGTTAGCTATTGACATCACTGCCTGAAATTCAAAGACAACTTTCTGAACTTAACTTAGCTCAAGGATGGTCGATGAATATCTGAATTAATATAACATCATCAAACTCTTTAGGGATAGTTTGCTAGTGACCTGAAGAAGAAGGTCTCATTAATCTCTATCAAAAGCTTAGAAACCTTCAAACTGTGAAGCTTAAAAATAATTCATTTTTTTTTATTCTAAGATAATAAACACTCAAGGCAAACCTCTATTAATGTTTATGTATACTTTCTTGAAGAAAACCCCTAATCCCCTCCCCAGGCAGCAGAAAGAGGGACTGTGGTCATACATAAACCTGCCCCAGCAGCTTTATAGGAATTTCCCTCTCAAATGGAAGCACCAGAGCCTGTTCCCAGGATCCTCAGTGAGTTCTTAGCCATCTACCAATGGTGCAGAAGATGTCCCTAACTTCCCTGCAATCAGATTTTTTTTTTTTGTGTTGTGTAGACCTAAATTCCATTAGGGTAGGAAAGCCTGTGGCAGGGAACAAAGTGACTCTTTCTTCTTCCCTGAATGCAGACTCTTTACTTTTTTCCCCCTGTGGTGGGGAACTGAGGCTCATTTGTTTGCAAGACATTGAAAGGTTTCTTATCATGCTTCTCAAATGTGAGAGTGAGTTGGGATAAAGTAAAAGGTAAAATACCTACTATGTTAAGTACAGTTTTCCTGACTTTTTGTTAATTATTGATAGCATACATCTAGAGATCTGCCTGCCAGTGGCCAGAGAGCTTTAGAAAGACAGTGCTTATCTTTGTGCAGAAAGGGTACCCTGAAGCTACTGATGGAAATGAGCCAGGAGACAAATGATTAGCAGATAGAAGGGAGAGCTTGTTGGCTCAGGTTGGGCTGTTGCTTAGGAGTGTGATGTACCTGTTCCAAGCTGCTCACAGTTAATAGCTTCATAACCTGACACTGCCTGTTCTAGGACTTGCAGGGCAATACAGCCTTCACTTGCTCTTTAAGTTTTATTCTTGCTAGGAAATCAGCTGCAAGATAGATTAGTTTTCGTAACAAAGGGAAGCAATTCTTTGCCAAAAGGTTAGTTTCAGCCAAAAAAAAAAAAAGAAAAAAACCCCCAAACAATCTGTCAATTTAAACTAGCTTCAGCAAAAGACAAAAAAAAGCATGGTAATATGGTGATACATCTCGTGTATCAACACAATATTCTGTGCAGATGAGGTTTTAATACAGGTAGTAAAGAAATAAACTTCATGGTACGGTCTTAGTACTTCTGCAAGCATTAAAATAAAGAACTAGATAGAAGATCATGGCAAGTTTATTCAAGGCTTTCTATGGCCAGAGAAGGTCACTGTGATGAAGAAATGGGATAAATGGCATGGAAATGATGTAAAATTTAATTGTTGCCATTTACAACCCTGCTCAAGCCTAGTTAAGATTCACTTCTAGCTCAGTGCCCACAGTGATGATATGGTGTAGAGAGACAAGCTTAAACTTTCTCATTTGGGGCCTGAATACAGGGAGACAAAAAAACCCTCCAGTGCTAGAGTGACCCTAGAGCTCCCACCAGTGCAACTCTGTGATGAGAAAAGGAGAGAGCTCAGCAGAAATGAAGCCACAGCTGATTCAAGTGTATGAGCTATAGTATAAATAAGGCAGTCTTATAAAGGCAGCTCAGCTATTAAACAGCAATGAAGAACTGGAAAGCAAGTCTGCATAATCACCATTCAGCTAAATGATGATTTCACAGATGGAAGATCAGATGAAATTCAGCCAAACAATTCTAGGGGCAAATGAATAGGCAATAATGTACTTAGGAAGCATTAGCCTCTCTTCATTCTCAGAGACAGTGACCCATTGTTCACAATTAATAAACCCTGAGGCACAAAGGGGACAGAGATAGTGGCTGCCTAATATCTGTTCAAATCCACACAGTAAAACAAGCATAGAAAAATGTATGTTACAATGCATCTTAACATAGAACAGAGCCTCAAATTACTTTGTATTTGAATTAAAATGTAGCCCTGCTAAATAATGATGAGTTAAAACTCTCCTTCTGAATGGGATGAAAGTCACTTTTGCTATTATAAAGGATCATTGGTTAGGTAGCAGTTTAGCTTTCCTTTGCTCATAGGCCTTTCTAGGGCTGGCACAAAGAAGCATGAAAAGGAGTCACCAGCCCTTAAATGCCAGCTTGTCCTTGAGAGCTAAAAGCTCAGGAACAGCACATTACTATCTATTAGTAGGAAAGGAATTTATAAATGAGGAATGAAGAAGAAATTGACTTTTTTTCTTTTGACATTTAGCAGTGTAACTATTATTTGTGTCTTGGAAAAAATAATGACATGCTCTTTCATTTGAGGATGTTTTACCCTCTAGTATGTGTCAAAAGCTAGTTTTCACACCAAGGCTATCAGTGGTCTAAAACCTACAGTACAATAAAAGGACATGTAAAACCTTGCAGTAGCTGTACAGTGGAAAACAATTGTTTTTCTAAGTGGTTACCATTCAAAATAGTCTCAATTCCTGTGTTAACTTTGCTGCAGGACATAATTAATGTAACTTTAGAAACTACCATGATATTCTGACACATAGAGCCTTGACAAGTTGGTTTTATTCTTCTGCAATTCTCCATCAGTTGTCTCTGTCCTATGTCTACAGAGGTTCAGATCTATAAAATTACAGATATAATGGAGTAAAATAATAGGGAATCAGTGCTTATTTAGTTGTTAAATATGAGAACTATAGAGAAGCAATCTGAAGGAAGTACTTTGTGTCATTTGCACAGAATACCATAAACAAATCTAAGTGAGCTTAGAAGGATACCCAAAGTCATGAGGCTAACTGTGGGACAAAGTCAGGCCTGGAGGTGAACCATTTCTGTAACTGAGGACTAGAGGACCATTGATGATTGCAGTTTTCTGATTAGGAACTGAATCTAGGAAGCTACAACCAGGCTGAGTGTTGCACTGTCCTGGCTTTGTTGGGACAGAATCCTAGGCCAGCCATGGGCTGCAGGCCATTAGCAGTTTGGGGCCAGCCAGGGCAGCTGCCCTGGGTTGTTTCACAGGTGTATCCCACACCAGAAATGTCATGCTCAGCATCATGGGAGAAGTTTGCATAGGGTAGGGGAAACTTATTTGTTTTTTTCTTTTTAGTTTTTGCTTGAGCTCCTTCCAACCCTTTTCCTGCTCCTGAGGATTGCCTTCTTGTCTGTTGTGACCATCATACATTCCTTGGGCTGAGTCTAACTTTGTATGCTTTATATTGATGTTGGTATTAGTTTGGCTGTTTCATTAGATAAGTTTTCATTTCAACCCATGGGTCTCCTCTCCTTTTCCTGATCCTCCTCCTCTGCTAGGGAGAGGTCATTTTTAGCCCCAGATATCACAGAATCACAGAAANACGCTGCTCTTAATGCATCCTAGGATGCCATTGGCCCTCTTGGCCACAAGGGCACATTGCTGCCTCATGGGCATCTTCCCATCCACCAGCACTCCTAGATCTTTTTCCCCAGGGCTGTTCTCCAACAGATCAGTTCCTAGCCTGTACTGATCCATGGGGTTGTTCTTTCCCAGATGCAGTACCTTACACTTCCCTTGTTAAATTACATTAAGTTTCTCCCTGCCTGTCCAGGTCACTCTGGATGGCAGCACAGCTCCTGGTGTGCCAGCCACTCCTCCAAGCTTGGGATCATCTGCAAACTTGCTGAGGGTACACTCTACCCCTTCATCCTCTGATCATAAATAAACGTAGACATGCATTATACTTGGCTTTATTTCCTGTGTTTTTCCCTTTGATGGTTTCTACTTGTCAGAGGCAGGTGGTATACTGCTTGATATGGTGCTCTTGGGCTTTTCATTCTGTCTTGGCCTAGGTTGCCCCCAGTTTTGGAGCATGTTACAGGAAGATGACTCCCAAATTGCCAGTACAGGAGCAAAGAAGCAATGAGAGGAATGTGTCCTTGAAGCTATTGAAGCTGACTTGCCTCTAGCAAAGCTAAAATGTAGAAATACTCTGAATTACTATGACCTGAGATGTGATTTAGAGTTGCAGAAGGCTCATGCCAATGTTGTACCTTATTGTGTAAATGTGGGAAGTGGCAAGCCTGTGAGTAGGAATGCTTCACTGTGCCTGTTGGAGTGGTTTATGTGCCCCATGGTGGAACCACGCATTGGACTCCACAAGTTGTCAAGGACTGGCAGAACTTTGTTGGAAAAGGGAGAAAGGTCTTTGGGGAATTTGTGCAATAATGACTTAGCTAATAAGTTTTAGCATTTTGTTTTGTTATATTTCACATGCACAGATAGAATTCTGAATAAACTCTTCTTTTTTCACCCTGTCATAAGGATTTATTTGTCAGTATGTAGGTACTCAAGATAGAACAATATGAAATCCAAGGTACTTAATGTATATTTTGCTGGTTTGGAGTGTTTTTCAGCCTTAAAGCTTTGTGTTCTTATTTTTGTAAAGCTAGTATAGCTTATGTTTTCATTGTTAACTTCTCAAATCAGAGCCTGTCTGAACAAATTAAACTTGAACATATTGTGGAAAATGAACATTGATTTCTCTGAAGATATTTGCAACTTGGTGGTTTTAGTATGCTTTCTATATACTTCATATATTTCTAATATACTTGCAATTACAAATCACAATTTTACCACAAAGTGGATATCAGAAAAAACTAGCCTTTCCCTCCCTCAGTGACATGAAAAACTATATTTCTCCCCTATATTTTTGCTTCTATAGAAGGAATAAAAGAGTGATATGGTTTTAACTGTTCTGTCACTTAATAGAGAAAAAAAAAAGGCTACTGCTGCTGCAGTGAGAGGAAAATGTTGTATGTTTTAATGCCCCCTCCAATGTTATGAAAAATGTGTGGTAAAGGTGTAAAAGGTTAAACTGAAAGATTACCATGCATTGCCTTCCTATCCCACAGAGCTCTGAAACTTAAAAATGTAGGCAAATTCTGGGAAAGCTTAAATATAGAGCTTTGTGCATGTAACTAACACAAAAGAGAAACAAATTGACCATATCTTAAGAAGTGGAACAGGGCAGGAAAGGGCAAACATTTAAGATTTCAGGTAACAAAAGAAGAAATTTTTGTCCAAGTTAAATTGTCAGATTTTAACTCTTGAAAATGGCATAGCTGGAGCAATGCATTGCTTAACTGCTAACTCTGACAGCCCTAAAAGCTCTACAGGGAAAAAATAATGTATGCTTCTAGCTTTTCTTCCATTATGCAAAACTCAACCCTTGAGCAAAAAAACTTGGTTGCATATGGAAAACAACTTCTTTAACACGGGTGATAGTAAAGCTATAAGGAAAATTTAGGAGAGTTGACTACTGATGGGCTAGCTGACCCTCTTTGGGAAGGTTAATGTCTAGAAGCATTGGAATGGAATAAGTGTGGAGATATTTAAATAGTTTTGTCCAAGTGCTAGCCTAGGCTTCTGGGGATACATAACTACCAGGATCCAGAGGCAAAGAAGCTCAGATAGCTCACCATGTCACTTCTCTTCATGCTTTGGGCACAATGGGAGCACCTTTGTGCAGCACCAATGTCTTCAGTTTAGCTGCAATGTTCCATGTCACTTGTGCTATGGCATGGATCCAAGCCCATCCTAGCTTATCCCCCCTGCCTTGGCTAGCAACACAGCCTGCCTAGGAATGTGCTCAGAAACAAGGGAAAAGGAAGGAGTCAGGCTGCCTGTGGAATGATCCTGCTATCATTCAGTTTGCCAGAATGTGCCAATTATTGTCTCACTTTCTCTTTTGCAACAGCCTACAGTTTTCATGCCAAGCATTAAATGACAAGTTCCAAGATGATCCAGTAAGAGCTCCCCTAAAAACTACAGAGCTATATTCTGCTAAAAGACATAGCCATTTATTACAAATTGAATACTGAATTCATTGTTTTAGAAAAGCATACATGAGGTGTTTAAGAAACATTTAGATGTGGAACTTAGGGCCATGGTTTAGTGGTCTGATAGTGATAGGTATGGTTGGACTTGATCTTAGAGATCTCTTCCAACCTTTGTGATTCTATGAATGTAGTGAACTTGATGCAAAAATGTAATGGTCAGGTATCAGACCACTAAACAATGTATATTCCAGCATTATTGTTCAGTTTATCCAAGTGTAATTGATCCTATTGCAAAGTTTTGTGAGCAAGAGCAAGAAGAGAGCTGCCAGAAAGTAGGCTTGATCCTGGCTTAGTAGCAGAAAAGTTAATCAATAGAAGAAACTGAAAAACTAGCTGAACAGGTTTTCCAGGGCACATTGTAAACCAAGAAAAGCAGGAATGAATGCAAGGGCTGTCCTGGGAGTAGAGAGGACAAAAGAACTAGAAATAGAAACCTTCAGTGCTTTATCACCCAGAGAGACTACATGATATGCAGTCAGACGTTGAACCCATGAATTAGGCTATTTGTACTCCAAGTATGCAGATGATTATGGCATCTCAGGCACTGGGGAGGAACCTGGCAAAGGGCATCAGTAGTGGCTGGGGTTACAAGAGGGGAGCCCCACCTGCAAACTGTGCCAGGAGGAGGGAGAAAGGCTGCCCTTTACTGCTGGCTGCATACTGATGGCACAGCTGGCATCAGTCTCAGTTTCTGTGTCTGGAAAAGTGAGTAAGAGTATATATATCCTGTAGTGTCCTGGGCCTGCTGTCATCCTTGCATGAAGGAGTTGAAGCCTCCAGAAAAGGTGGTAGGGCAGATGGATGAAGCCCACTTGGTTAGTTCTGCCACAGAGGATTTGGAAATTCAGTACAAAGTGAAAAGGAAGTTCCATCTGAACATGAGGAGGAGCTTTTTTCCTTTGAGTGTGGTGGAGCACTCGTCCAGGCTGCCTAAGGAGGTGTTGGAGTCTCAGTCCCTGGAGAGATTCCAAACCTGCCTGGACCCCATCCTGTGCAAGCTGCTCTAGGTTCTCCTGCTCTGGCAGTGGGGTTGGACTAGATGATCTCCAGAGGTGCCTTCCAACCCCTGACATGCTGTGATTCGGTCATAGGGGGAAACCTACTTATTTTGGTTCATGCTCTCTGTTGGAAATGTGTAGTTCCATATCCTTCACATAGCCTGGTAGATTTATGGAAAACCCACTTCTGTCGAAGGAATTAAAACACATGGCATGTTTTCTGTCAAGAACAGGGAGCTTGTTTTTTAAAGCCAAGCTATTTTCCATTAACCTTGGAGACCCCAAAGGGACAGATGGGGAAATTTTGAAAAGGTTACAAACCACAGCATGAGCTTCTAAATTGGTATTTAGGAGGGGGGTTGGACTAGATGATCTTTCTAGGTCCCTTCCAACCCCTAACATTCTATGATTCTATGAAAATTGGTGGAGCACCACTAAACATTCATGGGGATCTTTTCTCATTTCCCCATTATTTGAAGGAAAATGTGACAATTCTTATTCAAGGGGAGTTAATTTAATTTCTGTGCAATGTTTCAATAGTTAAGTTGCTCAGAATGTTGTTTTGCTTAACAAGTATCTGCATTGTGTGGGTGAGGTCTGTTTGTCTAAGAATACTTAGAACTGATGTCATAACAAACACCAATTGTACACAAAACTCTACCTCAGTGAGTGGAAGCAGGTGGTGTAGCTCGTGCTGCAGGTTGGGATTAAACAGGAAACTCAAATAAGGAAAAAATGCTTGATAATAGCCAACTATTTGATATCAGAAAAGCACCTAGTATTGTTTTTCTTAAGCAAATGCAGTCTTGAGAACTACACACTAACATATGCACTTCTATACTTCAGGCCTCTCTTGCTTTTGACAGGGTGTGAAGCGTAATGGATTGACAGAATGAATGATTCTTTAAAAAGCATCAGCTTCATGATTTAAACTGGTTTTGTAGCTTAAAAGAAGGGTTGGCATGTTAATGCTTAACTAGGTACATGGAGAAGGTGGCAAATGGAAGAGGAGCCTGGCAGTAACCTTCATATAGCCTTGGTCTGTGGGAAGCATCCAAGCGTCAGGCAATAGGCTGGGCAATGGCACCACACAGGAATATCAAGTAAGTCTTTCCTCTCGATACCTTTCTTTGAAGACTGAAAGAGTGATCTACATCAGAAGTTTTAAATTGACCTATCTAGTTCCTATTAACTCTCTCAACAAGACACAAAACAGTTTCTTGTTCTATTTGAAAAGGAATCGTTGGCTGTTCATTATTTCTCTTGGGAAACGTAGGTCACTTAGAGGATTTTCTTTTTTATGGCACCTTGATGCTGCTGAGTTAGATAGAAATTGTTCTTCACAGGCATCAAAAACCATTAATGAAATGCTTTTTTGGGGTAAAGTTTTGTCTGAATATACGAATCTTTTTTTCTTACTGAGTACTTCCACCATAAATTTGAATGCTGTTAGAATGACAGACTTTTCTCTTGATTGCTAAAGTAACAGTAAATGTTAAACCCCCTAACTCTTACCAAATAACTCGGGCTGAGTAAGAAATTAGGTGATGAAGCTGGACACTTGGCAGGAAATATTTTCAAGCCATTTTTTCACTGTGGTAGTAGAGGGGTGACCATGGGTTATTGCAGGCCCAGGGCAGCTGTCAATGTGCAAGAAGGCAAATCATTGAAATCAAAAAGATGCAGGGCAGGGTAAAAACATAAATGAGTAGAAGAAATATAAAATAGGTAGTCCTTAATAATGAGAAACCCAGAAAGTGTTAGAAATGTCAGAGGGAGTTAACTAAGTTCTGCAAATATCAGTCATGGGACCTTGAGTAAATACATGTATTGAGTAAATTTATATTTTGAATAAATTTGGTAGAATGACTAGAAGCATGGTGATGAAATGCACTAAGACAAAGCTTGGAGGCATCTTTAATAGAAAAGAGAAGTGGAACATTTTGCACTAAATTGCCACAGCAAAAATGGAACAAAATGCCCAGTGTAAAAGGCAAGGCCTTGTACTTGAGTGATAGGCAATGCTGTAAGCTGGTATGCTCAGTCCATTAGGGCATAAAAGGAGAAAAGCCTGGCTGCAGCAAAGGTTATTATAGACAATTCTAGCATTTGCCCAAGGTGTTCCTTGTAGAGAATGAAGCAAAAATGGCCCTGTATATTGTAGTTAGGAGACTTCTTCAAGCCCATTTAGAGAAAGTAATGCACTGTTGCGTCAAAAGCTTACTCATTTACACAAGGTTAGGGGTGATTAGCATAATACCTGGGAGTTTTATTTCACATACTACCAAAACATTGCAGAAATCATGAGATTGATGTGTCTAATGTGCAGGTACATTTAAGAACATAACACAAGAAGGAATAAAGGGAATAAGAATGTTTTCTGTCCTGTGTGTATGATAGCATAAACTGAATTTGATGCCTGTTTGATATTTTTCCCATGGCTTACAAGGAGTGGGCTGAATATAATGAATATAACACAGACAACATATCAGTAATGATAGATCATCTCTTAACCTGGGTGCCACTCTGATCAGGAAATGTACTTTGGTACTGCTTACTCCTTATTTAATTACAAAAGGAAAAGAACCCAAACATGGTGTTTTTAACACTGGAAATTAGAGGCCTTTTACCCTCTAGCAAAGTCATGCTTGTGGCTCTGATTTTAGGGAAGGGGAACAGATCTAACTAACTTTAGCCTTCAGCCTCTTACAACAGTGAACTTTGGCTAGTGGAGTTGCAAATGGTAGAGATGCACTTTGAAAAGCCATGGGCATGGGCAGAGCATTCAGTAGCAATGAAGCAAAACTTTGTTCATTTAAATTGTTTCAACCAGGACTGAAATTTATGGAGTAAGTTGAAGCCATTTCTCAGATAGCTGTTTGTTCTTTAGCATCCACACTGTGTACTTCAAACAATACGAAGTATAAGTTGATTGATTGAACTGTTCATTTGGTAAAATACAATAGAAAATGAAATTACATGCATTAGAAGGCATTTAGGCATCGAGAGAAAATGAATAGCAGCCTATAAGATAAAAACAGGAGAACCATGAGCAGAACAAAAGTGGTCTTTGGTGAGAGGAAATAATAACTAGAATTGAGGAGCCAGAGTAGATATGGATTGAGATGTGTCATGACAGCTAAGATGGAAGTAAGAAATAACAAGCAAGAAAGCATTTGCTTTTAAAGAGGATTGTTTGGGAGATGCTTGCAGCTGACTATTTAAGTGTAGAGAATCCTGCTGAATGGTCACCTCACTACTGGAGATTGCCAAACTGGGAATAAATTGGAGTGAAGTTAGGTAACAGGAACCTGTAAGTGATGATTAGGAATGTTAAAATACTTGTCAAACAAATCTGTTATACTGACATAGCTCAATAGGATAAGGTTAAATTTTTCCAGTGATAATGTTCTTTCAGACCCCTATGGTGGAAGGAGCCATGTGAATGCAGCAGCTTAGTGAACAGGGAGAGGAAGGAGATAAATATCAGGGCAAGCAGTGCTGGTGTGCTGAGAAACTGATTACATCTGGGGAGGGCTGTAATCCAGAATGGTGAACCTATAAACTAGATAATGCTGCCTAGCTATAAAAAATGTGCTTCAGAGCAGGGGATATATAGGAAAGGAACTAAAACCATCTAGGTATAAGAGAGGGGTGTAACCATATCTGATACATGGAAACTAGGCATCACAGTTGTCAGAAATGGAACTTAGCAGTGTTTAAATGGCAGCTGAAGAGGCAAAAGAGGAAGTTACTTGAAATACAGCCCATTAAAAGTTAAAGACTTCATGGTTAGTTAAGTTTCTCTAAATTACTGAGAGATTAAGAACCACATATAAGCTGAAAATTTGTCTTTTGCACAAATACATTAACTATAGCCAATTAAAGTTGCCTAATCAAGCTTAACAATGCTACATGCTGCTTCTCATTAGAAAGTCACTATTTTTAAAACAATTGACTACTTCAAATGTAAGGGTAAAGAGATTGTCTATGGATCTCCAAGGGTGCAGCCATCTGACTGACTGAAGAGGAAGTTGATGTCACTGCCTAGCCTTTGTCCCAGGCAAAAGACATTTTGCATGTTGTTTTCTTTCTGCAGCTGAAAAGCATAAGGAAAAGAATATCTGCTTTTTGTCAAACTATGATAGTGACACAAGCATCTCAGGTAATATTCTAGCACTTGTGCTCATGTTCAGTAGAGCCAGGGCTGTGACTCCAGCCTTCTCCTGACAGGTAGTGCTTAAGCCTCAGAACAGAGCTCAGCTTGAGCCATGAAGGCTGGACAAAAGCTGCAAATCCTAGTGGGAAATGAAGAGAAGGACTAAGCAGACTTGGGATTTCTGAGCTGAAATGAGCGTGGTTTAGGATGATACAGAAGCTACAGCTCTTTTTAAAGGCATAGGAGTTATTATGGTCTTTATTTCCAAGTGTCCAACTGCAAATGCTGATGGATCAAGAATGCAGAATGTTTACTGATGGCCTCATGGGTGACTGTTGCTCAAGAGCATGCTGAGTTGAAGAAAGACCTGTGCTTATTGCTGAAATACAACTTGCCAGAAAGGCAGGTTGCTCCTCAGATATTCTTTAGGACTTTTATTGTAAGTCTATAACATAAATGGATGAAGTCAGCAGAACTGATAGTGGTCAATGGCTCGAAGTGCAGCTGGAGCTCAGTGCCAAGTGGTGTCCCTCAGGGCTCTGTACTGGGGCCTGGACTGTTTAATATTTGTATAAACACTATGGACAGCAGCATTGAGTGCACCAGCAGCAAGTGTGCAGATGACACCAAGCTATGGGGGTGCTGGGGATAAGTTGGAGGGGCAGNAGGACAAGGGGCAATGGTTTTAAATTGGAGAAGAGTAGATTTAAACTGGATATTAGAAAGAAGTTTCTCCCCACAAGGGTGGTGGAACACTGGCACAGGTTTCCCAGGGAGGTGGTTGAGTTCCCATCCCTGGAGGCATTGCAGGTGAGGCTTGCCAGGGCTGTGGGCAAGCTGCTCTAGTTGGGGATGTCCCTGTCCACTGCAGGGGGGTTGGACTAGATGAGCTCCAGAGGTCCCTTCCAATCCAAACCATTCTAGGATTCTATGATTATGATGTTACTTACTGCCTCTGTTAGGACTGCACCCCACTTTATGAAATTCTTCCAGGAATCACCTCCATAGCTCCTGTGAAGCAGGCTGGTGAAGGGCAGAGGCAGATGTGTCAGGAGTGGCCCATCTCTTCTTGCTTGTGTTCTACCTATTCAGAACAGGGTGGAAGGAGGGACATCTTTGCCTTTTGCTACAGCATAGGCTACCTGGAGACTTCCTGGCATAAATGTTCAGATTTGTGACCTGTTGGTTTTTATTTTGGCAATAAAGGCAAGGAGGTGTTTTGGAAATCTGGGAAGGTGAACAGCTCATAGTTGGTCTTCAGGAATGCTTTTATGGTGCATGGCAGCAGGGGATGATGGAGAGAAAGACAAGATGAGGGCCCACAGCAGACCTTGCTGGCAGATTTAGGAGTGGCACCTACCTGGGGAAGGTGATCCCAGTGGGAAACTGGATTTTAGGAAGATGAGAGCTTATCTTGCTGATTTGATGTAGGAAGGATACATGAGAAGTATTTTCATAGCCATGTATATGAACAGAAAGTAAATTTACAGGGAGTAAAAATAGCATAAATGAGCATCTCAGCTCCCTAAACCCATAGTCAGTCCTGAGTAATGTTTTTTCTTTCCTTGAGCATCAAGTGTCTATTTCAGTTAAAGAAAAAACAACAAGCCCCAGCCTCTAAACTCTGTCATTCTTCATCTTCACCCACCCCAGCACAGTCTGAGATGCTGAAGGGGTATCTTAGGTTGGACTCTACAGAGGAAGTATGTGATCCAAAAGGCTAATAGCTGGAAAATCCTCCCTCTTTGTCTCAAACTTTTAATGAGAAACCAACTGAACAAGAAGGTCAGGGGCCCCACAACTGTTTAGAAAGATCTGAAAGGTGAGACAGACCAACCTTTGTGAGCCTATAATTTGTTTGGGGTTGCCAGTCCTTGAGGATTTGTATGTTGTGGTGTTGGGAAAACAGAGTATTTACTGCCTGCCAGTTTTATTTTACTCTGTTTTATACATTTACACAAGCTTACAGTGAAAAAAAACCCTCATATTTCCTACTAGCAAAGAGAAAGGATTAGATTCTTGATTACACAGATTAGAAAATATTGTCCTTCTGCTATTGTGAGGAAAATCATCACCTGAGGCTCACTCTTGGGCCTGGTCAGCAAATGAATGATTTTCTGACCTTTTCCTTGCTTGCTGGGCTGATGGACACTGGTACTTATTCCATGGCTCTCTTTCTGCAATGTAAACTTTACCCAAGTTTTAACTGTGCCTGAATTTTAGTGCTGTCACTGGGCTTCTCTGGTAGCCTCATGCAATCAGTCTAAAGATGAGCATCCTCAGATCTTCAGAGCTTAGTGACCATATTACACTTTTGGGTCATTATCTTGGTGCAGTTCTTCAGCACTTGTGAATAAGTGGTAAGCTCAAGGGAAGCTTGGAAGTAAAGTCTGCTGATATGGTGTCCTGGTTTGACCAGAAGCTAAGGTCAAAAGAACAATCTTTTGAGAGGATTTTGCTACAATACCCCCTCTTCCCAAAATGGGAACAGCAATAAACAAAAACAAGAAACACTAGGCACACAGACAGTGAATTTCTAAGAATAGCTTTATCTAAATTTAAATGGTACAACAATATAGAAAGATAAGGTGGTTAGTTCAAAGATGGATTCAGCCCTTTTTCCCTACTATAAATCATCAATGTCTGTCCTGCCGGCACAAAGTCCGCAGGTTTCAAATCAAACACCTCCTCCCTGCTTCCAACCAATCACCTCCCTCCCCTTACTTTCACACCGGGATGGGAGTTGCACAGATATCAGAGGAATTTCAAGAATGCCAGAGGGAAAAAGGCCGACTTCCGAACTCACAGCCGATATGAGAGAAAGCAAGAAGCAGGAACCACAACCAGCAAGCAGGAACAGGAAACAGGAAACCGGAAGAGGAAATCTCAATTCTCTCCTTAAATACACAAAAATTACATCATCCCCCTGCGCAGTCCGTGATTTGCTGCTTTCCTGTCTCTCATGAATGATGTCTCAGGGTTACAGTTCTTGACCCCCCTGTCCAGAGATGCTGCGATGATGATTTACAACTGCACATGCGCGGGATTTCGATTCTCTCTCTTTCTTATCAGTTCCTCGGCTCCTCCCGGCAAATTCTTTCGGGGGGGAAAGAGTTCAGCTACTGAGTCTCCTTTTAAAGAAACAGTGTCCATATCCAAATTCAAAAGTTCAAAAATTCAAAAGGGAACATGACGTACACTGTTAGATTTTAATCACTCCAGGACATATGGCCAAAAAGTCAAATGAGCCACGAGTTGTTTATTGGCAATTAAAGGTTAAAAGCTTAGACTGGTCTATAACCTGTACTTTTTGTAGGAGCACTGCAGGTCGTAGAAAAGGAAGCACTTGTTTGACAAATTGAGGATTCCTAACAGAAGTAAAACTCAGACAGCTATTGTTTTGCCCTGTGGTCATAGATGCTTGGCCACTTGTACCTCTAGCCTAGGCAGCCTTTCATGGCACTTTATAGACTATCTGGGCTTTTGTAAGACTTATTTTGGCCATTGACAGCAATCTGGGTATTGGACATGTTTGAAAGCTCTCCAGGGTTAGCAGGGAGAGGATGGAAGGAAATGGCCTCAAGTTATACCAGCGGAGGTTTAGATTGGATATAAGGAGAGATTTCTTTACTGAAAGGGTTGTTAAGTCTTGGACTAGGCTGCCCAGGGAGGTGGTGGAGTCACCATCCCTGGAGGGGTTTAAGAAACATTTAGATGCTCTCCTTAGGGCCATGGTTTAGTGGTGTGGTAGTGCTAGGTATGGTTGGACTTGATGATCTTCCAACCTTTGTGGTTCTTTGAAGTAAGCTCCATCTGCTTTCATTTTATGTCCATCTTGTTGAATAAACAGGCAACTTTTTGTTAAATAAGTTTAAAGTTCTTCCTGTTAGACAAACCAGGCCAACTAGATAGGATTTGGAAGAGCCTTCACACAAGAAAGCCAAGGGCAAGGTCAAGTTTACTTGTGCTCGTTATATAGAGAGCACCCACTCCAGAAACATCCTGTGGTAAAAAGCCTTCTATATAGAATCCTAGAATGGTTTGGGTTGGAAGGGACCTCTGGAGCTCATCTAGTCCAACCCCCCTGCAGTGGGCAGGGACATCCCCAACTAGAGCAGCTTGCCCAGAGCCCTGGCAAGCCTCACCTGCAATGCCTCCAGGGATGGGGCCTCAACCACCTCCCTGGGCAACCTCTGCCAGTGTTCCACCACCCTCGTGGGGAGCAACTTCTTTCTAATGTCCAGTTTAAATCTACTCTTCTCCAATTGAAAATCATTGTCCCTTGTCCTTTCACTGCAGGCCTTTGCAAACAATAGTTATATATAGATTAAATACATAGATCTTCTATATAGAAGAGCAGAAGAAACTAACCTAGATTTTCCTATTGATCCTGCTTACCTTCAAAAGCCTGTGGAACTCTGTACTGCCCTCATACTGTGCTCATCTGATAAAATGTGAATGCTTCTAATAGACATTTTGATAGTTTTCTTTTTTAAAACCTGTGAAATTAAAGATACCAATAAAAATGGTCAAGTACTAGAAGCAAGTAAATAAAATACATGTAAAGAATTGAAAAAGAAGGTGCAGTCTGTGAGATATAACATATAAATAATTCTAGATCCAGTGAGCAGGCATAGAGTTGAAACTAAGGAAGCATTAACAGCTCTGTTTATGCTTTTATAGGACTTGACTCCATTTAAATTTTTAATGAAAATCTCCTGAAAATCAATTTCTGCTTATGCATGCTAGTGTCTGTTGCTAGTTATAATTTTGGTTAACTGCAGTCTTTCTCTCCTTCCAGTCCTCCTCAATCTGAGGTAAGGAAAAAAAGGAGGCAGAGTAACTTGGAGAAAAGCAGCCAGCATATCATCTCACAATTGTGCATTCAAATACTTTAATTGTATACCAAGTGCAGTCTCCATCTCTGGAGAGATTCCAAACCCAGCTGCACCGCATCCTGTGCAAGCTGCTCTAGGTTCTCCTCTTCTTGCAGGGGGGTTGCACTAGATCAGCTGTTTGGGCGGGCTTGGGGGCGCTGTTTGGGCGGGCTTGGGGGCGCTGTTTGGGCGGGCTTGGGGGCGCTGTTTGGGCGGGCTTGGGGGCACTGTTTGGGCTCAAACAGTATTCAAGGAAGGAAATGAAATCCACATGCAAAACAACACAGGTGGGAAAGGCCAAGTCCTGTTTGTGCCTTAAAATGAGCTATATTACTGCCTGTCTTTTGCTGTACTGGTGGTGGAACTGAAGATCACTTGTGTAAAGGAGTTTTCTCTTTCGCGATGCTGTGTTAATCAGGCCATGTAAGAATAAAAATAAAATATGACTGTTTTCATCCATATTAGGATAACCTATTTAGAAAACAAAGGGAAGCTAGTAACCTTTTGGGGTTGTTTGGTGTGGAGAAGAGGAGACTCAGGGGAGACCTTCTTGCTCTCTACAACTCCCTGAAAGGAGGTTGGAGTGAGATGTGGATAGGTCTCTTCCCCAGGGTTAGCAGTGAGAGGATGGAAGGAAATGGCCTCAAGTTGCAGCAGGGGAGGTTTAGATTGGATATAAGGAGGAATTTCTTCCCTGAAAGGGTTGTTAAGTCTTGGACTAGGCTGCCCAGGGAGGTGGTGGAGTCACCATCCCTGGAGGGGTTTAAGAAACATTTAGATGCTCTCCTTAGGGCCATGGTTTAGTGGTATAGTAGTGCTAGGTATGGTTGGACTTGATGATCTTAGAGGTCTCTTCCAACCTGAATGATTCTGTGTGATTCTGTAATAATATCTATTGGGTGCAAGTAAGTAATGGACTGATAAGCTCTGTATCCAAAAGCATTACATCTGGGGTCACCATGGCTCCCTGTCGTGTACCCCAAGATATTTCTCTGTGGAAAAGCTCAAGAGTACATGCCCACAGAAGTTAGACTTTTACTACTAACACTCAAAAGATGGCAACAGGACTTTTAGTAATGGTTTTAATACCAGCCGGTACTCTAAAATGCTGGAGATCTCTCAGTGTTAGCCTGAGGGATGTTTGCTTTCTCTACTGCAGTTATTCTGCATAAGCAGTCCTCCTCTCAACAGTACCTGCAATGCTTCAGTCCCAGAAGGCAGAAGTGAAGCCAACTAGGTGCTGCAGTGCAGTACAACTAAGAGCAGCCTTGCTGGAGCTTGTTTGATACTGTCAGGAGCCCGCATATAGTCAAGAGCCTCTTCAGTCTGCTGCCTCCTGGATGATGTATGCAGCACCTGTACCAAAACCTTTAAGCTATATAGATGTATTTGTAATACTGATTCATTTATAGCTCTTCCTGAGCAGCATGAGAGCTCTTCTTTCTTCTCCTGACACAATACAAGAGACTCTCATTAAAAATGGCTCCAACAGTGAAAACTCTGAAAGATTTTAACAGCAGATAACTTGACACCCACTGCCTGATGTTTTTTCTCCACACATGCAGCAGCTCAGGAGACTATCTCATCAGCTAGATGCATTCCTTTGGCCCATTACCTTTCTAAAAGGCATCTTTCATGCCCAGAACTCTTTCAAATTGTGGGGTTTTTTATTCATTCATTGTTCTGTCTCTGCATTTACAAACTGAGGGAAGGAACAGGCAGAGAGATGGAATAACCTGACACTGCTTCTTTTCAGCTATCTGAGCTGAGCCTCCTAACCTCAGGAGCTTTTTCTACAGCTCTGCAAACATTGGAGCATGTTTGTGAAACTACTTTGAGAGAGATTTTCTAGGTAAACTCCCCAACAAGCCAGTTCACCCTGATTTATTTATATTTCATTGCATTGTTATTGTGAAACAAAACACTAGAAGGTATTTCTTGGCATCGCTTGACAGCATATTGCCTTCCTCCAGCTCCACATACTTACCCAGTCTTTAATATATTTGGCTACATGTGCAGTGGCACATCAAATAGTTCCCTGAGGCTGAACAAGCCTTACAGTAACACTTCCATGCTTGAATTTTAGTCTATAATTGACACAGAATTAGGAACAGACAGAGAAGCAAATATTCAGGATCTTTACTTTTTCTGGAGTGGGAGAAACAATTCTGAATTTATTGGTGAAGTTCATTCTTGGGTTTGATAGTTAGCAGTTCTCCTTTAAGGAGCTAGCTAACCTATTATTTCTCCAGTCCCCAGATTTAATAAGAACACTTTTATGAGCCTGTTTCAGTGACAGCTATCATCTCTTAGTTTAATTCTCCATATAAATATATTTCCTCAGCTGGAGTCCTGCTGATCAGGTATCTGATCTTCAGTATAAGCATCATCTGAAATAACATCACATGGATTTCTTTTTCCTGGGTTTTGAATAACAAAGAGAGAAAAAGAACTCATCATTTCTATGTGCCATGACTCAGCTCTGTTGCTCAAATTAGAAGTGTGTTAGTTCCATTAAATAAGCAACCAATTTGGCCAGTTTTCCTGAGCCCTTCCCATAGCTGAAAGCAAACAACTTCAGCTTTTGTGATGACAGAAGTAAACAGGTTTGGCTAAGGTTTCCAAGAAGGGTGAGGAAGAAGAGCCTTCTATCTCCATTTAAAATTGCTTGTAAATCAGGAACCTGATATATAAGTTCAGCTGTTACTCTAACTTGCCTTTTCCATTAAGACACAAAGGTAGTCACTTGAATTATGTGAAGATTTCTTTCCTTCACCTTCCATCATGCTTTTCAGATGAAATTATCATAATCTGTTGCTTAGAAACTGGAAAACAAGAGTACTTTTTCCCAGTTAGAAAAATTTAATAGGTTCTGCTAAGTATTTTGTTGCCTTCCCTGCATTTGCTAAGAAATCAAATTGCTACTCATTCTCAAAAAAATAAAAACAGTACCTCTGCCTTTTTCACTGGCTCAGTTATATGTTTCAGCAGTCAACAACCTGGGTTCCTATTGCTTTTCTAACTCCTTCCCAAAGAACTTTCAGGTGAACTCACTGACTGTGTCTGTTGCTTTCATAGTTATGTCAGCTCTCCTTTACTTTTCACTGAGCAAATGTTTGTCATCTGTTAACCTGGACTTAGTTATCTTATTCCACTTCCTTTCCAGTTCCATTTAACTTTCAGCTCAATTTCAGAGTAAAAAACCTGTTTATTCAGCTTTAGTCAAGTGGATGTCCCTTCAGGTTGATCCAACTTGGCAAATCGTTATTAATTTCTCTTTTCCAATTTGAATTCTCACTGCTGTGCATGTATAAATACCTATTTTATTACCCATACCTATCAGTAGGTGTGTGATTCCTCTGCAGTCTGAAGACAAAAACATTTTGCTGCTGTGTTACTCCCACTTTGAAGAAAGAGCTTGCACCTCTGGAGACCTACAGTTTCATTGGCTTATTCTTCTTTTATCTTTCCTTCTGAATGCATTACCAGATTGTTTTTGCATTAATTTTTATTGTGTTCCCCATAGTCATGCACTCTTTCAGGAAAGCTGAAATTATAGGTATGTTGACAAAGAGGGAGCTCTTTTAAAACATGTCTTGTCTTCATATTAAGGTAAGTGCATCACCGGACTGAGGAGTGTTTAATAAGGGAGGATTGTTAAGTCCATTTGAATTTCATATTTGTGCTAGCTTGATTACTAACTTCTGAAGTCAGTGCCTGCTTACAAAAGCTAGTTATTAAAATAGTGATATTGAAACTTGTAGAGAATAAGCAGCAGAAAATTCACAGAATCATAAAGTTTGGAAGAGACCTCTAAGCTCATCAAGTCCAACCATANCAGAGCAGTACAGTATAGCAAAACTTTCGATACCAATCCTTATCTCAGCCTATTCCTGAATAAAAAGCTTCCTTTAGTTCAGTGATTCTAGGCAGACTGCTTTAAAAGACCATTCTGTACTTTTCCCTCTGTGGTATTACCTTCATGTTATAGCCTTTATGTTCTGTAGCTGTCACGCTTGAGAGAGTCACAGAATGACATTAAGAAGGTGACCCTTTAGAAAGCTAGTAAACTTTCAGAAGAGCATTGTTTTACTGTATTACCTTTGGTTTATAATGAAGGATTATAATGATGCTTTAGCACTAAGGAGTTGTTATAGGCAAGGATTAAAAAAAAAACAACAACAAACCAGCAATAAACCCCACCTTATTTTTCTACTCTTGCTCCTAGTTATTCCTTTTGTTTCTTTATAATACTGAGTTTCTGAGCTTTCCCTCCTCCTCTCACACTAACACATGCACACATTTTATCTGCTAGCTGTTCAAGATTTTATTTAAAATCCCATAGGTTTTTTAGATATAAGGAGAAATTTCTTTGCTGAAAGGGTTGTTAAGCCTTGGAATAGGCTGCCTAGGGAGGTGGTGGAGTCACCATCCCTGGAGATGTTTAAAGAAACACTATAATAGATACAATCAGCTGAAAGAAGAGTGAAGCAATCCCAAGCATGCCATTAATAAGCCATGACCTAAATTTTAGTGTAAAAAATTAACCCATCATTACAAGTGAAAAGATCTATAAAAGAATTCTAGAAGGTTCAATATAATTCAGTTACCTGTTGAAAAGGGAAGTTTTTAGTCAAATTTCCTCTTAGATATCATGACCTGATGAAGATGGGCACTGAGAAGAGCTCAAGGTAGGTCAGCTTCAGCTGTGGACACAAAGGAAGGCTTTGCAAAACAGGTTAAGCATGCTGCCTATGGTCCCTGTTACCTCATGCAAGGGCTAATTGAACAACAACTTCCCTGAGCTCTGAGCCTTTCTTTCAAGTGGATGAGAAATAAATCAAGGGGGCAAGGTTTCAGAGAGATAAGTTAAGTTTCAGGCAATTGTCACTTAGAAGTAAATGTGAAAAAAATCACTAAGGCTGTAAGAACACACAGTTAAGAAGTGAAATTTTTAAGATAAACAGATGAGCCTAGGCCAGAAAAGGAAATGCAAAACTAAGATGAGATCCATGATACAATAACCTTCCAAATTAAGTGTTAGTTATTCACCATTACACTGACATGTTTAGTTTCTGGTGAAAACCAGTAGATAAAAGAACTAAATCTATTGTACAATAAGAAATGGACCATGCAACTTGCCAATTGTTAATTATAACTGTAGTGGTTTAGAGTCACAATGCTGTAGTGTCATCTGTCTTCCTAAAAGAAGGTAAATGTGGGAAGCAGTAGCAGCATGCTAAGCATCTCTCTGTATCTGAAAGGTGAGTCAGTCTCTGACAAACTTTTAAGAGTATTTCCCTGGCATACTAATGCCTAACAGAGTTTGAAAATCTCTTTTCTTCCATAGCAATGAAAGTCTATCTCCCCCCAGATAAATGGGAGCTGTAAAACTGGAGCTGAGTTCCCATTCTGAAAGTAGCCCCCCAAAGACAGATTGCAGTTGAGTTGGTTGTTTGTTTCCATGGCTAAGGGAAGTCTCAAATGGAAATGATGGCTGGAGCTAGAGATGAATGTTGCCTATGTAGTTAGGTTTCCCCTAAGTGAGAAAGCAGTTTGAGGCACGTTTGTAAAGCTTCCAAGTTGTGTTCAAGAAGTCAGACCCTTGCTTCCTAGAAGAAATGTAGCCTGAAGCTTGCCCACTGCCCAATCACCATTTACATTAGCTGCTTCTGGAGAAACAGGAGTTTTGAAGACAAGAGCTTCAGATGCTTGTTATCTAAGAAAAGGAGAGGGCAAACGTGTTCTCTCATCCAGCTAGGAGAATGAGTGTACCAAATGCCAGGATATGGAACAATATCTTTGCAGGTGAACTTTATCCTGTGCCTTCTGATAGACAACACCCTCAAGAGATCTTTGGGAGTCAAGGAAATCTCATCTTACCCTGTGATGACATGAAAGCTTCATGAATTCCATTAATAATAAAAAACAATGCCTTGGTTAACCCTTGATTATTTTTAATCCTAGAATCCTAGACTGGTTTGGGTTGGAAGGGACCTCTGGAGCTCATCTAGTCCAACCCCCCTACAGTGGCCAGGGACATCCCCAACTACATCAGCTTGCCCAGAGCCCTGGCAAGCCTCACCTGCAATGCCTCCAGGGATGGGAACTCAACCACCTCCCTGGGCAACCTGTGCCAGTGTTCCACCACCCTCGTGGGGAGCAACTTCTTTCTAATGTCCAGTTTAAATCTCTTCTTCTCCAATTGAAAACCATTGCCCCTTGTCCTTTCCCTCCAGGCCTTTGCAAACAGGCCCTCTGCAGCCTTCTTGGAAGTTCCCTTTAGGTCCTGGAAGGTCACTAGTAGATCCCCTGAAGCCTTCTCTTCTCCAGGCTGAACAATCCCAGCTCCCTCAGCCTGTCCTCAGAGCAGAGGTGTTCCAGCCCCTGAGCATTCTCGTGGCCTCCTCTACAATAGAGAAAATCCACTATCAGCAATTGATACAAAATTAGTATTCTATCTAAGGAAAATGAAGAAGCTACTCAAGTTCTGGCTGTTGTCTTGATTTCTGGAAGACACTGTCTATGTGAAGCACTTAGAACAACAGCCTTTGTTAGTTACTGATTTGGGTTGCAGAGCTGTCAGTGCATCTTACAGCTAGCTTAGTAATTGTTCTGCTATTTAGCTATAGCCTAACATTAAGTGTTATATGCTAGATCATTGTCTTGATTTAGTCTGACAATTTTAATAGCAAGGCAGAGCTTAATGTATCATACCCCTTGATGAGAATATAATACTAACTTACAGGAAAGCAGGTCCCAAGAAAGTTGGTAATGACAGAAGAAAAACACCAATTAAAGTCTTAATATTTTTGCCCTGTTATGTTCCTATGCTTGTGCCAGTGTTAATGAGATGGCTGACAGAAAATTCCAGTTTTAACATGTTACTTGGTTAAGCAAGCAAACTCTTTTCTAACTGGTAAATACAAAGTGCTTTTTATCAGCGGAAGATACCGCCTTAAGTGAGGAAAAGGACCATTTGGGAATTAAAGATATATGAAATGATTGAGACTAACAGAAAAGAGATGTAGCTAGAATTGCCTGGGGAATAATTCATGCATGTTTGTTTCTATTTCTGACAGTTCAAGCTGGTTGCTTTCAAGTCTGCCTTAGCAGTCTCTAATCACAAACTCCTGTAATATAGCAACTATTCTTTTTTCTTCTCCACAGCCTTGGGTCAGTTTAGTTCCAAAACTCAGTCTAACTTCCAGATATTTTTTCAAACTGTAATTAAAAATGGAATGTACTTAGATGACTAAAGAAGTCTTGAGACTATTGCAGTTATTGTCTTCAAGTTGCAAAGCCACTGTGACTGGACAAAAACACATTAAATTATGTCTTATATTGCTCTAAGATTACTTTTAGAGCAAATCAGAGAAGAGAAAAGCACAATGTCATGAACAAGCTTTAAAATAAAAGATTAGGAATGTTATATACAATGCTTAATTTTTAAATGTACTGGGCTTCAAGCAGCTGTCCCTATTCTTTATTTAATTTCCTTTGAAAGGAAACTAAGATTAGGAAGGAAAGGGAAAAAAAAAAAGGAAAGACATAAAATTTTGTCATTAAAAGGTAATTTTCCAATGACAATAGCAAATCTTTGACATTTGCAGTAAAATAAAATTGGAACTGGAGTTTTGAAAGTTATATATATATATATATATAAAACTACTTTTATTGCAAACACTTGGAAAAGGAGTCGTATCAATAGAGGGAAAATCCAACCTGAAAAATGTTTTGAAGTTTGTTTTAAAGGGTCAGAATTGCTCAGCTTTTTCTTACTAGTTGAGTAAGAAAAAATATTGTACTACTCAGATAAAAATAGGTATTTCATCCAGGCTTAAAGAATGAAAAGCAACCAAAAATGGCATATTTAAAGGCTGCTCCCCTCTAAAGCCAGCATCTTGTAGGGCAGATGCTACTGCCCTGAGCATCAAATGATTAAACAATGTCTCATTAAAGATCTGTCTGCTCAACAGATGAAGTAAGTGAGGAAAGAAGTTCAGTTTGATGAAAACATTGCACCAGGGAGAAGCCAAGCATTCAACTTCTGCAGCACAATCTCATCTCAGAGACTTTTTCTTATAATCTCTCAGTAAGATGAGTGCAGTCGATAAAAATATACAGTGCATCTAGTGAGTAGCTTTAGTAGCTCTGGACTGTGTAGAAATTACAGGAATATCCACAGCAAGGAACAGCTGAAGTGGTTTTCTTCTGACTATTGCTCATTGATAAGTAAATGAAATATGAAATAATTGGTTTTGCCCTTTTCTTGTTCTTCCTTTGTATTTCTAGTGCTTTGGGATCCATGTATGACCACTGTTAGAGACTGGATGCTAACTTGAACATGGTTGTGCTTTTATGCTTACTTGACTCATCTCTGTTGACCGGGCTCTAGTAGAGACTATAGATGACTGAACATAGATTTTACATCCATGGTTATTAGTATGAAAGTTGTATGTTTTTTTCAGAAGCACAGTTTCACAAAAGAGACTGAAAGAGTTAAAGACCATGCCTTCAATGTTTTAAACTGAAGTGTATGTATAATGTCTATGTAGGGAATCCCAAGTCTTCCTTCTTCCTAAATTGTGTCCTGGAGTGTTATTGTTTATATTCAGAATTTGGTAATTTGTCAGGAGCAATATCTGCACTAAAGAGGGCATTAGAGTGTGTCCAGAGAAGGACAATGAGCATAGTAAAGGGTTCTGGAGCACAAGTGTGCTGAGGAGCAGCTGAGGGCACTGGGGTTGGTTAGTGTGGAGAAGAGGAGACTCAGGGCAGACCTTAGCTCTCTCTACAGCTCCCTGCAAGGAGGTTGGAGTGAGCTGGGGGTAGGTCTCTTCTCCAGGGTTAACAGTGAGAGGACAAGAGGATATGGCCTCAATTTGCACCAGGGGAGGTTTAGATTGGATGTAAGGAGAAGTTTCCTTACTGCAAGGGTTGTTAAGTGTTGGACTAGGCTGCCCAGGGAGGTGCTGGAGTCACCATCCCTGGAGGGGTTTAAGAAACATCTAAATGCTCTCCTTAGGGCCATGGTTTAGTGGTCTTGTGCTAGGTATGGTTGGACTTGATGATCTTAGAGGTCTCTTCCAATCTTTGTGATTCTCTGTGTGTGACTATTTGTGATACATGCAACCCACAGTTCATTTGCTGTGGTATATGATTTTTCTCAGTCACATTCCTAATAGTGTGACATCTCTGTGATTCAGCTGCATGTGAAATTTGTGAGCTAAGCCCCTCTTTAAGTATGGCTTCAGATTTGAGGTTTTTTCCCCCTATAATGACTGTTGTTCAAGCTGGAGCTTCTTGAAGTGGAAAAATCTCTGGATTGGTAGGCAGATATAGCTAGGAGATCCTGTCACTATGCAAACTAATGGGAAGCAGGCAGGTTTTATTTTTATCTTGAAGAAGCTTGCAGGAGGCAACTCTATATCCATGCCACAGACAAAGAGAGTAAAATGACCTTGTGTCTGACTGGACATGAATAATAAACAGAAATAAAAATGTCATTAGCTTGCATGTCTCTTTTCAAAGAACTGAATTAAATGTTTATTCTGCTTTTCAGCAGCAAGACATTACTGATGGAAAAACTGTATACAAATAGCAGGGATTCTCAAAAGTAGATTTCAAATCTGAAGGCCTACAGGGAAGCTGGAAGGGCAGTGAAGTTTCTTTTCTCAGTCAGGTAACTAGAAAACCACTGGTAACTCTATCTAAAATTAATTGAAATCTCTGCTAATGGACATTTGGTAATGCTGGAGATGAGCAAAGATAGGAGCTTTCTCAGGGCCTCATGAGCAAAGATGAAATGACATTCTTGGCCCCAGCCCTGCTCAGTTATGTACTGCAGACATCACTTGTCATCATGTCATGTTTGGCACCAGAAAGCCTTTTTTTTCAGAGCAGGAGGGGCAATAATAGTGCAGTCAGCCTGTCAGCATCCAGTGCAGCCTCCACTGTGGGGAAAGCACATCTCCACTGCCCACAGGTACCACAGATTTGCTCAGGAATGGCACCTTATGAACCAAAAGATGTTGTATTGTCAGGTCTGTTTGAGCTCCTGGAGCTAAGCTGGGCACAGCAGATCCAGTCACCTGGCTCTCATGCTGCTCTGAGCACAACTCCAGCCTGAGGTATGGCAGGAGACCATGATCCTTGGGCAACTGCCAGGGATATGTTCTCCAGGAGATGGGTTTTGTGAGGATGCAGATCCCCTGGCCTATAGCCATCTGAGAGAGCCTTTTTGCCATGGTGGAGAGGGGTCCTAGAAGAGCTTCCTAACACACCAGCTCTAGGAGACTGTTGCAGCAATTGTACTGCTGGAAGACTGTTTTTCACTCCTGGTGCTTGTAGTTGGAGTCAATTCCCCTCCAAGCTGCTGCCACAGGTTTGAGGTTTTCAGCTTGTGCTGGGAAATACTCCCGTAGTTACACAGCTCATCTTTCTCCCTTTATATATATATCTGTACAGAGTTTAAATCATTTATCTCCAGAAATATTTGCTGTGTAAAGTTTCTCCACTGGCAGCATCTATCAAGAAATATATACACAGAAAGATTCCCCCCACCCCCTGAAAACTCTTACTGGTAAATTCCTGAAGCCAAATAAAGAAACAGATGTGGAAACTAGTAACTGGAATTTTAAGCTATGAATTATTCTTATGCCATAGATTGTTTGTTGAAGCTTGAAGAGGTAGATCATCATATTTTCTTCTGAGCAGCAGAAAGAGCAGCCAAAAAGAATCAGTTCTGCTTCCGTGTGAGGTGAGGCTTCTGATGAGAGGTGTTCTCAGCTGACTGCTCAGACTTGTTCCCAAATGATAAGAGCATAGATCAGAAATCTTACACAGAAAATGAACTAGCAAGCCTTAAGAGTAAATGCTATCTCACTAGAAAATGAGTGCTGATAGGTTCCTATCAAACTTAATTACCTTAAGGCTATTATCCATGTAACAAGCTTCTCTGGCATTTCTAAGGAACAGGTATATTTAATAAATTAAGAACTTAGTAAAACCTATTCCCTAATTACACTCATTAGAAAAGTTAAGCTACAAGAAAACCAATAAAGCTTCTGCTGTTATTTCACACAGACAGCAATTAATGATCTGAAGTCTGAATTAGCAAGCACTCTGCATTCTTGATGATGATACCTTAGGCATCATTTCAGTGAGGGAAAATGTCTGATTAACTGCACACTAGTCCTCAGTCTGCAGTTTGAAAACTGTGTTGCAATTAATGAATGGTGCACTGCTCTCAGAATAATAATAGATATGGAAATGAACATATTGAAATTGTACATGTACCAAAAGAAAGACAGAAGACAAGTTACAGAAATGTTCATTTGGATTAATGATTTAAGAAACCCCCCTGACTCTACAAATTAAATAGTGTATGAAGTTGCTTGCTGTCACACAACTTCATTGGGAGTTCTGTAGTAAAACCAGAGCCTTTTGTGTGCTTTTTCACCTCTTTCTGGCCTGATTATTGTGAATGCCACAGTAATCTCTAGCAAAGATGGCCCATGGAGAGACTATTTCTGTTGTATGACAAAAGAGTAAAAAAGAATTGAACATATCTGATTTTTTTCTTTACCAAGCAGTACCTAAATTCCCTTCCTCTTCCCCTGCACAAATGGGTAGGATCCTGTACTGCATTTTACCCACAACCAAAGCCTAAGGCAGGCAGGACTTCAGTGTTAACATGTTGGAAATGTTGTCACTAGATGGCAAAAAAATGATTTGATTTGTAAAGAAATGTTAACTACACAGCAAGAAACTCTTCAACTAATTTGACACCTTCTGTTGTAAATGCAAAGTTGAATACTTGAGTTAATACTTTGATCAGTTAACTACTAATCCAAAGTGCCTGAAGTAAACTGTTGAGATTATCTGATGCTAAGTATTATTTGAACAATTAAATGTTTTGTTTCCAACCTAAAAGTAAATAGCCTCTCACCTTTTGCTTTGATAACCTTTTTCCTTCTCAACAAAGGTCACTTAAGGTTGCTGCTTTCCCTCCAGTTTGATTCCTGTTGGAAGCAACACAGACTTCAACTCTCCTGTTTGGAGGTTATCTAACATTGTTGCAGGGAAGGGATGAAAAGGTCATCCTAACCTTTTCATCCTCCTGCTTTGCCCTAAATGGAGTGATATTTTGTCACTGGGCTATATAATTAGGACCTCCTTCATTTCATTAGGTCTTAGGCACCCTGTTGGGCTAGCAACAAACTGAAGCATGTTTCCAAGGAAAGCCTTCTCTCCTCTCTGTAATGTCTTAATTAAAACATGAAGTCACTGTGACTTCTTAAAACTTGGACAGGTTTAATGTTGATCACAAAGAAGGGTGTAAAAAGAATTGCTTTCTTCTATAGGAGAAACCTGAAAGGTGCTAGAACAGTGTATTAATCTGCCTGAGTGGAGAAAGGCCTCTGAGTGTTGAGAGACAAAGCTCTAGTGTGATTGAGAACCAGGATGGTAACATCATGCATTCCTTTTTCCTCTGCCACCCATACTGAGAGTCAGGGCACATTTACACTGAGTTATTAATAAAGAAAGAAGCTATGATAATTGCAATCAACTAAAGACTTAGGGATTACTGCATTTTAGTAAAATCTGAGTACTGTGGATGGAAAAACACTTGATATTCAGCAGAACAATATAAAGAAAATAGAAAAAAATACATTGAAGGAGACACTTTGCAAAAGGAGTGTATTTGAATCTCTACAGGGCCTGGAGGGGTAGACCCAAAAAGTGAAGTAAAGTCTTATATCCTGAGTTTCTTAACCTCTGTATGCTATGTGAAAGAACACTGTAATCTACACCAAATAGCTATCCAAAATCAGATATTGCAAGGGATCACATATAAGGAAAGTGTTTAAATGTGCCTAGCTACAGTTGTCATTGCTCTGTTAAAAGCTTAAGAGTTCCATTTTAGGTCTCCTTGAAAGCTTTCAAATACCTAAGTGAGGTTGCTATGACATTAGGCAGTAGTTGCACTGACAGCTGAGCCACTCATTCTGGTTTTATTCTTGGTTTATCTTGCTATAAGCAACCATTTTTCTCCTTGACAGGCGTGGATATATTAGAGCAAACAATCAGACAGGAACTCTTAGTAAGACAGAGGGCTGGAAGACTTCTACTTGTGACTGTGGACAAGCTCTTCAGGTAGTTAACTGAGGGGGAAAAAAGGTCTTAAAATCAAAGGGATCTCAAAGAGATAACACAAGATATGACCTGGTAAATGTCACCTCTGGCTTAGCTGAAAAGGCAGTGTACTGAAATGAGGCCTAAATGAATTGAGTAGGTCTCCAGTTGGCAGGGGGTAGGAGTGTTTCTGCTTTCTCTGGCAAGGTTTAAATTCCCCAAGCAGTTGACTTTATCCCTGAGGTTCAAAGGCTATGAACCTGAGTGTGTATAAATTTGATGTGAAAATCCTGGAGAAGCAAAGCTCTGAGTCACAGCAGTGAGGCACAGAGCAACAGGTGCTCCTTCGCCCAAATCCTTCCTGAGCTGAATGCCTTCTGGAGTTTCTTGCTGATGGGATTTTCAGAGGGACTGCTAGGAATGCCCAGCAGAGACCTGGCACTAAGATAAAAAAGCTAGTCCTCAGTTGTGAAACTGTTGCAAATACTTGAAGTGAAAGTAAATTCTCTGTAACTATTGGTATAAAAGCCATTGGTAGGAGACATAGTAGCCCCTAGGCTTTCAAACAGCTTTTGAATTCAGTAAAAGACACACTCCCACTGCCTCCAGAAGTTGACTCTCAGCTGAAGATTTCCTAATCCTCACAGCAGCTGTAGCTTCAGTAATTTATGAGGGGGGTCCCTTGCTGACCCACTGAACAATGTATGGCACAGGCAATAAACCCTACATTTGTATGCATTTAATGCATCTTCTCTAGCAAACTGGCTGCACTTGCTTGACAGGCTGAGAGCTGGGCAGAGAAAAACCTCATGAAATTCA
>VWZO01009662.1:98235-126494 GCA_013396975.1 Bucco capensis
CCCCGTGTGATTCTAACATTAGCTTAAGGCTAACCACACATATTGAGCTGTCAAATCTGAGAGAAAAGACACAGAGGAACTCATTTTTCTATTTGGGATTGAGGAATGAAAATGAAAAGCAAAATTAGATTCAACTAGCAGTACTTTGGAGGGAATGCAGTAAAAATTGGAAGGGTGCTAGTAGCCTTTAGGAAAGAGCTGGGGGTTCAATAACACAAACCATTATTTGTATTAGTTGAAGTGTCTCTATTTCTGTGATTCTACCCTCTTCTCTGCCAGGCTCATTCCCATGGTACTTTAAGATATTAACTGCTTTTGTAGCTGATAAAAATGTTAGCAAAGAGAGAAGTTTCAAAATAACGAAAGTCACTGTTCAAACCACAGATAATGAACAAGAGAAGTTTGGAGAAGTCAACAAAACGTTATAAAACTATGTTGATTTTGTGAAATCAACAATGCTTGTATTGACACAATGGAAAATCGGTATAACCTCCAGAATTACCTTCAAACAAATGTTTGGATTGATCAGTCAATGAAATCCTTGTGTGGTTTTCAATTGTCAGACATTAGAAAACATTAAGCCTTGCAGTGGTTGATACATCCTTAGCCATAAAATATTTCTGACCATTGCTAATATATGCAAGTTCTGGAATGCCACTTAAAACTATAATTTGAAATCCTTAATTTTAAGATGTGTTGAAAAATAAACACGGCTTATTTTAGGAAAAATAGGAATGAGTGTGGTATCTTGTTTGATAAAAATGAGATAAAATAACTGGACCTCCTTTCTTCATTTACTCAAGCAACCTTCCTTTTTCAACTGAGAAAATATTCTTAAGAGTGATTGGTTATATTGATTTTCTGCATAGCTGTCCCCCAATTTTTAATGGAGAAATTGAATCACTATTTCTTTGAAAAGATGCTCATGAGAGTATTTATTATATTAGAAAAAAATTTACAGTTTATGGTGTTGAAGGTGAAATTAATTAAACTAATCATGGGGAAAAGAACTGAGAATTTAGGGTGAAAGTGAAGAGGTAGACATCACTATGCTCACGTTGCTCTGATACTTATTAGCTTTATTAAAGCTGGCCAGATACTGTTCCAAAATAATGTGGGTATCCAGCTTCACAGTATCACACAATATCACAGTATGTCAGGGGTTGGAAGGGCCCTAGAAAGATCATCTAGTGCAACCCCCCTGCCAGAGCACGATCACCTAGACCAGCTCACACAGCAATGTGTCCAGGCAGCTCTGCAATGGCTCCAGACAAGGAGACTCCACAGCCTCCTGGGCAGCCTGCTCCAGTGCTCTGGCACCCTCACTGCAAACAAGTTCCTCCTCATGTTAATACTAAACCTCCTGTGATCCAACTTGTTCCCATTCCTTCTTGTCCTACCATTGGTTGCCATTGAGCAGAGCCTGGCTCTCTCCTCCTGACACTCACCCTTCACATATTTCTAACCATTCCTGAGGTCTCCTCTCAGTCTCCTCTTGTCCAGGCTGAAGAGACCCAGCTCTCTCAGCCTGTCCTCCTAGGGCACATGCTCCACTCCTTGCATGATCTTGCTGGCCCTGTGCTGGACTCTCTCCAGCAGCTCCCTATCCTTCTGGAGCTGAGGGGCCCACAACTGGACACAGCATTCCAGGGGAGGCCTCCCCAGGGCAGAGGAGAGGGGAGAAGAACCTCTCTGGCTCTGCTGGCCACACTCCTCTTAATGCATCCTAGGATGCCATTGGCCTCTTGGCCACAAGGGCACATTGCTGCCTCATGGGCATCCTCCTAGCCACCAGCACTCCTAGAGCTGTTTCCCCAGGGCTGTTCTCCAGCAGATCAGTTCCCAGTCTGTACTGATCCATGGGGTTGTTCTTTCCCAGATGCAGTACTTTACACTTCCCCTTGTTAAATTGCATCAAGTTTCTCCCTGCCCATGTCTCTAGCCTGTCCAGGTCACTCTGGATGGCAGCACAGCTCCTGGTGTGCCAGCCACTCCTCCAAGCTGTTTAGATTTTATATATCTATATCTTCATAGAGGACAACTCTTACTTCCCTCAGTCTCTCATGGTTTCAATGCTAGGTTGAGGCTTGAGCTGTTTCAGTAGATGCTCTATTTAAATGATTATACAGAGGGAGTGGGAAAAGAAGGTGCAAACTGCCAGTGTTAACCCTAAGAGGGTTTGTTTGAAAACTCTTTTCTTCTAACTCTTATCACCACAGTTTACCTTGTGTGCCAGGATGTGCTCCTCAGCAACTGCAAAGAACAACTGAGAGGATATAATTAAGCTTGGACAAGAGAAGCAAATGCCTTGTAATGCCTTTAGATATAAGGAGAAATTTCTTTCCTGAAAGGGTTGTTAAGTGTTGGACTAGGCTGCCTAGGGAGGTGCTGGAGTCACCATCCCTGGAGGGGTTTAAGAAACATTTAGATGTACTCCTTAGGGCCATGGTTTAGTGGTATGGTAGTGTTAGGTATGGCTGGACTTGATGATCTTAGAAGTCTCTTCCAACCTTAATGATTCTGTTATTCTGTGAATTTAAAACCTTGAAAATGGATGGACTGACAGGGGAAAACAGAGAAGAAGTTTATTTCATGGTGGACAACAAAATGTTCAGTCAGATGCATTGGTTAAAGCCTGTAGATTATCACCAAGCCCTGAGTAGGAACTTATTTCTTGCTCTGCTCTTAGTAAGAGGAACAAGCATGACACATATGTTGGGTCCATCCTCTTGGCTGGTGAATGTACAGCCTATCTGTTCTGGGCTTGTTGCCTCTCCTTTATCCTGGCACTTGGAAGAGGCATTAGGGATTATAACAGGATTCCTCTTGGTCCCAGTGTCAGTTGGGACAGAGCTTTTGGGGAAATGTTTGGTACTACTAGCCCTGTTTAGATAAGCTTTACTATTTTCACACCAGACTGTGAAGATATTGAAGCACTCATACTTTTAAACTTGACTAGGTATGATGCTGCCTTTAATGAAAGGTTCTAAATTCACTGAGATATTCAGGTTGTTGTTGTTGTTGTTGTTGTGGCTAGGCTNCACAGCAAGACACAGCATGCGCAGAGCTGGACCCACCCTTTAGTCCTAAGGTTCAGCTGCCAGGGCCTAGCAAGCTTGGACGCTGGCAGCGAGGTCCTTAGGACAGAGGTTTAACCTCTTAGATGGAAGGCCTTACAGGGCTAAACGAGCTCCATCTGCCCGGGTTTGGAATCAGAGTTGTCCTTCTCCTAGGATGACTGCCAGAAGGCTAATGAGCTCATCCTACCCATACAAGGATTATAGGAACATGGGTCTCACTCCCCACACTTTCCCGTGGGCAATGAGTTTAATGCTCCCTCTGCTGTCGGCAGTTATCGCACCAGGGGCCACAGGAGACCCCAAGTGATTTTCAGACTGTGCCTGGATATTCAGGTTATTGTGAAATCTAATAGCTTGTCCCTCAACAGACAACCAAAAAATATTTACCAAAATTGAAACCTAGAATAGTAGAAACATTTGTGTATTATAAAATAATAATTCTTATGGTTCATACAACATTACACCAAGTTCATTTTTCATTGACTACCGCTTGGATTTCTAAGAATGGGAACAGATAAAAAAACCCTGCCCTTGAAAACTATTAATTTTTTGATGGGAAGCAATGCTCATTCTTAATGCTTTTTAGAGCAGACTGCATTTAAATGAGGAAGTGAAAAACTGTATTAAGTAGTTTTTAAGATCTCAGTTATTAATATTACAAAAAGCTCCTCTAGATGTAGAGAAATTCAAATCAAAGCTCAGTTGCTTTGAAGGCTGGAGTAATTGTAGAGCACCACTTAGGAGAAACTACAAAAGCACTTGTTCTTCAGTTACTCTTTTTTGTAGCTTTTGAGCTCTGATTCAGTTACAGCTGGTCTGTGATGGAAATAACCAAGTCAGCTCATTTTTAACTTGTGGAAACACTTATCCAAAGTTGGCAACCTCCTAGATGAAAATGGATTTCAGAGTGGGAAGATGTTACAGCTTCTCCAACATGAGCAACACTAGTGCAGGCTTCTCCCGTGCTGCTGCAGAAGAGCATTGTTTTGAACAGTGATGTCTGCAATCCACCACTCCTGGTCAATCCTCTGGTCTTCCATGCTGAGATGGGTTAGAGGGATGGAGCACAAGATTGATGAGGAGCAGCTGAGGGAACTGGGGTTGGTTAGTTTGGAGAAGAGGAGACTCAGGGGAGACCTTAGCTCTCTCTACAACTCCCTGCAAGGAGGCTGGAGTGAGATGGGGGTAGGTCTCTTCTCCAGGGTTAACAGGGAGAGGATGAGAGGAAATGGCTTCAAGTTGCAGCAGGGGAGGTTTAGATTGGATGTAAGGAGGAATTTCTTTCCTGAAAGGCTTGTTAAGTGTTGGACTAGGCTGCCCAGGGAGGTGGTGGAGTCACCATCCCTGGAGGTGTTTAAGAAACATTTAGATGCCCTCCTTAGGGCCATGGTTTAGTGGTGTGGTAGTGCTAGGTATGGTTGGACTTGATGATCTTAGATGTCTCTTCCAACCTTAATGATTCTGTTATTCTTTGGAATTAGTGAGATTCTAAACCCCATTGGATAAAAAAGCAGCACTGTATAGATACTGGCTATGAAAAGGAGTTACCAAGGAACACTTCAAACTTCCTTACTCTTAAAAAATTTTCTTACATCTCTACTTACAGCTGCCATCATACATAATTTGTTGTGCCAACTGTCCTCTTGTTGGCATATGATAGCTCATATCACAGTGGGTAGACTAATTGCTTAAAAAACATTCATAGCGTGTGACCTGAAAGCTTTCAGAAAAGAAGTACAAAATTCAGTATTCAAAAAGCATGAAGTCATCAGTGTCTATATGTGTCATATCCTGATAAAGCTCTTAGTAAACACTTATCTCCAAGACTGTGAGTAAAATGAAAGGTCACTAAGGACCCTAGATACAAGGTTAACCTACCATAAAATGGGGAGTCCTTACAGCCTTGTTTCTTGCTAATACTTTTGGTTCATTGGCTACTTCACCCTGAGGCATCTCCATCTCTCCTCTTTTGAGGGCATTGAAGATTTTGGCTACAAGGACTGAAGTGCAGAGAACAGTGGTAGCATGCCCACTTTGGGGGCTGGATCAGCCACAAATATACTGGATGTGGTGCTACAGCCCCAGACTTGCTGATGGCACAGGTAGCCAGCCCTGCTCTGTCTGCTCTATGTTCCCCCAACGTGGACAGTGGGTGTTGTCTGCAAGCCCAGCTTGACCCATTGCTCCACTTCCCTGGGTCTTACAGCTTGAGGGATGCCTTTGCTCCTCAGGCAGTTAGGAGGGACCAGCTGTGACAGCCAGAAGCAGCAGAGGACAAGACAGGACACCCAATCCCTAGGCCTGCAAAGATAGCTCAAAGGTTTGTGGAGCAAACATGAAAACTTTCCCAGAGAAGTTCCTGGAGGTTGTTGGCTGCCTTTGCATAGCCAGGAGAGCGCTAGGTGCATCCAAATGCCTTGGCTTTACCCACATGAGGAACAGCTTTAACGTTTGGGAATGCAGAAGTGGTTGATTGGCTTGACCAGCCCCAGGTGGCTTAAGTGAATGAGTGTAAGGAAGGATTTTTGCTAAGTTTTTATCAGTGCTTATCTTGTAAAGTAAAAGTCTAGTGTAAAAAAGAATTTTAAGTTAATGTATTAAAACATTTTGTCTTTTTTTTTTTTTCTTCATTTCCAGGGTTGCTTATAAGGTATTGTTCTCAATATACTAAGAGGGAAAAAAAGGAAAGGCAAGATTAATACAAATGGAAACCAATGGTGATTCATTTATGTCCAAACACTGAGCCATAGAAGAAGGGATGTAGCTTGTGATCCTTATAATATATTACAATAGAGTGGGTGTGTGAAATGTGGGATCTTTCTCTCCCTACAGATCAATGCTTTGCTTATTCCTTTAGTATCGTTTTGTCTGTAAACACTGAGGACTGCGTCGTGACCCTAAGTGCACTAATAGGCCTTAATTGCTCTGATCACCCTCACCTGGCGCCCACAGCCCCGCCCTGCCCAGGAGCTATATTGCAGCTCCGCTCCAGCCAGCAGCTCTTTTGTTAAGTTGTGCCTGTGGCCAGCTCTGTTTCTGAGCTGTTGTTTTATCTCCTCGGGTTGGTTTCAGACCTGAATACTTATACCTGGCCATCACTGGACTGTCCAGCTCAAACTCAGTGAGATAGTGCCAGGTGGATGGTGGAATTGCTTGTGCTGAGGTCACCTGTGGCTTCCAGTTCATCTGAGGCAGACTGTCAGAAAAGGCGCCAAAAGTGAGTAAAGCTCCTCTGCTTTTGTTCCGAATATGCTCTCTGTAGTTTGGTTTTAATGCACTTTGAAATGCATGTGGTCATTATTACTGCTTATCCTAAAATAATTGTATGTGATTACAAAGCTTTCATAACATGAAATATGGTTTATCTGAGGGCTATAGTCTCTTGTTAGTAAGTTGCTGCTCAGCCCTTTCAAAATCCTGAGACTGACCACATTAAGTGTGTCCTTCTGACAATAGCAACTGAAAACAAGTATGAGCTCTGGGCTGAAGATCAATGAAGAATGACTAGAGAGGAGGGGCAGGTGGTGCTTTGGCTTGGGGCAGAACTGGGGTTGGCTGTATGCAGGTAGAAGTTGCATCTCACCTCTAGAGAGAGGTGTCTGTGTTGTTACTTGCTTGTGGCTCTGGATTTGCTTGATTTACCTGGTGAAGTGCATGGTTGTATTTTATTACCACGTGCTAGGAGGCTGTGTCTGAAGCCTTGTGGGTACAAACATGGCAAAGGTTAAAATATAAGCTTTTTTGAAACAGAGTAGGTGTTTGACTATTTGGCCTCCCGTGACTGGAGGCTTACCTTGCAGCCAAGCTTAGCCTTCCCATGTTGTCCTTTTCCTTTGGTCTGCCATTTGGTCTTTGTTGGCTCTGATGATAAGGACCATCTGAAATATCTTTATAAATCAGATATGAAAATATGTTTATCTTTGACTTGTTTTCAGCACAGTGGAGATGTGTCATTGCAAATTCTGACATGCAGTCCTCATCCTCATGTAAAAAGGGTTAGTTACCAAAAGGCCCTTCCTTGGAAGGATACCTGAATGAAAAATCTGTTCTTGGAAATGATATAGTGAAGTGCTATCCTTGTTGTGCCTGTAGAGAGGTTTTTTCGTCCTATTTCTATTGCCTAAATTCATGTTTTTAGGTGCTGGCAGATATATGAAGTGGAGTTTTCACTGATAACAAGACAGAATAATAGATTTCCCCAGCAAAGAGGAAAATGGAACATGTAGACAGTGACTGATTTCATTATGTGCTGATACTTGCTTGCCAGTTAGGCACACAAACCCAGAAAACATAAAGGAACTGATGACATAGAACAGACTGGTTGCATGCTACTAGTAATAAGTGTGTGTGCTGTAGCTAGTCATCTCACAGCTGCATAGCCATGTGCTTTGCATTCTTGTGTTGTGCTTAATCCAGAGGCTTCTGTCCCTTTGGCTATAGTCCATGCTTGGTGCTGTTATCAAGGCAAGCTGCACCCTGTGCATAATCCCAAGATGCTGGCAAAATGCTCACCAGTAAGCCCAATGAAATATTGAGGCTTTAAAATAATAGCTGCATATACAACTAATATTTTAAAACCCCCAAAAAGGAAAATAATCCAGACATTTTGCATAGTAGTTATCAGCTTTCTTGCAAAATTTTTGTTGTGCAATGATTTCAGAAGTGCAGGATAATTTGGTTGTGGAATATTTGTTTGAGGAAATGAAATGCATTCAACAAAGCTTTGGGATAACTTCCCAGCAGTTTGCTGTGGAAGATTGAGTACTTGTCCTTGCTGTTCATTTTTCTATGGCCCTTCTAAGAAAGCTTTCAGTTTTCAAGCAGAAATCTGAATGAAGACCTTCAAGGGAGCCTTTAGCTGGGTACTCTTCTGCTTTGAGGGAATCTTTTGCAGAAGTCTGCTATCTGATTTCCACACTAGAAACCTTATGAGCTCCTTTTATTATACATTCTGTGGAAGCTCATCTTTCACTTGCTTTTATTTTCCTCAAACTCTCTTCTGAAGCTGAGTTACAAGCCTAAAAACAGAAGGCTTGGAGGGACAGTATATTTACACACACACACAACCTAAAGCATGAAATGGGAGGCATGGTGTGTTGTTTTTTCTCTATTTTTTTCTTTTTAAGATATTTCATCTTTTTAAGACACCAACAGAAGTTGAGCTGCTTTGAGATCTGCAGGGAGCTTCTGTGAACATAAGGCTTCTTCAGGCTGAATATACTGCTTAATCATCTGTTGCATAACAGCACTGATCTGCAAAGATTTGAACTGAGCTTTCTCTTACCTGTGTTGTGAAGTAAAACATTGGGTTGTCATCACAAAGGTCTATCTACAGCAATCACAGAGGACCCTTACAGGGTACCTCATCAACCTTCTACTGTATGAAATCAACCCATAATTATAATTACATATGTGTGGTTCATTCAAGTGAACTGCAATGTGAAGAGCAGGTCATGAAGGCCAGAATCCGTAAGATGAAGTACCTTTCTCTTCCTTGCTTTTACAGAAACACGATTTTTTTACACCCTAAGTTATTGTGTGCCTTTGGAATTGCATCACTCTTCCTTATTTAATCTGTTAAACAGACCTTTATCTTGAGAGAGTTAAGGCAGGTGCACATAAAGCCAACATGTTGATTCTGTCTCTGATTTCTCCTTTTTAATTAAGCCTGTCCAGTCTTCAAACACAGCACAAATTAACTTTTAAACCATGTTCAGGTATTTCTGTGCTATACTAAGACACACAAGCAAAATGCTTTAGGAAAAGGCAACCCAGTACACTTACAATTCTATATTTAAATCAAAAAAACCTGCAGGAAAGCATGTGCTATTTAAGAAATACTTCAGCTGTAGATGGATACATGAAAAATCACTTCACTACAGCTTATCTGTACTTTTCTGATGAATCTTTAGTATTTTGATAAGAATTTTATACCTAAAAAAAACCACCAAATAAATGGTCTAATAGCATAATTCTGGGTTTCTATATAAGAAATGTTTGCTCTAAAGGTGTTGAGTATTGATTCTTGATAGCACCTTGATATATTAATCTTCTCTTTCTTGTACTGCAGCAGAATAAAATAGATGTGTGGTGTCCTTACTGACCTGTGGCCTTCCCTAATTTAGAGCAATCACAACTCCTAGATCATGATTTTAATCTTAAATATAAAATACTGCTAAGGGAATTTCCACTTATATTAAATTTTCAGCTTTGCCTAGGTCTGAATACGTTCCAAACCTGAGCTCTGATATTCTGATGGTTTTTATACTTACAAAAAGTGTCAATGCAAATGAACAGGTGAACATCTAGGACTAGTACATGGGCTGGGAAATGACCTGTCTGCTTCATGCAGATAAATAACCATGTGGAAAAAATGGTCTTGGGGGAATACTGTACAGCAGTTCCTTGTTTCTTTAGTATCTTCAGTTTAAAACACTTCCTTATTCCAGTAAGATATATTTATTTCCTACCTAGCCTGTGAAGTAATAGGTAAGTAACATCATTTTATTTCAACTAATCCTAAAACTGTTTCTGTCCTTCAATAACTCATTCAAAACAAGTTTCTCTCTTCTCTCATTCTTTACTGAGCTTTATCCTTCACTATTTAGGTTTATATGCACTACTCATCTCTCTACTGTTAGAATACCTCTCAACCTGCTTCAAAATTAGCATTATTAGGTCTTTTAGCTGTAAAGATCTAAAGATCCCCATCAGTACTGTGTGTGAAGAGAAAAAACCATCAATGTGCTACAGGCTGCACAGTTGTTAATAACAGGTTGTTAGGAGTCACTGCAAAATGACATGTCTGTGATTTCCTTAAATGCTCTTAATAAGTTTTAGGAGATCACTATATTTTCTAAATCTTAATCTACTCAGTTATACCAAGGCAAGAGGTGCAATGATAGTCTTTTAAAATGCATGTTCATTGGAAAACAAGCAGCAGTTTAATTTTTTTTGCTAGTGTATAGTGCTGAGACACACACCAAGGTCTTCTGTATAAGGACCAGGCTAGTGTAAAGTTTCCTTTGAAATTAAAGCAGAGTTTATCTTGACTTCAAGTAAATTTACTTCTCTATACTAATTTGCTTTCAGATCTTAAACTTTGATCTTGTTTTTTGGAGTGTCTATATCAATCTCAAATAAAAATTCCTCTCATACTTTTTTGTTTGTAACCACCTAGTGCCAAGTGATAATTATACTTATTCTATGTAGCAAAGCTGTAAAGTCTTAGGGTTGAGTCAGTTAGACATGAGGGTTGCTGGGGGAATATTAGACCTTTTCCTTCCATTTGGATCTGAGACTCAGTTATGGCATCGGAGGTTGTCAACACATTTGGTAGCAGGTGGGGGAACAGACTAGTGAGGGCTGAAGCAGCTTGAGTTGTCTGATGTCTCTGAGAATCAATTCTATATTAGCAGTGCATGGTGCACAATAGTTTGGGGTTTTTTTTTAGTCAATAACAATAAAAATTCTCAAAGTCAAAACAATAGGCAGGAAGTCTGAACAAAGCAAACACTTTCTGATGTGAAATTTTTTTTACTTCATTACAATGGCATTGATAAAGATAGTTTGTGAGGCTACTTCTTCTTGGCCAGTTAATATGTGAAACAGATCTAATAGCAGATGTTAATATCACAAAAGAAAAAGGGTCTGTCTGGTTTTCTTGTGCTTTCAGTATTTGAAAATCTTCTGCTTTACTTCTGACATCTTAATTCCTAATTGCAGCAGGATCGTAATTAATTTCAGTAAATAGACATACTGCATAGGCACCTTACCTTATAAGCAACATGTATTAGTGGGATGTGGTGGTGTGCCCTTCAGTAGGTCTCTTTCCTAGAAAGTGTATCTTATACACAGTTCAATAGGCTCTAAATTACTTGAGTAGTACAAGATAGCAAGCTGAATGTGGATGGCAAGTACCTAAAAGTCTATGTGTTAGGGTTTTTTTTGTTTAGCAGCTTCCTTTTCTGCATGTTAAATAGTTAAGTGCAAGTTTTCCTATATATAGTTGTCATATATTATCAATTTAATGGGTTTTTTTAGTCAGTTATCCTACCCTGAAGTCCAAATGTATTACCATCACATGAATTAAATGCACTGAGAAGGGTACTTGGCCACTTCCCAGTTTGCATGTTCACACCATGCAGTGCTCTGTTAAAAAGGACAGACCTGTTGTGGTGTGGGTGGAATGAATTCAGTCGTTCAGACTAGAGGCACTAAAAATTGCCAATACACAGTTTGGCTGTTTCAGGTGCACTTTCAAGCCCTCTGTCCTTCCAAGTGAGCTGCTAGAGTAACTTGCTTTCTAGATTTGTCCTGCACAGCATTGCTCATTACCCATGTTAGGCTTGTCAAGGGTTAGGGCTGGGCCAACCACCAACCCAGTGACAGATAGTGTCCATTATCTCCTTTTCACCTACTCCAGGGAGGAAAGGGGAAATTCAAAGGGGGAGAGACACAGACCTGTGAATTGGAAGTGAAACTTAAACTACTTTAAGGAAAATAATAACAAGAAATTGAAGTGTGTGTATGTGTATAATACCAGAACCTACCCCCCATTGATGGTAACTATGTCACCACTGATGCTGTAGCAGAAGAACTTCAGTAGCAGCTGGGACTCGGGCTCAGGAGGCTGGATCCTGGAACTCAGGAGCTCTTGAACTGAGATGGAAGGCAAAACAGGGAGAGACCTGGAGGAACAGAGCTGGGCTCTGTTCTTACAAGGTTCTGGTGCTCAACTTTCTGGTAGGCAGACCTCTCTTTATATGTACTAGTTGTTCATTAGGTGCTAATTAGCTGAATTAAGCACCTGTTTTACTTGGGTCTTTGGCCTCATGGAAGAGACTCCGGTGCCCAAGCTCAATGTCAAAGCCTCAAGAACTGAATATGACCTCTAAGGCGTGGAATACCTTATTTTCAGTCAAACTAGGACAGGCTTTAGAAATAAAGCAAGAGCGCAGTGCTGTGACTGCTGTTAGGCATCTACAGTGCTGCTACTGAGGTGAGCAGTGTAGCTCCTCCAGAAGGGCCTGCCTGAGGCTGGGCTGGGGCAGTGGAGGAGTGGTGAGAGAAGCATTTTGAATGCTTCCATGATAACTGGGTACACAGCATGGCCTTCTAAAATCCCATTCTAGGCAAAATGTTTGAAATGAACTAACTGTGCCTCACAGAATTATTTTAACAAGCACCAAGTTATTCTGGTTGAGAGGCTCTCTCAGGCCTCCTATCAAGGGCTAGGACTGTGGTTGCTGTATCCTCTGATGTTTCATGTGAATACGAAATCTTACACATTCAGTAAATGTTTTGTAAATAGACTTGGTCTAATAGCTTTTGACATTCCTTATATGAAAAAGGAAACAATTAAAATAATTGTATGCTTGTTCATTTGATTTTTCTTCAAGAGGTTGATAATAGGATTAGTGTGTGCTGCTGCTGGGTTTTAGGCAATTGGCATAATTTTCTTCAACATAGCCTGTTGCTTACCCTCCTAGCAACAGATTAGAGCAGAAGATGCTTCTTGTTTCCAGTGTGGAAGAAGAAACTGTAAAGATCTGTAACGAACAGGCAGGTGCTGTGAGAATTTTAGTATGTTGAAATGCATCTTATACTGCTCCTTGTGCTGATTGCTGTCATACTTAGACATTAATTGGTATCTTCTAGCCTCATTTGTCAGTTTTAGATTATAAAATTAACTTATTTTGACAGAATATCTTTATTTCCTTAGTTTCTAACCTGGAACAGTTATATCAGATGGTTGGCTGGTATTAGCAAGTGGACAGGATGAGATGGAAATCTAGCATAGAGACAAAATCAGTGTCTTATGTAACTTAAGTAGATTTTATTCCAGAAAACCAGGAGATTGCAGATATCAAGAGTTCTTGAAAGCATTCCAGATGAAAAAAAATCAGAAGAGCTACATAACTGCAGCTAATCCTGCAGTTAGCACTTACTTAGTGCACTCAGCAATAGAAACCAGAGACTAGAACTGGGATATATGGGAATCTAAAAAGGGGAAAAGTTATGTAAAACAAGTTGATCCACAGCAAGTTTGGTGTTCTCTGAGGGAACTTCTGGTACTGATTGCCTTATCATAGTAGATGAAGTATGATGGTAGGGTTCAAGGTCAGCTGAGTGACGTGTTAGGGAGAAGGAAAAGGAGATGGGCCAAAGGAAGCAACTGGAAAAATATGGTTAAATGGATACCTTTCTACTTTGAAAAAGTCTTGGGTGTTATTGTGGATTCCCTAAAAACATTGACACAGTGTCATTAAGAGAACAAGTAGAATATTAGAACTAATTGAAAGGGATAAAGACCTTTTTAGTTTCCTGTGTATCTTATCACATACCCTGGTTGGTCTTAAACACTCTCCATGGTTTGAAGCCCCCTTGGCTCCACCTTTCCAAATAAGAGAGGACTTTGAAAAGGTACAAAAAAGGGCAATTTTGGTCACAGAATCAAGTGAAAGTCAATGATAAAAATTATTTTAGAATGGCATTGACTGCTTTCATGGAGTTTCTATCCATCCAGCTACATTTATATACTTAGCTTTACTTAGGTTGCTGCTAGGTGACTATTTGCTTGGAAGGAAAGGGTAGACACACCAGAGATCATTCTGTGTGCACATACTCCATATACACATGCCCTGCTGATAATGTTTACTTTAAATTCTGTTGATGATTGCTGTTGAAGAAGTGTTTGATTTGCTCCAATACAGAAGTTAGTATGGGCTTACAGTGAACATGTGAACGGTAACTCATTTACTTGACTGAGTTGACTAAACAGTGCTTGAAATTTTCATCAAAGATATTTTTATTCTTTGTGCCAACTGTCTGATAGCAATGTGGAAACTCTTCAAGTGCTAAATTCTTGTTAATCTGGGCCTGACTAATGAGTAGGAAGCAGAGCAGTGTTCAGATTGCTCTAATTTGAATGAGTCGTAGTGAACTCATTTGGCATAGCCTGGACACAACAGTCCTGCACTGGAAATGCAGACACTGATGTCAAACTTCCTTTGCTTTTGGATACTTTAAGACAATAATGGATCTTTCCTAAAAATTAGGTCTGTTATAAATTGTATAAAGCTAAATTATATCAGGAGCTCTGATATTAAATCAAGAGCTTGAAAGCATCATTTGTAGATGTTCCTTTAGGTGGTTGGAACAAGTAACTTTTTTTTTTCACTTTTACAAAATGTCAAACTTGGTCTATGGCAGTAAATCTCTTTGACAGAATCTTGGCTTCTAAAAAGCTGGATTTTGAAATCTTCAGTGTGCACAGTGGCCAGTATAATTGATATGGAGCATAAAAAAAGCTGTACTGTGGTCTGCTACCAGTTTATTCAGCCAGCAAATGGAAACTAATGCTTTTGAAAAGGATTTCTGAAAAATATAAACCATGGAGCTTATTGTGAACTCTGGTTTTGCTCTAGATGGTTACAGTGACTTGGGTTCCTGCTCTGTGTGTTCCTATATGTCTTCTAAAATGCAGAATAAAACTATGCACTAGGGGCCTGACTGCAATAATTCTTGTGAGCTAATAATGTACAGCCTGGTATTTGCCTTGTAATGCTGTCATGTTTTGTTGCTATGTGAGAGAAAGCAGCAACATGCTAATTTAAGTCTAATATTCAGCTATCGTTCTTCTTTTGTTCTTAACATAGGCCCTTGACTAATCAGGCACAGTCAGATCATTTGACTTGGCTGAGACTTCCTGTAATTTACTAACTTCTTATTATAGTGCTATAAAACTACATATTACTAGCACTTCTCATCAATGTGTAGCCTATTATATTTCATAATCATTAAATGTGATTAAAATATGGTAAATCTTTTCATTGAAACTTTTCACTTAAGGCAATGTGAGAAGTAAAAACAGTGTGGGGGGTGAAGCTGTTACTGAAAGGGTTTGTGTGATTCTAGCTGGTGGAATTAGGTAGCATTTCTCAAAGTTGTTAGAATAAAATAAAGCTGTGGTCTCTCTAAACTAAGTCTTTAAAAGTCAGTTTCTAATAATAACTTGCTTCTGTGTTCTCTAAATCTTTGTTTTATGATGAAGGGTTTGGAAGCTCAGATTTTTGTACGTTGTTATTCAATGTGAGCCTTGGGATAGCATGTGATGATTAACATGCTTAAGGTCACCTCTCATCTTGGTTACTCTCTGTGCTGTTTTATGATAGGAAATTAACTGTTTGGAAGAGAGAGTTGGTGGTCATACAAGTTCTGTGGAGGGCTCCAGACCCTGAATAACCTGTGGTTAAGTTACTCCAAGTTTTTTCCTTTGAAACACAGCCTAATGTCATCAGTTAAACACCTTCTGACTACCCTGAAGGAACACAGCCCAAGTAATTAGGATGGCAATTAAAAATGAACAAATTGGATGATTCTGAATTCTGTTCTGAGCCAATTTCTGAAGTTTTCCATGTATCATGAGATTGGTGTGATCAAGTGAAGTACTAGTAGATAAAAGACACTTTTCTTGTAATAGTTACCAACACAGCCAGCATAAAAAGAAATGACATTTTGTGCATTGATCTAGTCACTCCACAAGGGCAATTAATACTTTTACTTTTGAAATTGGGAAGCATATTAGAATCATAGAATGGTTTGGGCTGGAAGGAACTTTAAAGTCCACCCTCCTGCTATAAGCAGGGACATCTTTTACTAGAAAAGGTTGCTCAGAGCCTTATCCAACCTACCTTGAAGACTTCTAGTGAAAGGGCAGCCACAGCTTCTCTAAGTAACCTTTTACACTCTCATCATAAACATCTTCTTATGTCCAAACCAATCTTACTCTATTTAAAACCATTGCCCCCTTGCCCTGTTAATACAGACCTTGGTCAAGTCTCTCCATCTTTCTTACAAGCTCACTTTCTGTATTGAGGGGCTGCTGTAAGGTCTGCCTGGAGCTGCTCCTTCTCCAGAATGAACAACCTCAACTTTCTGCCTCTCTTCTAAGAGGAGATATTCCAGCCCTTTGCTCATTTTTGTGGCCCTCCTCTGGACCCACCCTAAAAGGTCCATGAGTGCTTTGTACTGGAGACTTCAGATCTGAATGCACTGCTCCAGGTGGAGTCTCACAAGAGCAAAGCAGTGTATGAGGGGGTGGGGAGGAGAAGGAAGGAGTTTGATGTGGTTGTAGATAACTAAAAGCTGGGCTACAAAGCACAAGAATAATTCTAAATATGTGGCAAACGCTGCAGTTTGTCCCATTAAGATATACAGGTTTTCTCTGGAGATGTGAAAAGCTGAATTAAATGAAGAAGGAAATGAAGCAATATCATTAGGGTCCAAATGCTTTCTCTTTTTTCCTTGTTTCTGGTATTTCTGCCATTCACTGGCCCATAATTAACTTGTCCAAAATTCAGTAAGTATCAAGGGATTTAAAAGCTAATGTGTCCTTAACCACAGTCAGTAATTTTGATCTTATTCTCTTTGCAAGTGGGAGAATAATATGGATAACCATTTTTAAGTGACAGCACATGCATGCAGAGGAGTCTGTGGTAGGCTCCTGTGGATGAAGGAAATGTCTTACAATAGACAAATAGGTGCTTTAATGACAGAAATGGAGCTAAGTCTCTTGAAACTAGATAGGGAGACTGCAACAGCTGCTGAGCTGTTTCTTAAAATGCACCCATACTACTATGGAAGAAATGCAAGACACATGGTGGGACTGCAGCCACTATTTATACACTGTCTTTCAGTCCCAGGAGAAAGGTCTTTCATTTATGGATAATGAAGCTTTAAAACAAACAAAAACCAAGCCATCAAGCCAGCATATTTTACGTGTTACATCTGTGTATTTGCACTGGTGAGTGCGTGCTATTATTGTGTGGTAGGTGTTAATTCTACTTGTTAGAGTTTCTTTTTCTCTCAGGATGGAAACAGTCTTCACACCTGGAGCTCACTGGAAAGGGGCATTGAGAAGGGTTTGGAAACATTCATATATAATCATTTTGGTCCTAGAAGCATGTGCCTCTTGCTTTTACAGGAGCTCCAGCAAAAGGCCACAGCATCTTAGACTTATCCAGGGTTAGCAGTGAGAGGCTGAGAGCAAATGGCTTCAAGTTGCAGCAGGGGAGATTTCGATTAGATATAAGGAGGAATTTCTTCACTGAAAGGGTTGTTAAGGCTTGGCATAGGCTGCCCAGGGAGGTGGTGGAGTCATCATCCCTGGAGGGGTTTGAGAAACATTTAGATGTTCTCCTTAGGGCTATGGTTTAGTGGTGTGGTAGTGATAGGTATGATTGGACTTGATGATCTTAGAGGTCTCTTCCAACATTTGTGGGGTTTTTTTCTTGACATAAAGGTCACATGAATGCTATAGATTTTCTTTTACTTCTTGGATTGATTATGAATAGTATAGCTAACTTAATAATTAAACATGCGAAGTATTAGAAATATTCAAATTTAGAACTGTCTATCCTCAGCAGGAAATAATTTTGGCCAAATGAAGACCAAACAGTGAGAGAACATAAGTAAATATTTGTTTTCCTGAAAAAAAAATAGACTGTTTTGGGGCATTTTTTTATATGCCCTATTTCCAGCAGATGCATATATTTCAGACGTAGCAAGGCCATTCAGAATCTTGCTAAAAAGATATATGGATTTTCCTGAGAGCATTCTGGAAAGACTGAATATACCGTCAAGAATTGCATTTCAGACCCTTGTATATGTCCTCTTCCAGACCTAATATGATAATCTATTGTCAAATTGCTCAGAACTGCCTTTTTAAAGCATACCTTTTATTTAGACTGCTGCTCCAAATACACTTAAGTGAATGTCTTCTGGATTTTCATTCTGATCCTTTTCCCCCCTTCTCAATTCTTCAGGTGGCCCAACTAGACTTACTCACAGTATAACCTTGGTATTACCCTGGCCTAAGTAGTTCTTTCTATTTGCATTGTTAGCATGGAATCTACCTTTTGAAACCTGGTCTCCCTGGCAACAAGTGCTGTAGAGGAGTTGAGGACTTTGCATTCTGCTAACAAGCAAGAGAAGACTCTCCAGCAAACATATTTTGATGCTGTAAAGATGATATTCCCAAAGTAATAGCACGGATCTAAATACTCTTGAGAATGTTTGATGCTGTTTTAGAGGAAGTAGTGTTTACTCATCTCTCCTGGATTTCAGGAATATAGTGAACCATGAAGCTCAGTATCCCATCAGAAAGTAGGCATGCATCTGTTAGTTATTCAAAGGCCTATTTTAAAACTTCAAGGAACTCCTAGGTAAATCATAAAGCTTTGTCAAGCTTCTATGCTTGGTGTGTCCACCATGGTCCCTGAGGAGAGAAGGCTCCAGGGTCACACCTGTTCCTTGAAATGAGTTCTGCAACTTCTGCTTTAGTGGCTTTGGGGTCACAATACAGAGAGACAAAATTCCCACAGGACAAAACATTCTTTCATCTGCATGGTCTAAACAGGTGTTGCCACCTTCTAAGCTGGCTGCTGAATCTTGGCAGAAAGCAGTGCTAATGAATAAAACTAAAATAAAGGCAGCATTACCTTGTGTTGAAATTTGGCTTTCCCTGCTTGGTTCTCATTCCATATATGACTTGCATAAGTACATAATTAGGAAGGAGTTGCTGTTCTGTTTGCAATCTACTTTTCTGACACTAGGACATACTGAATGCTTGCACTGAGCTGATGGACTGAAGGGCAGAGGGTTGAAAAATACTGTAATTATTATGAGTGAGAGACTTCAAAAATTATAACTGAAAATTGTTATTCCATATGGATTTGAGCTGCAAGAGCTCTACCTACCTTGGTTTTGCTTTCAAAATTCTAGTGTGCAGTTAAGGACAAGAGCCTGGCACAGAAATTAGTTCTCTGAGGTGGAAGGTGCTGAAATAAGATGGTGTGGCAAGTTTTCCTCCCAACAATGGGTTTCTGCATGAGTTATAGTTAAGGAGTACTGGAGGAGTGTGGGTAACAAAATAATTTGCTTGTAATATGCTTTTTTGAGGAATTGCAGATACTTATTGTTGAACAGTGGCAGTCCAAATCCTGAAGAAAAAGCAAACATGCTACTGGAGAGATGTAGATCTTGTCCAGTTGATGTACATAAAATTCTTAAAGGAAAGAGGAAAAAAAGACTCTGTATGTGTTGTAAACTGAAAAGAGACCTTTTAAACTTAATTGTATGGTTAATTGAAATTGATTTGGAAAATCTTCAAATCTATTACTATTAACATCAGCTGAAGGAAAAAATTGATTGCTATCTTAAACCTTGTTTCTTTTCATTAAAAATATATGTATATGAAGACTGTTATTGGTTACTGAGATGGGGTTTGTAACATTCATCACTCCTCCAAGGAGAATGTTGAGGAACATTATGATTCCTCATGTGGATTAACTGAGACAAAATGACAGCTACAGCTAAGCCCTTAAAGAGGATGGATAAAGGACATGCTTTTCTAGGGTAGAATACATTGGCCAAGATGAGTGTGTCAGTACCAATGTACTCTGAGAATGGGCTAAATGTCAGATTATTGATTGTTAGGAGAGGAAGTTGCTATCTAGGTGTGTGATGGGAATGACAAGTGGTGAGAGTCTCAGTGGTCCTCCTGTGCTTGTAGTTATAGCTGTCCTGTCCAAAGGGAGTCAAAACCCCAGTGATCTAAGTGAGAGACACAAACTATAGCTAGTGTTTGGTTCAGTAAATTTCAGATAATTTCAGTATATGATGAGGGTGCGCTGATGTTTTAGCCTATCAACATCCAACTGCACTTTCTCTGTGGCAAGCCCATTGGTGACATAATGAAGACATGGGCAGAGTGCATGTTAAATGAAGGGACAGAAATCTGTAAATAAGTGATTATGTTCCCCTAGAAACCAGGTATCCTAATCACAATTAGGAAATCAAACTTGACACTTCTGTTTCTGTGAAATTTGGTGTAACTCTTGCACCTTTTGGCAGTTTGGTACTCCAAGCTGAGATCCTAGGGAAACCTGTCCTCCATGACACTGTAGACCCGAGTGAGGCTTCCCAAGAACTGAAGTTACAGCTTTTGTGCCTGAGCAGAACAATCTAATTATAGGCCTGCATTTGAAAGGAATACTAGAAACCTTTGACAGAGGCTCAAAATTTTAACTAGGTGCACTTATGAAATATGTCCACATCTACAGAGGTGTTTAAATGTATATTCAGGATTCACAGACTGCACTTTTCTGCTTCCCAGCTGCTAACTCCTTTTTTCCTCTGTAGAATTGATCCTACAGAAGGTAAATTTAACAGCAAACGTTCTTTTCAACTGTTCTCATGAAGAAAATATCTGCATTATAAGCGAACAAAACAGCCTTTGAAACACAACCATAACGTCAAATCAAAAGCCTGAGCGCTATGTGTACTCACTCCCATTTGTTAGTCTGTTGCCATATCACATTTCAAAAAGACAGAAGGAAAACTTAATTTGTAGTTATCCTGGTGAATGGTGATTAGGAACCATGTTTTCCCCAAGAGCAGTTTTAGAATGGAAGACTCCAGTTTTATTCTGAGTTGGGCCAAGCTATCACATTATACCAGGAGGCTTCAAGGACTTAGGTTAAGTATGCACTGTCAACCCATGGTGCACTTGCAGTGCTTGGAGGAGTGCATTCATCATCATGGTAGGTGAATGGACCTGGATTTGTGTACTGGCAGGGGAAGGGGAGAACTGCCTTGGGGCTGTCCTGGAGGAAAAAAAAAATTGGGGGCTGCTAACTCTGCTTTTGAGAGAAAGTAATAAATATGACTGTTTAGTCTGGAGAAGAGGAGACTCAGGGGAGACCTTATCACTCTCTACAACTACCTGAGAGGAGGTTGGAGTGAGATGGAGGTAAGCCTTTTCTCTAAGGGTAACAGTGAGAGGACATGGCTTGTAAAACTGTCTTGTTTGTGCCGGCACAAGCCTTAGATGGTCCTTGCAGGAGAATGTACCTAGATACTTCCCCTCTGCTAGCTCTGACCCCCACCATCCTAGGTTGCCAATATATGTAGGCTTATGCTGATGCTTAAGTGGCTTTATCCTCTTTGCCTGTAGGTCTATGTACTATTCTCCAATCTTCTGTTCTTGTTCTTCTCTGTCACTTTTTGCAAGTGAATTAAACACAGTGCCCAGAGAGAGTTTGTGCTAGGTAGCAATTCTCCTTATTTGAAAAGGAAGCAAATTACCTAGTATTGAGTTGTTTAACCTCTTAGTAAATGTTCCTGAACCAGAAATTTCTTAGTCAACCTTAGGTTAGAAGCTGATCATTTCAAGCATTATTCTACCTGCTTTGAAGTGGTTAGATCATGCTTTTAGTAATGCAGGTTTGGATTTCTACTGCACTTTTAATTGACATTAATGCTTTCTTAGGTGGACATAGGCATTTCTAACCATTAGAAAACTGAAATGAGACAATGGACCATGTTCTTGATATCAAGTGATGTTTTGACATGAAGTGAGTTAACTAAACACTTTATATTCCATAATATTCCTTGGACATGCATTTCCCCTGATCACAGTTAAAATTTTCAGCAAAATATGGAGATGCACAAGTCCTGTCCAAATTGGACAAATAAAGAAGAAAAAATGCAAACTCATTTCCTATCACTTCTTGGAATCTGAAATTCCTGATAGTGATGTGAAAACAACGATCTTTTTATTTGTAGCTGGGAGTGTAGTTGAACTCTTAATTGGTTTAATTTGTATTTGAACTTCACTTTAATGAACTTGTGCTAAGTATTATAGAATGTAGCATTCCTACCTTGCCTTTTCAGTGTTTGAATACTCATAATGTGGAATGAATTAATAGGAATATAAACAACTGGAAGGCTTAATCATCAAAGTTTATCTTCTTTTGAAGTCTCTTAAATGATAAAATTATCATGTGTAGGAATAACTGCTCTAGGTTTTTATCTCTTAAGTTCCATTTGACACCAGTGAAGCCTTTTAGGTATGGCAAGGGGTAAAAAAAAAAATCAGCTAACTGCTCCTCAGTGATTTTTGAAAGGGCAAAAATGACTTTAAAATAATTCAAGGTAAGGCAAGAATTCCAAGTCTTTGCTGAAATGTGTTAGTGAAAATCTGAAATGGACCTGTAGTCTGAGGACTACACAAACTCAGATATGACAAGTAGTATCATAAGGATGTATGGAATATAACTTGAAGACAGAGGTTTTGACTGGTAGCAAAAGGTTTACTTCAAACTCCAGTCCAGCTTGAAGTTTCCTCAGCTCTGAATGATTCAACCAGATGGTGCTTACGGACTGTGAAGTATTTCCACCTCCCATTGCTGAAGATGTTTTTGGCATCAATATACAATATTGATCTAGTCCCAAAATAATTTGCAGTGCTGTAGAACTATGTCACAAGGTATTGTCTATTTTGCTGACTCCTTTTCTCAACCTCCTCCACACAATTGCTCCTTGTTTTTGAAGAGGATGCAAATACATGTTGATCAAACTGCAATGCCTACAGTGGGCCTATCTATTACATAGTTGGGAAAAGTTAACTGTTACTTAAATAAAACCCAAGTGCTCTACCTCTGTTTGTCATAAAAACATAACTCACTTAAAAGTAATGTTGATTTTCATGGGATGATTCACCAAGGAAAAACACAAAGTTTGTAAGGGCTTCTATACAAAAAAAAGACTCTTTCTCTGTGCAGGAAGGACACTAGAGATAGGAGTTATAATAGACTGTAAAACCCTGGATGAAATGTATAGGATGAGTGTGAGATTCTGATAAAAGAAATGGGAGTTTCATCCAAACAAACTTGTTGAAAATGATCCAGAATCTCAGCTGAATTTCTCCTCCAGTTTCTAGGGTTTTTCCCTTTTAGAAGATCTACTGAGAAGCTACCACTAAATGTTTTTTTTATAAGCATTTCAGGCTCTTACATGCTGTCTCCTTGGTGTGCTTCAGAAGCTGATGGGTTTAAAGATGCACTAGTCTGACTCTTGCCATTGTGAATCACAGGCCTGGTATAAAGATCTGCCCGTTTGTATACTGCATCTCTGAGGTCAACTAATTCATATGAAATACCTGGTTAGTGGATTGGAATGTCTCCTTATGAATGCTTTAATCATGTTTTAAGCTGCATAACTGACTGTGAATTATCAGTCTTTCACCTGCCACTTTTCCCATATGCCATGCATTTTTATTACACCATCCAGGATGGGATGGCATGGCTGATGTTTGCCTCCATCCTTGTTCTTCAGGTATCTGTCTGCTGAAGTAGCTGGTAGTGTCTTTCTGTGACCTGCCAAAAACTGTAGATAAGACAAAGTATAAATGACACTTTTCTGAGATAACTTTTTGGGTTTGTACTCTAGTTTACTTTTAATGGAAGTCAATAAATACCAAAAAGTAATGCACTGACATTGGCCTTACAATCTCCAAAACCTTAACAAGGGCAAGCTTGAGGAAAATACCAGAAAGAAAACAGTTGCCTGTGAAACAAATGACCAGAGACTCTTTGATGTTTTTTCTTTCCTTTCTTTGTAAAGATGTCAACGATTTCACTGAAGATGCTTGTTGGCATTAGAAAACATGGACTGATTTATAGTCCATTGAGTGAGAAGGAACTACTGATGTCTTGAAAGCAAGTGCTGTGTGGTTCTGAGTGGAAAAAGTCCTATCCTGCAAACTGCTGGGGGCTGCAGTGCAGGAGGCATGGCAGAGGAGGTGTAATGCTCGTGGGCATCAGCATCAGTGCAGGTTGGATCCCAATCTGTCTCTATCCCTTTGAAGCACAGACCATTAATCGTTTTCTTCTGTGTGATGCACTTAAGTAAGAAATTATTGAACTAACTGAAGTCAACAGCATATGCAAATAAGGAAACAGGAATAATTGTTATGTGTAGACAGTGTTTGGGTTGAAGACCTCAGAAATACTTTAAGGCTTGAAGAGCATCTGAAAACTTAGCTTTTGAAAACCTGCCAGTGTCACCCACCACTGACACTTTGAGACAAATGTAACAAAGCAGAACTGATTTACTACTGCCAAAAAGTGGAAATTACCTTGATACTATGCCTGGTACATGCTTTACAATAAGCAGAACAAATCAAAATAATTCTTGCTTGCTGAGCTTTCAAAATTGATTTAATGATTCAGCTTACAGGCAAGGACCTTTAAGTTGGTACTCGATGTCTAAACTGAAGGTGTCAGTTTGACAGCTAGATTCATTGGAAGGATTGAGTTAGAGGCAAACCCATACATCTAGAATTCAACAGGTTTAAAAATAAATTAATTTTTAAATGCATCCCTGTATTAGTGTTATGTTGCTAAAAACATACTGAAGTCCGCACAGTGAATAAAGGTGGTTCTTGGTTAAGCCTATAAAGCACTTAAAAAGTGTAAGGTATTAGTAGGGAGGTAGGTTTCCTTGAAGCTTGTATGTGAAAAGATTCCTATACATCTTTCTCCAATCTAGTAACTCAACAGCATCTCTATGTCCCACCTTTTAAGTAGTCTCATCTATATTAGATGGATCAAGAAAATGACTATTTGTGCTAGTAAATTGTGATAAGAGCTTTTAAGGTGAATTGCTAAATCTTTCTTGTGTTTACCTTCTTAGGATCTCTTCAAAACTACTACTTGCTCTGAGGGGAAAATACCTTGGGTGGAAAGCTTCAGTGTCACCTAATTAGGCTTCAATTAGCTTTTCTAACTTAGTGTTTTCCAACTCTTTCCTATATAAAATAGGTTAAGTATAAAAAGCAATAAAAAAAATCAGAGCAGTATAGACAAATGCTGGATAAAATCTGGCTTTTGGCAGAAGCCAGAGTGCCTTGAAAGCTCATGTATGAGGTGCACAGATTTGGAAACTAAAAGGAGGAAAAAGGCTGCAAAAGATGGGTCTGCTGTGGGTAGAGTGGGGGAGCTTCAACGAGGAAAGGGTAATGCAGAGTCACTCTAGAAGTCCATAATATAATAGGCTAGAAAGGGATGGGGAACCACCAAAATCGACATTTGAGGCTAGCAATCAACTGTAAAGATGTTTGATAGCCTTCAAGAGTGTGGGATTGCTGATATGACTCTTGATTTGTCATCAGTAATAAAAGCCAGACTTAACTGCCTCTTCTTGAGTCAAGAAATTGAGTAAGTAGTGATAACTTGAGTGCTATTTTTGCTTGGTGAGTCACCTCCTGTTGTTTGACATTCATTGCCTCGCTCTCAATCCAGTGTTATAAAGGAGGCCTCTAATCAGAAGTATTTTGTTTTAATGTTGTGCTTTAGTCTCACTTCCTGACAGCCAAATCTTTGCTGATGTAATTGGGAAATGTGTTAGGGCTGCTGTCTGCTCACCTAATGCAGAAAATGATTGGGTCCCTGGAGGGACAGATCTCCCTAGGTGAGACAAACGAAAGAATTGCTCTCTTGCTGGAGGAAAGCTAATCTGCAATGAGTGTTTTGAGAATGCCTCTAAGATCAAAGTATATTCTTATTTTTTTCTTTGTGCCTTAGAAGAGTGAAAGCAGAGAGGAGCATGGTCTAAGATACACTTAGACTGAAATAAATGAGCCATTATGAAAAGTCAGATATGGGGGGTTTGTGGCATTCACAATGAGAGATTCATCCTTCATGTGCCTCATAAATAAGATAATCATTTTGCATTTAGACTCTGATATGCTACAAAACTTGCCTGATACCTGCTTTTGTATGAATGGCTTCCTTTTCAGAAGATGCTAATAATCTAATGTAATTCTCTAATTAAAACTTTACACTCTGACACCTCAGGCCAAATTTTAAGTGCAGGCAAATAGGTGAAAACTTAAATAGTAGCTTAATGGAAATTTCCAAAATTCTATGGTTCATAATGAATTTGAAGTTCAGGAAGTTACAGGCATTAGAAAAGTAAAAGTTCTAATACAGTTCTAATATCCTGCTGCATCTTACCTAGCTTTAAACAACCCCACCCCTAAAAATAAAACCCCAAACAACAAAAAATCAAAACAACAACAACAAAACCCCCATCCTAACCAGATTCTTTGAAGTGCTTACTTTAAGAAACAGGACAGAAGAAACTTCTTTATTCATGTCTAGTGCAGTAACCAGTTAAGGGAAAAGGAGCATGAATTTGTCATTCAAATGTTTGGAAGATAGACCTGTAAACATAGCAATGGCTACTAAGACTATAAACATATAAACATTGAGGTTTTAGTCTCATTCACAGATTCACTAAGGTTGGAAGAGACCTCTAAGTTCATCAAGTCCAACCATACCTAGCACAAGACCACTAAACCATGGCCCTAAGGAGAGCATCTAAATGTTTCTTAGACACCTCCAGGGACTACAAGAAAGGATCTTTAAAACAAAAATTCTCCAAACTTCTTAATTGTATCTGTTCAACACCCAGAGGTATAAAATAGCTATAGCATATGGGCTTACACTGTGATTAGACTCATGTCTTAAAATGCTTTAAAAATAATCAGCAAGATCTGGGTTTCATCTATACCATCCTTCTGGATAGCAAAATTAAAGGCAGGCAGACCTTTTGGAGGCCTGTGACATCTTACAACACAGGTAACAGCCAAGGAGTGCTGGGGACAATCAGTATTCAGTTGATTACTGTGGAGAAGAGGAGACTCAGGGAAGACCTTATCTCTCTCTACAACTCCCTGAAAGGAGGTTGGAGTGAGCTGGTGGTAGGTCTCTTCTCCAGGGTTAACAGTGAGAGGACAAGAAGAAATGGCCTCAAGCTGCAGCAGGGGACGTTTAGATTAGATATAAGGAGGAATTTCTTCACTGAAAGGGTTGTTAAGTGTTGGACTAGGCTGCCCAGGGAGGTGGTGGAGTCACCATCCCTGGAGGGGTTTAAGAAACATTTAGATATTCTACTTAACTACATGGTTTAGTGGCATGGTGGTGATAGGTGTGGTTGTTTAGAATATTTTCCTTTCTTGATTTGTCTAGAAGTTTTTAAAGAAAGAAACTGCCTGTTACCTTTCACTTAAAGCAGGTGGTGCGCCATTACTAAAACTGGTAGTACAGGACAGGAAGAAATTGTTCAGTCTAGCCTTTGCTCTGAAACATGGATATATTTTACTTGGAAGCTTTGCACCTGTCTGCATAGTCATACCTAAAGACAGAATTGTTTACTCTTTGCTGACCTAACAATGCTTTGTTAAAGATTAAGTGGATTTTAAGAGGAAATTAAGGCCTCACCATGAAGTAGAAAGAGAAACATTTTTTCTGCTTCCACTTTGTGTAACTTCAGATTGGCTGCATCAGTGAATGTTGGTTGTGAGAGACATTCTGTGGTGAGTTCTGTAGAGATGCCTTCCTGCTAGTAACATAGCACATGTGGTATCTAGAAATTATTTGAGATAAATGATACTGCTAAACAAAGGAGGTAGAGCTATACAAAAGATCAGTTGCTTAGCAGTAGTCATTGTTTTGGTTTATTAAAGAAAATGTTTAAGGATATGGCTCTGTGCTAGTTTGTCTTCTTCCCTTTAACACCATTTTCACCTATCCTCTCTACCAATAACTAAAATGCAGAGGACAATGTATTCAAGCTTAACTTTGGGATGATAATGCAGTTCTTGGGTGAAATGTGATCTAAAACATAGGTGTATCCCTGCTACAGTTTGGGGTTGCTCTGTCTGTTAGTAAGCTCTTTATTTACTCTGTCCAGAATCCCTGAATTCTATGCTGAGATGTACAGCACCCTTCGGAAAAATGGTCATGGTGTTAGAAAGAGGAAGGAATTTAGTTAGTTAATTCTCTCAGAAAAAAGATAGATGTTACAAGAAATTGGGAGTGAAGGCTAATCTAAGGTATGAAAAGAAATCCAAGCTTTTCAAATTTATCAGAAGGGAAAAAGAGTAAGACTTAATATCCCATCTATCACATCCATAACTTTAAGGTGGCTGAGAAACTTGGCTCTTATTTCAAGCCTAATGAAGAAAGTGTATACAGTTAAGTAGTAATGAAGATTTTTGGGAAGGTATATTACATATTGATGAAGACAAAATGGGAGAGATTGAAGATATGCAAATGACTTCCACCTTATAGTTGTGAAATTGCATTATGGACTCATTAAGTTCACCTTGCATTAACTCTAACGCAGCAAAATTAGAAACAAGTGATGTTAAGAAAAGTATAGCCATACACAGTACTTGATTTAAAAGGAACAGCATTAAATAGCCTTGTAAATGTCCTGAATATATTGTGATTTACAGCATGGAAGACTTAGACTTGCAACAAAAAA
>VWZO01009667.1:0-18185 GCA_013396975.1 Bucco capensis
AGGGGTCAGTGCTGGGTCCAGTAATGTTCCAGGGATGAATGTGAGGCTGACCGGTTTATAGTCACCCAGGTTGTCCTTCTTTCCCTTTCTGAAGATTTAATGCTGCGGATGTTTTTGAGAAGTCACGCAGGATCACTCTTGAGGATAAAAGACAATGTAGAAAGAATCGTGTCTTGTAGGTTATACCTCCTAAGGAGTCCTTCTGCTGTGCCTTTTGCAACCTCTCTTGTCTGTCCCGAATTGGCCTTCTCAGCCATCGGCGTGCTTGTAAAAAGCGCTTATGAAGAGCGTGGATGGAGCCCTCCCCGGATCTTCGTTAATGAAGCCTGGCCATGATGATAATACATGGAAGAATGGGCAAGCCACTTGGGAAGAATATAGGGAGGTTGTCAGAGGGTGTAGGGAGGCAACAAGGAAAGCTAAGGCCTCCTTAGAACTTAACCTGGCAAGTGAGGTCAAGGATAACAAGAAAAAATTTTCCAAGTTTGTTGGAAGCAAAAGGAAGTCTAGAGGTAGTGTGGGCCCTTTGCTGGACCTTCCAGACACCACAGACTCTGGAGAGAGGATGCTATAAACCATGAACAAAAAGGCAGTAAGAGGTGACCAGTGAATAATGCCTCCAAATCCCTGGTAAGAAAGAGCAATGGATGCCAACACTGGCTACCCAAAAGTAAATGTCATTCTTTGATAAAAACTTTGATTCCCTGCACCACTGCCACCAGACACATTGATTCTTCATCCTGCCTTGCCTCTGACCTTTCAGTCTGCAGCTCAGACTACAAAGGAATGACTATAAAAACACCTCAGGTCTCCCAGCAGCACTAAGGTGGGAAAAGCTGCAATTTTAACAATTAGGATGAGGAAAGCTAAGAGCAAAAGATTGGCCTTCCAGTATATTCCAGTATCTGAAGGGGGCCTACAAGAGGGCTGGGGAGGGACTCTTTAGGATGTCAGGCAGCGATGGGACTAAGGGGAATGGATATAAGCTTGAGGAGGGTAGATTTAGGTTGGATATTAGGAGGATGTTCTTCACCATGAGGGTGGTAAGACACTGGCACAGGTTGCCCATAGAGGTGGTAGAAGACCCATCCCTGGAATTTTTGAAGCTCAGGCTAGCTGGGGCTCTGAGCAACTTGATCTAGTGGGGAAGTGTCCCTGCCCATGACAGGGGAGTTGGAACTAGATGATCTTTAAGGTCCCTTCCAACCCTGACAATTCTATGATTCTATGAAAAGATGGCAAATGTGGGAATACCACACTGCTGACACAAACAGGTCCAGAAGATTCCTAAAACACCTGGATAATAGCTTCTTTGTACAGGTACTAAGCGAATCAACCAGGAAAGGTGTCCTCCTTGATTTGTTGCCTGTTAACAGGAATGGTCTTGTGGATGAAGTGGCAATAGGTGTCCCTGTTGGCCACAGGCACCACGAAGCAGTTGAACTGAAAATCTCCGGAGACAGGAGGAAAACTGCCAGCAAAACTTCAGTCCTGGATATAAAGAGAGCAGACTTCAGGCAGCTCAGTAACATTCCCTGGGAAAAAGTTTTTGAAAGTGCTGAGGTGTATCAGTTCTGGTTGCTTTTCAAGAACCACTTCCTAAGAGCACAGGAGCACATTCCAAACCGTCATAACTCAAGCAGATGAGGCAGAAGGCCAGCTTGCCTGAGCAGGGACCTTCTTCTGGAGCTTAGGAAAAAAAAAAAGAAAGTGTATGGCCAGTGGAAGCAACATCAGACAACATGGGAGGATTACAGACATGCTATTTGCCACTGCAGGGAGAAAATCTGTGTGGTCTCACAAACAGGGACACAGACAAAGCAGAGACATTTCATGCTGTCTTTGTCTCAGTCTTCAACACCAGTGACAAGCTCCAGGGCCCCCCCCAGGGGCTAGAGACCCCTGACTGAGAGGATGTCAAACTCACAGCCAACCCTGAACTTGTGAGGGACTTGTTGCTCCAACTAGATCCCTAAAAGTCCATGGGGCCTGATGGGATTCATCCAAGGGTACTTAAAAGAGCTGGCTGATGTCATCACGAGGCCTCTCTCAATGATTTTTCAGTGCTCTTGGGAATCTGGGGAGGTCCCAATCAACTGGAAACTGGCAAATGTTGTCCCTATTTTCAAGAAGGACAACAGGGATGAGTCTGGTAACTACAGGCCTGTTAGTCNATTACAGACATGCTATTTGCCACTGCAGGGAGAAAATCTGTGTGGTCTCCTCACAAACAGGGACACAGACAAAGCAGAGACATTTCATGCTGTCTTTGTCTCAGTCTTCAACACCAGTGACAAGCTCCAGGGCCCCCCCCAGGGGCTAGAGACCCCTGACTGAGAGGATGTCAAACTCACAGCCAACCCTGAACTTGTGAGGGACTTGTTGCTCCAACTAGATCCCTAAAAGTCCATGGGGCCTGATGGGATTCATCCAAGGGTACTTAAAAGAGCTGGCTGATGTCATCACGAGGCCTCTCTCAATGATTTTTCAGTGCTCTTGGGAATCTGGGGAGGTCCCAATCAACTGGAAACTGGCAAATGTTGTCCCTATTTTCAAGAAGGACAACAGGGATGAGTCTGGTAACTACAGGCCTGTTAGTCTCATTTCTGTACCTCATGAAATTACAGAGAAGATTATCCTGAGAGTTACTGAACAGCATCTGAAAGAAAATGCAGTCTTTTGTCACAGTCGGCATGGGTTCAGGAGGGGAAAGTCCTGCTTGATGAACTTGATTTCCTTTTATGCCAAGGTTACCTGCCTGGTCAACCAAGGGAGACAAGCTGATGTCATCTTTTTGGGTTTCAGTAAAGCTTTCGATACTGTCTCCCACAGTATCCTTCTGGACAACATATCCAGCATACAGCTACATAAAGGAAAGGAAGAACTCAAAGGAAGGGCAGATCACCACCTGATTTCCATGTAGCATGTACATGATTTCCATGTAGCACAGTGCTGTCCTAGTATTATCTCTTTTTTGGGGGGCAGGACACTAAAAATTAGAGAAGAAAAAGCCCACCCCACTTACAGAAGCTAACAGGGTATTCTGCATTGCTCTGGGATGGGCTATGGAATGCACACAGCCTGGCTAAGCAGTAACTTGCCAAACCAGTATGACTCTCCTGTTTTCACAGTATAAGCACAGCCCTTCTGGGCAAGAAGCACCTCCTGCATCTGCACGGTGTGAGGATGGCTCAACAAAGCTGATAGTGAGAATCCTAAATGCCAAAGTCACCCATGAAGGAGAGACTTCAGCATTTTTGAGAATTTTGTTGTGTATGTGTTCTTGCACAACACTCCCTCAATACCTTGCAAAGTTCTCCTGCTGCAGAGTCAGTTTGGCAAAGCTTAGGAAGAAGTCACTTAAACTGTTGATTAATCCCCTTAAGTGCATATTTAAACAAAAAGAGGCATTTAAATTGAAACCTCTTAGAGTAAGCATCTTACATTAATTGTGATCTAGTTTGACAGAACTCTAATCATCATTGGGATCTGTAATAAGAGGTCATTTAACAACAGGTAATTATAATAATAATAATAATCTTCTTAATAATAGTTTTCTTATTTGGATTAGGAACAATATTAAGCTCATTACTATTCTTCTGTTTGCCATTAGTACAACAAAGGCTAAATAAAATCCTGTGTTAATGAACCACTATTCTTTGTTACTGAGCAGGTATTTTCAGACTAGATTATGCATGCTGAACTACAAAAAAATGCAATTTATCACCCTGTAAGGTAAGAGTTATTGTTCTAGAAGAAACATGTCAAAGAGTGGGATAGAGGGACTGTTGGTGCATGGCTCACTGAGCAGGGACATGATATATTAAATGTGAGCAATCCAGGCTTTGGGCCAAGCTTTGGGGCCACAGGCACGTAGGCAGATGTAGGAGCTGCAGCAAACCTAGAAGTTAGCCTTGAGAATAGATATAGAAAACTGGGTCAGATAAAAGTATAAGAAATGCTTTCTCAGCAGCTAAAAGTATAACGTAATGGCCAAGAAAGCGAGGCTTATTTAACCTATCAGCTTAAAGGTCAGACGCGTGGACAATGTCCTTTTACCAATTAAAAGTTATAGTTAGGCGCGTGGACAGGTGCTTTTTACCAATACAGAGCTTGCTAAGACACGTGCTACTTGTAAAAAGATATAAAAGCTACAGCACTTTTGTAATAAACTGAATCACCCTGCTAACCCACACTGGGTCATCTCTGTGATTCCAAGCCATCTCTGGAATTCCTACAAGGGACTGAAACTTTACCTCATCCTGTCTTCACCTCAGCCTTGTCTAGTCTCAAGGTGCAGGGACCCTGGTAAACCTGATGCTCTCAGTGGGTGTCCTCTCTACATCCCTCCAATAGGAAAAGATGTGAAAACACCTTCTCCATAGCCTTCCCTCTGCTGCAGAGGTGGAGGGTTCTGAAGCTTGAACTGAGGACAAGGAAAAGAAGGCTTTATCTCTTTATCTGTAAGTTATAGAGGACACTTCTCTGTACCAAGCAGAAGGAGATTACTAGCATCAGGGTGTCAGAGGACTTTTGACTACCTTATATTTACACTTTCCTCCTTTACCTTTCCAAAACATTCAAAAGAAATTGAAAAAGAAATTAGTTTCCTATTTACATCCATGTTCCTCCATACCGAACTCACCATTCTTAACATGAATGAACTACAGCAGCCTGAAAGCAGTTCAAAATCACCTCTTAAAGATAACCTATACACGTACTGTGAGTCAAGGAGTGTCCATCAATTACTCACTTACATCACACTCTTTAGAGCAGGCAGCCAGGAAAATGCCAGTCTTGAAATGTAAAGCAAAATGGACGTTGCCTAACCACCCACCAGGCAATGCACAGAGGGGTCCACATCTGCAAAACAGAGTCTGAGATCACTTTTATCTTTATTCATGAAAGGAAAGCTGCTGCAGCCTGACAGCTCTAACAGTAAATGGCACCTACAGAAAGCACTTGCATAGCCTGCTGCCAGCAACACCAGCATGGAGCACCAGAGCCCTCACAGCATGATCAGAGTGCCAGCTGGAACAGCTCTGTCTGCTGTTTCAACAGCTGCTGGGTTCACATCCTCCAGACTGTACTGCCACAGGAGCTTCAGCTGGGATAGAAGGTGAGAAGGAAGTGAGCCAGAGTACATCTGCTCCAAAAGCAGAGTCTTGGTAGGGTTAGAGGAAATGATCAACACCAAGTACTGAAAGGAATAACTAGAGCAATATCTAGGGCAGGAGGGAAAAGGTCAGGGTTCCTCAGGTCAGATGTCTTCTCCATATATAAGGAAAGCTAACAAAAACACAAGGCTGTGAAAGAAAGGATGAAAGTCTATCAGCATGCCAAGGAAAACAACATGTCTGAGTCTGCATAATAAGTCATTGGGGAAAAACAACATCAGTAACAGTCTTCCCAGACTGGGAAGATTCTACATGCTGGAACACTGCGCTGTTTGTGTTTCAATGGCTCCTCTACATAAAAAGCATGCCAAAAACTACAGACAACTCCCTCTGACACAAAATCCTACCACATATTTTTAGCTTGATATTTCAACTGCAAACGGTGGTCCCCAAGATATTAAAGACATGATGCTCTCGAGATCACATTGAAGCACACCAAAAATGCATGAGTTCAGCACTAGGATTCAGTAAAAAAAAAAATGGGAGAGGGAATTTGTAAATGACAAGAGATCAGGGGGGCAATGGGCGGAAGCAGCTCAGTAGTGCAAACTCAAATCAATACACAACTGCTGATCTCATCAGTTTCTCTTAGGAGCTCATACTCACCCGAACCACGACCACTTGCACAGACACATGCTCAGGCAGCCGAATGGGAGCCCGGAAATGCATTGCCAAAGCCACCAGAAGGTGAAGAATGGAAATCAGGTTCTTGCCATGGATTGCTGCAAGGAACAAGGAAAATGAAGCAAATAAAAAACCAGGGGCTTTATTTCAAAACAAACAGCTCTGGGGAAAAGGCAGCAAAAAGTAGTGGAAAAATGCCTTTGGTAAAGAGTCTTTTTCCTTTTATCCTTCTTCCTCTTGACACCGAAATTTCTGGAAAATAGGCGCTCAGCACAAAGTTAATGGAGAATGATAAGAGTTACCTTTAATTGGAAGCTTCCACACCTTCAGGATCCCATACATGGATGCGTGCACCCCAAGGGATTACACCTTTTATATGTTTTATTAGTAATTAACATATTGCTATCTATAGCCAACCCTGGCATTAGGTTTTCCAATAGCGCACCTCCAGTGGTCTTCAGCTCAACCTCTCAGAGAGGGCCCACATGGGGCTTGGCCCTCTTCTGCTGCTTTGTCTTCAAACTATCTGTAGGTGGCTTCTTCAAAACATCACGTCCTTGGCGAGGCATGGGAAAGTCCAAGATAGTACCTTAAGAACAGGCCTAGTGGCTCCTAATATGTGAGCAATCCAGGAAGCTTCACATAATTCTAAAAGTCCTAAAAATCTACAGAACACAAATCTTTAGGCATCACTCTTTTCCCTAAATTAAGAAGGCCTACAATATAATTTTACAGATAGCAAAGCCTAGATTCAACCCTCCCTCTGAGGTATACACCAGACTTAAGAGTACAAACACTTAATCTCTAGTCAATGAAGACAGGAAGACTCTATCACTTCCTTTCCACTGTACTGGAGAATATGGGAGAATTCTGCTTTCAGCAGACTTCCAAACAGAGGGTACTTTCTGCTTAACCTGTCAGAAGCTGTACCCTCCAGGAGGATGCAAGATCCTTTTACCCTCTCTGTGCTGGTCTGAAGCATCAGACTACCCTTCTAGTACTGGAGTGGCTAATACATGTACACATTTCTCCTATCTGTAGGGATTCAAATTGAGGAAGCAATCAAAAAACTTTCTAATGAAAGCATATCCTTAAAGGAACAATCAACTTCAGTTATCCATGTACATTTGTCCTTAAACAAAGACCACAGAAGAAGATACCAGTTACAATCCAGACATGGATGTGGCAACACCCTCTACACACTACATCACAGAGAATATGATCAACCTTTTGGTTATCACACCCTCCTTGCTGTGACGCTGAGACAGAAAGCATAAGAGAGTCCTTACAGTCAACATTCCGGGGTTTTGTCCAGCCATGGGGTCGGAGTAGATCATGGACAGCTTCCAGGACTGTCTGGAGCTTCTGTTTCTGACCTATTTCAGACTGTGTCACTTCTGCCACGTTCAGCTTACGGTCAGCTAGTTTCTCTGTAGTTGAGAAAAAGAACAATAGAAAGAATTGCAAAATCAGATTAAAGAGCAGTCTGAGCTCAGAGCTGGACTCTGCTAGAAATTTTCCAAGAGAATGATTTTCCTAAGCAAGCAAAACAACTGAAAGCAAACCTTTCATTGAAGTGTGTCAGTTAGAACAGAAGCTGTGATAGAGAACTGGTAAGGTCTGGCAGAACAGAGAATCATAGAATCATAGAATGGCCAGGTTGGAAGGGACCTCAAAGATCATCTAGTTCCAACCCCCCCGCCACAAGCAGGGATGCCAAAACACTAGACCATGTTGCCCAGTGCCACATCCAGCCTGGCCTTGAACACTGCCAGGGATGGGGCAGCCACAACCTTTCTGGGCAACCTGTTCCAGTGCTTAATCACTCTCCTGGTAAAGAACCACCTCCCAATCTCCAGTCTAAACCTCCCCTCCTTCAACTTAAAACCATTCCCCCTGGTCCTATCACACTCTGATCTCCTAAAGATTCTCTGTCCCTCTGTCCTATAATCTCCCTTTAGGTACTGAAAGACTGCTATCAGATCCCCTCGAAGCCTTCTCTTCTCTAGGCTGAACAACCCCAACTCTCTCAGCCTATCCTCATAGGGGAGGTTTTCCAATCCCGTAATCATTTTTGTGGCCCTCCTCTGGACTCTCTCCAGCAGCTCCACATCCTTTCTATGCTGAGGACCCCAAAACTGGACACAATACTCCAGGTGGGGCCTCACCAGGGCAGAGTAGAGAGGCAGAATTACCTCCCTCGATCTGCTGGCCACACCTCTCCTAATGCAGCCCAGGATGCGATTGGCTCTCTGAGCCGCAAGTACACATTGCCGACTCATATCCATCTTTTCATCCACCATGACCCCCAAGTCCTTCTCCAGGCAGGCACCAAGTTAGTAATAACATTTACTGTACCTCCCCCCATTTTCTTTCACTGCTGAAAAGCATTGGGCACAACAGAGCCTTCACTACACAAGGTTTAATGGACTGCAGAGCTATAATGGACTTTTCTCCTAACAAGTTAATTTAGGACAAAAAAGGGGAAATATGATATGAACATGTTCTTCAGCTTGATAAGCTTTATTTCAGGTAAGCTGAAGGCATGAATTTAAGCCAAAGCATACTTTGCCTCCTCAAGTTATCAAGAGTCATAGACTCCTATCACCCACAGATCTGGACTGGCTTAGTGGAACTAAAATGAAGAAGTTGGGACAATCTGGTCATGTTGTTAAGACACTGTCACAACATGGTTACTTCTAAACATGAACTGATGCAGGAAACTTTGATTACTAATATCTGAATTCTGTTTCTTTAATATAATTCTTCATTGCCAATGTCACAGACACATCATTCTTCTCTTCCTGTGCATCGTGGCCCTTGCCAAAGACACAGGAGCTGAATTTCTCTAAAAAGAAAAGAAGAGAGGGAGCTGAGGAAGGTAGGGTAGAGTCCTCCAGCCACCAGAGTAATGGGAATAACTGATCTCTTTTCTTCCTCCTCCCTGGGGCAAAAAATGGTCAAACTCACTCTGCTGCTGGGGCTAGGAGGTCAGGACTGGCTGAACATATTCTGATTACAGATTATAATTCCAGCCTCTGTATTCACACAAATACTCCCCAGCTGAAGTTAACTCTGCATCCCTGCTCCCCACCAGCTTTAGAGGGTCCCAGCTGCAGTCTAAGCAAGCAGTGTTCAAAGTTTTATTCTTCAAGTTTGTTTTTTTTTTTACAGAAGTTTTAACTACACACAAAGTTAATTGCCGTTAACCAATTTTAAAAGCTCACAAATGTTCACTAAAATGCTGCAGATCTCTTATTTGAGGGGCACATGCAGAAAATTCAGTAAGCAGCATCCTTTAGCACCAGTGGAAGTAGCACCACCAGGTCCTCCTGCCCCACCCTGATACATTTATCCCACATCCAGCCCACTCTTGAAAACATGTTGTCAGTGAAGTGAGAGGAATCTGTCTGTCTCCAAGAAGTAGTGTGGATTTACAGTAGCACTTGAAGCCTCAAGTCTCTTCCTTTGCTACCAACACCCCCATAAATCACTGCACCATCAGAAGGTCTCCTCCATTGTGCTTCCTGCATGGACGCACACGGCAAAGACGTAAGATGGCTGCACACTCACAGTTGCTTAGCTGAGTATGTCCTTTCATAGAATCATACAATCATAGAATGTTAGGGGTTGGAAGGGACCTAGAAAGATCATCTAGTGCAACCCCCTTGCCAGAGCAGGATCACCTAGACGAGGTCATCATCAATCATTCACACAGAAGTGCACATGATGAGTATGTGCCTGCTGCCATGCATTCTCTTTTTATTTTTTCCTCTAAAAGTAATCCTGTCAGCACCTCCAAAATGCTCTCAACCGAAAAGCTCTCAGAAGCAAACTATACAGACAAAATTTTGGACCACATGGCTTCTGCTTGGTTCCCCACTGTAAAAAGGAATCTCTTCACCTTTTCTCTGTCACATATTTCAGCTGTCTGGACTATACTTGGTCCATGAAACAGACACCTGGGAATCACCTGGATTTCCTCCCCTTTTAGCAGACAGTCTGAGAAGAACAGTTGGAGAAGAAGCTGTAGCTGTCAGGGAAACAAACTGGATCCCTAGTGAGCTGGTGGGTTACTGCACAGATGTGCTGCTGTCTGCAGCTTTGGAAGCCCGTTCCAGTATTGGAAGCCACCTTCTCTTGTGTAAGCTCACCTAGCAGCTTCTGCAGCACCTGCCCATCATAAAGGTCCTCTTCAAGCTGTTTCACAATGATTCTCTCCTCTACCAGTACATCATTAATCCAGTCAATTAGAACCTGAAGTAAAGAAAAAGGAGGCAAATGTCAAAAAAAACCACCCTGAAATATGTTTGTTCTACTCAAGACAGTACTCAGGAGTGTAAGAGCAAGAGTAACCATATTTATGTGTTTCCAAGTTGCAGAGAAATAACAGACAAAGAGATGCTTTTGCTTTCTTGTTTTTAATTCAGGTCTTGCAGCATGGCAAGCTCAGTGCCCTCTGTTTTTCCTCATTAAAATCTCTCCTTGTTGCACCAATTCTAAAGCAAGTACCAACCAGCGGCTCTGCAACAATAACTGTGTTACCCAGGTCCCAAACCTCATGTCTCACCTGTTTCATGTGAGGAGCAGAGCTGACAAGAGATGACAGTAGTCCCACCACCATCTCTACCCTGAATCAATGTGAGCAGTGTGCCAGAAAGAAGACTTTCAGAGGGGAAAGAGTGAATGTTCCTAGTAACAGGAGCTAAACAGACTCAACTAGCTAGATCTCTGCCATTACCAACAGGACAAGGCAGAATACAGAAGTCTAGAATTAAACTACTGGTCCAATAGGCCTGATAACCATTCTGCACATATACATTAGTTACTATATGCTGACTACTGTAACTATAAAAATCTTTCAGTCACCTGCAAAACAGGAATGAAGATAAAGAACCTTTAAAAAGAAAAGGAACTGAGTTAAGTTTTCCAGGTGCCAAAGATAATCATTTCCAAACGGTTACAGGAACAATAGCCCTGACTGTCTGGAACTGGCAGTAGTACTTTCCTCCAATTCATTATTTGGAAAATTAAATGACTTTCACAAAAATAAAACAGTTCTGCAGGAAGAGACACAAGGTTAAATCCTGCTAAATCCCTGATTCTGTAAGAGGAGCACTGCCAGTCACAGACATTTGAATTTTCTGTTAGCTCTGTTCAGCCATGTACCAAACTGTGTCTGGTAACATAGAGAGCAAATGCAAGGAGGAAAAAAAAAAGGCTGCTGCTGAGCACAGAGGGAACTTAGTTGAACACTTCACACTGACAAACTGTGGCCAGCTATTTTTAGAATGCCATCAATGATGACAACACCACTTTGAGGCATAATTCTAGTTCCTGACAATGTTCACATGTGCAAGAGGACTTAAAGTAGGTACTTCAGCATCTGAAACTAAGCAGCCTGCAACACAGGGATTCACTATTTGCTTTGTAAGAGGAATTAGGCTTTTTGTTGTTTTGATTTTGGTTTTTTGTTGGGGTTTTTTTTCTGTTGGTCTCTCCGTGCTAACACACTGCTATACAATCTATCTCTCCAGAGTTACAACAGCTCTGTTAAAATCACTTCCAAACACTCACACAAGCTTGCACAGACCAGTCCACTATGCATATCATTCCCATGGTACGAGGCTAGCAGAAATTAAAACACTTTGTGGAGACAAAGAAATATTAAAGCAGAATCAGCATCAGACATTTCTGCTGCTGCTTTGCACTGAAAACCATTTACCCAACTGCATGTGACTGACAGAACAGAAACACTCCAAATCAATGACGGCAAACCACTGCATCTCTAACTGGTGTTAAAACAGATCTGGGTTGGCACCAACCAAACTCAGTCATGCTGCCAAATTTCACAAGGCATGAGGCTCTGTTGCTGCTATTGTCACATTCCCCTCTGAGCAGAAAACAGAGAGAAACACTCTGAACCATAAAAACCTCCGTCTATTCAACTCCTCACTTGTCCACTGAGATCTTTCGTGTCAAGCTCTGTGGGGCAGGCAGTCTTTTCTGCTGACTGCTGCTGTAGAGCACTTTGCAGAGCTAATTCTTATCCAGCACTGGGGCTCTTGGAAAATGTCATTAACCACAGAAAACAAGGAATAAATTGCTCATTTTGGGGGCATTATCCAAACTCTGTGGCATAGAATAGGGTTTCCCAACACAGTTCAAACCTCCCCCTGCCTTACAGATTCACACCAACATGCTTCTCTAGCTAAGTCTCTGTAAAAACTCTCAACTGCTGAGATGGATACAAATGATTAGCAATTACCTAAATGAGATCATTGTCAAGTAGGCACTCTACAGGATACACCTCTCCTCTGAGGATGATCCCAAGGAAATCATCTCCAGTTCAACTGGCAATATATTCCTCTATCTTCGTGGAAGTGTGACCTGATGTAGTGAACCAGAGCCTGATTCTGCAGAGTCTGGACTGCTGCCTTAGCCCTGATTTTCATTCCTCTTGAAGATTTTCAGGCTTTTAAACTGGAAAATATAACCTTACTAGACTATGAAATCCAGGGAAGACTCACCCACTCATATTAAATCCAACAGCAACATTTCCCACTTAAAAACAATTCTGATCTCAGTATTGAGATCTCCTGAACCATAGAGTGCACCTGGTTCCTTCACTGCAATGACTTTGGTTCAGCTGAGTTTTTCATGGGAATATTGCTGCTTAACTAGCAAAGAATCCGCAGGACATTTTGCAGGAGCAGTGCAAGACTTCCATACCTTTGGAGAGAATTAATTGCTTTGGGTACTAACAAAGAAAGAATGTGCAAATTTGCTTCATTTAAAACCACAATGTGTGTCAGGTGAATTAGAATAACCAAGATATTTTAGCTCAGCTCCTTGCTAAATGTGGTTTGATGTGGGTTTGTAATCCTAAACATGTTATTGCAGTGTCCAAACCAGACCACTGAGGTTGTTTTAAAGCTGTACCAGGTGAGCAGTTTGCTAGGGCATCCTGTGAAGCATGTGTGTCCTGAAAGGAATGTGCCCTAGCTCAACCCCTTCTCTGGGCAGTGTACACTACCCAGACCTCTCTAGCTCTAGCTGAGTTGTTGTTTCTAACAAAAACGGGGTTTCAAATTATGTTTTTTAATATAATAAAGAGGAAATGCTGTGGGAAGTGCAACACAAGCACAAGCACTTTTTGGAAAGAGATCCCATTTGTTCAGTGTTGCCATCCCTGCTCTTCCTGCTCCAGCTTTCACTATATGTTAACTTCAACAACTTACTGCGCAGAAAAGGTTCTCCTAAATACTAGTGCCTCAAGTTCAAATCCTCCATCATATCTGGCATAGGAGCACTGCTCATGAAGGAAGCCACACTTGGCATCAGCACAGCTGGTAACACCATGATCAACACCTTGGGCAAGCATCTCCAGAGACAATGCAGATCTAGGATAACCTGGCCCCTGCCCCAGCACACAGGGAAACCAAAGACTCTTCTTTAAAAATCCCAAAAGAATATAAGGCAAGAAGAATCTTGGTTCCAATTTTCCTATCATACTTGTGGTCTCCTTGTTGTCCTCTATCATGCCCTGGCTCATTCCAGTCCTACTCTTTCCCTCTCCTGATGTCTCAAGAATGCTTTACAAAGCTCCTTCCAAGGAACCTAGGTTTATGTGCAGTGACTGCAGGCAGATTCAAGCTAAGCACTGCTCTTCATGGTGAACATCACAAGGATATAAAAGGACAATGGAGCATTACTCTGTAACCACCAGGAAAACTCTGACATTTAGCCTCTTCTTCTCTCATTCCTACTTTTAGCCTCACCTTGTTGACAATCTCAGTTTTCACAGATATACTTCAGTAACAAGTTACTCTTCCTCAATGATAACCAGCTTGTGAATGACTCTGGCTCACTAGTTAAAGACTTGAAGGACAAAAGAGTGACTTCCTACCTTGATGAGTTCTTTGAATTTGGGGTCTTCTTTTGAGTTAGGATCAATCATAGTGCGCTCCTCGTTCTCCTCTGTCCAAGTAAGATGGGAAACTTGAGTGAGATCAACTTCAAATCACTGCTGAAATACTGCAACAATTCCAAATAATGAAGTGGCCTGTCAGCTGTCCAAGAAATGACAGTGCCTAGTCATCATCCAATGATCAAAGTGTTAGGTGTGTTTAGAGCCACACAGAAAGATAACACAGCCCTAACTTCCTTAAAAGAAGATTGTTTCCACTGACCTTTCCCAGCTCAAGTCCTGCTGTATGCAGAATACTCAAGGAAAAACACCATCCTCTGTACCCTGTGTAGCACTGAATATTAACATGCCAAAAAGTGCAGTCAACTACTTTTCTCCCTCTTCTCAATTTGTATTTAATTTCTGTTTGAAAACATTCATCCCAGATCACACTGTCTGGAAGAGTATTATCAAGCTGACGGCACTACACTTAGTGCAAGTGCTGAGACCTGGACTGACAGTTTGTGCCCCTGCTGTCTGGTTCCCTGAAACTTGGTCATGCATGAATTTCTTAACCTCTGGTTAAGCAGGAGAATGAAAACTACCCCAAATTTAGATCAGCTGGACTTATGCATGGGGGAAAAATGTAAAATAGATTTCTCAAATGTAAAGTCTTCTGTGGCTAGGAGATGGAGTCCTATGAGAAATGCTCTCCAGTGTCCAGCAGGATAACCATAAGAGGAAGGAATATAAAGATTAACTTTTAAAAGGGATGATTTGATACAGCAATGTTGGCAGCAAAATCAACTTGAGTGCAGCAAGGCTAACAATCCAAGATCCATTGGCAGAGTTATCTTCACAAGTGCACGTATATGGATATGTGCATCACACACAGGTTTATAAGCCACCATAGACATGGATACTAGTCTTTAGGTAGAAGCTGGAGCAAGACTTCTATTTTAAATCTTCAGGCATGCTTCCAAGTAGCAGAGCATTCTCTGCACTCTTCATCTTTGCTTTTTTAGTAGCAAAGTGGTAGCTGTGATCAAGGTGAGATCTGTTTCTTTCAGGGGAAAGCAACCTCTGCTACTGCACAAGAGGAACACACGGATAGGTGACAGCATTACAGCTAGGTGAGGAGACCCACATCTTTTCAGCTAAACTAGTTATTTATAAGCCCCATGGCTTTATCCTCAGCTGAGTCTTGTCAGGCCATAGAGAATCCTATTTTCCTATTCATTTCTCAATTTCTACCAATGTGACCACAAAGGAGACGTTTTGGTATGACCGTTGGTCAGATCATTGCCATTCTGCATACAGAAACCTTTAAAACCTGACAATGAGCAACCTCCAGTGACTCCTACTGCACTGCTAGACCTCTCTGGCATCAGACAGGAAACACTACACTTGTACATCCTAGACACAAGAGAGACTACACTATTTAACTGGTTACCTTAGACTTCATTTGGGTTCAGCATTTTCTAGGCCCTGTTACCTTTATAACAAAACCAAGACTCTGCTATCTGAACAAACTTGACAAATTTCCACAAACCTAGAGAAAGAAACATTAAGTCTTTTACTGTGCTTTTTCCCCTCTGTTTCTTTCCTTCCTCATTACTGCCTGGGATGAGTCAGGCAGGCTAGTCATGAGGAAATGACACCCACTACATACCCAAAATGCTACCAACAAACCTTGAGCAAGATTTGACCCATAATAGTATACCATACACAACAGAACTTTGCTTAAGGTTCACTGATGGTCATATCTCTGTGTGACAGTCTTTCAGGGGTGGTCCTGCATATTCTCAAGTTATACACACCTTCAGTGGTACCCAGAAGAGATCACTGGAGATACTCCTGACCCATACCTACCCACAGAGCAATGAGCACTTTGCCCACATCTCAGAACAGTACTTTGCATTTCCTACTATTTTTCTAATCAGAAAACCTAAATGACCAACACTTTTTTGTTTGTAACTTGCTGTTTTATTGTGTGTCTCCCTGACAGCTTGCTTCAGAAAATTCTGTAGATTAAGAGCCATATGGCCGGGAAAGAAAAAAAATGTTTTATTGCGAAAGTTTTAAACTGCTCTAAAACAATGCTGTTGCTCTGCTAGGGACTCCAGGAGTGGAGGGAGGAACAGAGGGAAAAGGAATTTGACTATTTACCTTCTTTCTACAAAGCACTGCTTGTTTTACATACTTGTAATCACATTTAATTACTATTTTCAGCAGCCTAAGTGCTCATCTGTTCATTTAGTATCAACTCCCATTTTGCTCTGTTGTTACTTGCAAAGGGGCAGCATGTCCCAAGAAGGACCATGGCAACAGTGTAGTACCTACATTCAGTCAAGGTAGCCTAACAACACACAATTCTGCTACAGGCTTTCTGTGGGTTGGTCTTTTCGCATGTCAGTTCCCCATCTATGTATACATAGAGAGAGAAGATATCACTTCCTTACCAAAGAAGGATGTCTGAGATGCACTTGCCCAAACAGTTAATGGAACTGAAGTAAATCTGAAGCAGACAAGCTCAGCAGTATTTTCCATCTAAGTCTTCGCAAACCTCAACTTTGTATCTGCTTTCAGGATGATCATAAAAGAACTGAAGTTCTCTGCCAGTTCACTGAACAAATAAAATCTTCCAATGAACTACTTAGTTCAAGTGTGTCTACATAGCTCTTTAACTTCCATTTTAGCCCTCCTAGCTTCTAGTCTAGGTGTGACATGCAACAGTTCTCAATTCCTAAGCTCAATTCTCTCAGTTCCAGCTAAGCAATCTACATTAAACAGTAAAGCAGTAGATATGGGGTCTAAAATTAATAATTGCTTAGCTGAAGTGTGCACCATGAATACATTACCTAATAGTGTGTCTTCTGGATGGATGTCCACGGTGCTTGGGTTCATTGGTGCATTGATTGCATTTTTACCTTCTTCTTGGAGGTCACTCACTGAAAAGAGAAGAAAAAACCAGAAAGACCACAATAAATGCAGAGTTTGCAGATATGCAGGGTTTGGTTGAAGAGGGTATTCATCATAACAGAAAACACCTGGTAGATCCATTTCAAAATGAGCCCACAGTTTATGGAATTAAGAAATTCAGCTACAGTGGAAAATAAAATCAAAGGAACATCCTTTTATAGCTTCTTATTAAACTAAACTACCACACAACTGGCTGAAAATGTTTTGCAAGAAGTCCAATTCTGTGGTAAAAGCAACCCTCAAGAGTGCTGGTTTCTCCAGAGGAAGGGGTGTGAGCTTTGTTTGCTGTATGGCCCAGATCTAGAGCAGACAACAAACTGTAAAATCAAACACTTTCTGATAGCATGACCACCACTTATGACCTTTTCCAGCTGTAGAACAGCAGGAACTGCCATTTGGTGCTGGTCATATTAAAAGCCTCATAGAATCCCAGGGAGACCTACCAAATAAAGATGGAAATGTATTTAATTCTAGCATTGCTGATGGCTAAAAGCAGATATAGTATGATCTGAGCAGCACACATCTGGAATTTGTGACTCCAAGCCTTTGTCCTTAATCCACAACTCTCAATTGGTAAAGTACCCTTCACCAACAAAAGAGATATTAAAATACTTCCCGACCTCCTGCCACATGGGAGGAGCTGAACTTGAGGACAAGTCCTAAAGAGTTCTGTAGTATGCTCACAGACCTCAACAGCAAAGAAAGCACTAGCAATTCTGTAACACTTCTTTCTACAAGGCACATCTCCACATCTCCCCCGAGCTCAGATCATGATTATCTACTACAAGCCAAGATACTGAAACGCATGCATTTTAAAAAGGAGATACAAAGCCCCAACTGCTCAGTGACAGTTCTGGGTTAGCAAGGGCTAAGATGATTTGGGATAGCATTTGTGATATTAAAGTCTCCTCTGGGAGATGTCGAAGTCGCACACTCTTTTCAGGGAAATATAAGGACTTCCAAACAAGTAAGGTCTGCTGGACAAACTTCTGGGGAAAGAACAGTAGGAACAGTTAGCTAATAGTCACAGCATCCCCACAAGCACTTCCTTCAACAATAGTCACTATTGCCCTTTCCCACTGGAAAATCAAACTGCAGGCTAATCATCAGTCTGCAGTCTGCCAACCTTACAAAATCCTGCTTCAGTACTTGCTTTTTCCCTGCTTGATAGAAAGGGAAAACACATGGATACTACTGCCCCGGAGGAGGGCAAGAAAGAAGAATAGACCTCAACCCTCATTCCTTCTCTCATGGATACTTGAAACAGGTGCTTAAAACAAGCTGCCACATTTACTAAGGGCAGATCCTGTCCGATGAACCTAGTGGCTTTCTACAATACTGTGACTAGTTCAGTGGACAAAGGAAGACCTGTGGATGTGATCTATTTGAATTTCTGCAAGGCCTTTGACACAGTCCCCACAACATTCTACTCGCCAAGTTAGAGAGCTATGGATTGCATGGGTGGACTGTTCAGTGGATAAGGAACTGGCTGG
>VWZO01009677.1:0-39241 GCA_013396975.1 Bucco capensis
TATGATTCTATGATTCTATGATACTATGATTGGTTCACATATCACCTGAGGACTTGAATATTTGTTGTTTCTATAACTGAAGCAGGCTTTCTAGGGTCCAGTGTTGTACTATATCCTCAGTGCAGGGATTCCAATAATCCTGGCAGCAGACTGATTTTCAGTAAGTAGAGTTCAGATTATGAAATCCATTCTCTTCCTAACAAACACCTGGTCCTGCAGACCGATTCACTGAGACTAGCGGAATTATTTGAGAAAGCTCTGACTAATTTCAGTGAAATTTCCACAGCCTTGGTCCACTTTGGGTAGCTAAGTTTAGTTATGTTTGAAAAGAAATGGAGCCAAAACAAACTACAAGGGGGAAGAAATCTCAGTGGTTCCTACAGATATGCTTTCATAGTAGGTGAGATCCACATTCTTAGCTGAGGTCTACCCCAAATTCTGCCCTCCTCCCTGGTATTCACATCCCCTTAAATCTTTGCCTGCCTCTCCACTGAATATTGAAATATTTGATCAGACAGAGCTGTAGGCTAAAGTCTGTGCTGTGCTTTAAGAATGGTTCTAGCCATGTACTTTGCAGTGAGCATGTCAGTGAAACTCACTTTTTTTCCCCAATTCTAGTCTATATCTAACATTTTCCCTTCCTTCTGCACTAGAAACTGCACACTTATGTGTATGGTTACCATTTAAATAATCATTTCAGATGCTCTCCTTCATATCTGACCAGCAAAATCTATCTCAGCCCAGAAATAAAACAAACAAACAACCAACAAATCTGAGGTTGATGATTACTCACAAGAACAAGTTAAGTCAGTCATGATGATACTCATAGGTAGAGCATATGAAAGAATCTGTCCAGCACTAAAGAAGACAAAACTTGATCTGTGCACTAAACACACAGAATCATAGAATCATTAAGGTTGGAAGAGACCTCTAAGATCATCAAGTCCAACCGCCAACTTATCACCACTATGTCCACTAAACCATGCCCCTACATAGCACATCTAAGCACATCTTGAAGTATCTTACCTGTGCCATCTAATTTAGAAAGCTGAATTGGAAGCCTGAGTTCCAAGTGGAAAGAACACCCAGAAAGATGTTCCTTTCCTCCTGCTGGGGCTCCTCCTCTTCCTTCTCTTTCTGCTTCTGTTCATTGCTGGAGGGTCTTGGGTACCATTCTGCTCCTGAGCTTTCAAATTTGTTGTGACTGCCATATGTTCACTGGGCTAAATAAAACTTCGTATACTTTATATTGGCATTGGTATTAGCTTTGCTGTTTCATTAAATCAATTTGCATTTCAACCTGCAGGTCTCCTTTTCCTGATTCCCCTTCTCTGCTGGGGAGGAGTCATCAGGTGATAGAGCAACTACTATAGCTTAGTCCCAGATATGGACTAAATGTAAGAAGTCTGGTAAGGTTCCTGTATTGTTGCTGTATGGCTTTACCTTAACTGGTTAATCAACTCACATCCCCACAATTCAAGGATAGGTGAGTCAATTTCTTTTTCTGGTCGTTTGACCTTGCCCACTACTGAAAGATGCAGAATGGGTCCTCTGCGTTAGGTTCATGTGAGCACATATTTTGGTATACCATGAAATGTAGTCCCTCAGAATCAAAGCTCCCAAAGAGTCATTGGAGCCTCAAGAAAAAACAAGGATCTGGAGGAAAGAGAATGTAAATGATAAATATGTTGGAAAAAATGTATTCAACTGGAGGGAGGGAGGAGGAGCCAAGTACTCCTAAACAGTACTCCACACTAAGAAGTCTGAACTGTCCTCTGAAAGTTTGACTGACCATTCAGTGAAAGCAAGCTTCTCTATTAGCACTCAGCTTAGATGCTTAAGGTTAATGCAAATGCCTGCTCACTTCCCCTCTGCCCCTTGTGCCCCTATAATAAGGAGAAAATTGATTCTTCTTTCTGAACAGAAGTCTGTAGCTAGGCAAAGCATGGTCTCCCTGGCTGAGTAACAGCTGGGGAAAAATGAATAGACCATATGCTGGTGAGCAGCCGCCAGAATATTGGGACAAAGCTGTGGACTGCTGCCAAGCCTTGCAGCTAAAGCCATGGCAGCCAAGGCAAGGGGTGGAGGGAGGCTGCTCAGAAACACACTGTCAGGGACCCTGCATCAGTCTGCTTTTAGGAATTTCAGTGTACAATCCTGAACAAGAGAAGGAAAAATGACTTGCTTTAAAAGGTCCTTGGAAAAGAAAATAATTTATCCAAGTGGCCCTGAATATACTTGTTAAAACTTACCTAGCTCCCTTATGCTTTCTTTTTTCACCTGCCTGGTCATTCTCAGGAAAGCCTAGACCATTGCTGAGTTTTGTCTGAGGAAGTCAGTGTTTCCTGATTTCTTTATTTCATCTTTTCCACCCTTACTCTTTCTTCAGAAACCAGTTCGTCAGTTTTTCCTGTGACCTATGCTCAATGACGGAATAGGGTCTGCTCAGGCAAACATCATGAACAGCTATAACAGTTCTGCAGCCTCTGGAAGAGGAGTGTAGTTTGAGAAGACCTGTATGCAACAGAATTTCATCTGCAATATATTCATTGCAAAACTTTTTCCTCTTCTGCCTGTGAACTGATTATATATGCCAGTCTATTCCAGGCCCATAGAGGACGCCCTTCGTGGTGATGTATAATTTTATTAGAGGTGGATGGGAGAGCTGAAGGTAATGGATTCTGTGCACTCGTAGAGAGAAATAAGGTAGGAGCATCAGCCCTCAGGCAGAAAAAACCCACAAAATTAAAAAAAAGACTCAAACCTGGAACCAGTGCTGTAACTCCCAAGAGCTGTAGGCTGCAGCCAGTATCAGCTGACATGGCTGGGGGTCACTGGCGCATTCTATACTTTGTGCTAAGTCTATATTGGTTGCTAAGCACCTGATCAGTCTTACTCTGTGCAGATGTAAGTCAACGACCAACTTAATAAGTGCGGAAACAAAATAGAACCTTTGGTGAGGTTTTGGTTTAAAAAAAAATAAATCTAAGTTTTAAAGTAGGGCAGTTCTTTATAGAGAGAATATATGAATGTTATTTAAAAACACACTAAAGTTTCTAGTAAGAATCACATTCATCATTCCTTATTGTCCTAATTACATTTATTTAAACAGATAGATAGGTCTTTTCTGGAACTTTGTGCTTTAAACCAGACTACCTGCTTAGAGACACTTAAGCAAAAATCCGTTGTGACTGATTTAAGTGAAACTTAATTGCCTACATTACTGATACTTATTTGTCTAACATACCTAAATGAAAGCAATTGGAAAAAAATCCTTATTCAGTGTTTTACACCTTGTTGGTTATTCCTCTGTAATTAGTCATTTTACATTCTAGAGTCCAGTGTAACTTGTCATATATTGGCTTATAATGTTTAAAGGGAAAAATAAATAAGAATATACTTTTGGAGTGGCAGTGATATCTACCAAATGTCCCTTTAAATATGCACAACCAAATGGATTGTTAAAAATAATCCCTTGAGGATGGTGTCTCTTTCATCAGATTTCTACAAGAATGCATCCTGCACTCTGACAGAAAATAGCTCATTAATCTCCAAGGACTAACCAGTTTTCAAAATAGTCACTCAGCTATGGCGTCACTGTTATTTTTTTAAGCATTATGGGTGCAATTAATTGCTTGATGTGATTGGTAACAATAGTAATCCTTTTCAAATGAAACATTAATTCCATAAAAAGTTGTTAGCTTTTGTCCGCACGCTGTAATTAACACCTTCCAGTAGGTAAGCATTGTGACTTCACAGAAATCGCAAAGGCCAGCATGCCGCTGGAGATTTGGCATATCTCTCTAATATTTATATTTATTCTCAACATACTTTAGTGGGGTGTTTTTTTGGGTGATCATTGTTTTACAAATTTTACTATCAGTCACTTGCATTCGGAGCAGTAGACATAGTAAAGGTAAGGGAACTGATCTGCACTTCTAGCCTGCCAGATTTTTCCCTTCTTTTTTTCCCCTCTTGTTTTTTTTTGCTCCCTAAAATAGGAAAAAGATATGGATGCCTCACATTGCTTCTTCTCAGATGTGTGAGATAGCATCATGTTTGGTCACCTGGCAGGGATGCACTGAGCCACCTTTTGGAGCAGGGCAGAGGTTGTTACTGAATGTCTCTAAAAGGGAGGCTAAGGACTGGTTAGGGTGGAAAAGACAAGAAAGAATGTATTTTCCTATCTCATACACAGCATATTTTGTCTTTGCAACCTCTTCCTGTGCCTCATCCCAGAGGGTGCTAGAATGAGAGGGGAAGAAAGAGTGGACATATCACAGAATGGAAAAACTTACCAGAACTGGAACTGCTTAGATAGGATTTTTTTCAAGAAAAACTTTAAGGGATACATGAAGGTATTGGCTTTCAATGGCTTTCCTTCACTTTGATACTTCCCTTGGTGAAAGGTGCAGAATTAATGGTGGCTCTGCATATATGCAATATGGGAGCTCAAATTCTCTGCAATAGTGTCAGGTTTTTCCCTGAGCTACTTTTATGTTACTCTGATGTCAGCGAAGTCACTTCTAATTCATTATGATACCATACTCAAATAACTTAATTTTGCAGTCTGGGACCAAACCCAGTGTGTTGAAGAATACATACATGGGTAGAAAGGTGGAAAGGCATAAAATATATTTGTTGTTATGTTTAAGAAAATCGTTCTTTCTCTGGTCTTTGCTTAAAAAAAACTGAACTAAAAAAATAAAATCTGACCTTGCAAAATAAACCTCTAGTAAATCTATTTAGTTGAGATTATTAAAAGCACTACATGATTTAAGATATATGGTCTCTCTGAAAACCTAAGGAGTATGTGCTTCTAGGCTGCTAAAGCATATTTGATATGCCTGTTTATATTGGATTCTTTATATTGGATTCACTGGTAGCTTAGCTCAGATTGAAGCAGAGCTTTGGTATATCATTCCTCCAGGACTAAAATGTCAACTACTGACACATTCTTGAAGATTTTCTGTTTCTTTTTCAGAACATTGTTTCGTGGTATCAAAGGGCACTTCTCAGTGGCAGCTTCCACTGGTTGAGAAATTAGTAACCTGGAGGTGCTCATAAGTCTTGCCTGCTTTGCTCAGAGATAGTAAACACTCAAGCAAAATTACACACAAGTAATACTCCCTGCAGACGCTCCAAGGCAGGCACTGGAATTTCCTAACCTTGCAGCAAATAGGCAGCTTACTTCAACATGTCTTGCTTATCTAACAGTTCTTTATCTAGTTGGTGCCATACTCTAGCCTACAGATTTTATTACCCTCCCCCCCCCAATTTTCCTAATAGAAAAGGCTGGTATTAAGTCTCGCAGCAGGTGCTTTAGCTGTAAGGCAATAGGTAATACTTATATAATGTTCTTTGGGTGATGCTGTTGTCTAGCTGTGCTTTATGTTCTTTATACACTGGGAAATATTCCAGAATTTCAGATCCCCCCCTTTTTTTGATATATTTTACCTCTTCCAGGTTTTGGACATCTCACATTATTTTGACCCTTAGTTTTCCAGCGTTTCTTCAGCTGGGCTATATTCTTTTTGTTGTTGTTTAGAAATATATTGAATCATAAAAATGGCAGAGGTGGAGGATGCTAACACCTGTGTCAATACAACTGCATACAGCTAAAAAGAGAAAGTGTTTTCACTTAGATGAGAAGGATTTTGGACTTCAGAGTTCATTTATCCAGTTATTTAGGGATTTTGATTGCTGAAATCATTTTCTGTAATAGCCATTTTGACTTGGATATATATGCCATGATCTGTAAATTGTAGAGGAAAATATTTAAACGTTATATATTTAAAGGTACACAACTAAATGTAACAGGGTTTAGTAAGAGCCTATATCAAGTAAATGACTGGCCCAGGAGTACTGTTTTCACATGATGATAATGAGTACTGGCTATTGTTACTGAATATTAGGGCAGAGTAAAGACTGTTGGCTATAAAGTCAATATAAATTTTAAAACTATGTAGATACACCTTTGAACCTGGAAGTCATTTGTCTGCATCAGTGTGTGTGTTTTTTCAGGGAAGTGCTCAGCTCTCTAAAGAAAATCTTCATGGGACTATTTTCAGATTATTTGACTGGAGCTCATGAAAAGAGTCTTTGTTTATTTTATGGATTTACATACAATTTTGTTACAATAATCTTTTAGTAATTGGGCCTGTGGATCATATTAAACCATAAGAGAAATATTAGTTTTCTTGCTTCTTTTATTCTGGAAGAGAAGTAAGTGTGATTTACTGTCCTTGGCAAATAAATTTGAGTTTTTTTCAGGTAGTTTGCAGCTTGCAGAAGGGACAATTATGGTATTTGGTAAGATATCCACTAGATCTTTTTTATAAGTGTGCTAGCAAAGAGGTTGAAGAAAAAAGAAAAACATTTGGCATTGAAGTGGAGAAAACCTGAGTGGTCTTACTGAAACTGTGTAGACAATGTTTTCTCTGGAGATGATGGAAGGTATCAAACCAAGCTTTTCTCATCCAGCAGCTGCTGAGCCATTGGACAAATAAATGGAGGATGAGAATGTAATTTGTTTAAAGCTGTCCCTTAAGTTTTTAGCAGGTATCTGAAAAGAAAGAGTTTCATTTTTTATTTCAAAAGTACATTTTGCTCTGGAAGAACAACATATACTCTTTTTGCCTTTTTTTTTTTTAGGTTAAATAATTGAAAATTATTTTGTGCAAGTTGATCTGAATCTGTTTTATTTTTCAGTTTGTGAGCTAACTGAAAAAGTTCCTTATTCATGATGTATTCTGCAGACTGTCACTTGGTGGATGTCAGTTGTAAAGTCACCCACAGGTTTGCAAAGTTATTCTGGACATATTTGCATGCTTACCCCTAGAAAAATAACATTTGAAAAGGCTGCAACACTAAAAGAAAAAAACTGAGATTATCTACCATTACCTTTAATGATAACATCTGTCAAACTAGAGGAGACAATGTCATGAGTGGCTGTGCCCACACTTGCCCTCATTGCGTAGGTCTCTTATCATCAGTTCTAGAGAAGCTAAGGAGACATTAAGTCAATGATATCATTCCAATTTTCTTTCTTGGCTCTAAGGAGCTTTCACATGCAGGGGCACCCCTAAGCAGCATCTTGTTCTCTGAGGGAGCAGATAACATAGATAACTGTGTCTTGACTTGGGAATTGAATTTCTTCCTAAGAGTAATCAGCATTAGTGAGTAATGTGAATGTAGGAGGTTTTTAGTGCAACAACAGTGGCAGCATAAGGAATATTAATCTGTGTAGAACTTGTGCTGGTACTGTTGCAGAACCATTGTAATTCAAGATTTCAGTAGTATAAAGTGGAAGAGACCATACTATTCTAATTCCACAAGGGAGAGAAAATAGGACTGCAAGGATTTTAGGAGAATCCTGTGTTTGGCAGAACATAGCCTGTGGTGAGAGGCTGGAGGGAATAGTCTGCTTGATTAGGTCATCTTGATTAAGTTGTATAAGGAGTGCTCATGCTGCCATAGAAAAGCTGAATAAACAGAGTAGGTACAATTAAGTGGAGACCTGTGGGATCAGAGGGCTGTGGGTTTGTGGGAGAGCTGAGGTTGTTGCAGAGCACTCCGTGTAAATCCATACCTGTAGGCTTTGATAGTTTTACTGAACCTGGTGGAATTTCAGCACCTGCATCTCTTCTCAGGACTTGTTTTGCACCAGCTAGGCCAAGGTGTCTGACGTGAAAATGAGCTCAGCACTGCAGCCAATGTTCTCAAGTCTGTCTTGATAAAAGAAAGCACCTGACCATGTGTTTAGAGCTCATCATAGTTGAGATTTTAATTCAGGTTTAAAATTAAACATGTACTTAGACTTCTTGCTGCTGAAGAGAAATGAACTTAAGTGTTTGCTGAGTTGGGGCCCAGAAGCAGTAAAGAACCACAGAATCATAGAATCATTAAGGTTGGAAGAGACCTCTAAGATCATCAAGTCCAACCATACCTATCACTAACATACCACTAAACCGTGTCCCTAAGTAGAGCATCTATGTTTCTTAAACACCTCCAGGGATGTTGATGACACCACTGCCGTGGGCAGCCTATTCAAAGACTTAACATCTCTTGCAGTAAAGAAATTTCTTTTATGTTTTTTGTTCTCCTTTTAAAATTCCCTGTTCCCGCAGGGTGTGTGTGTATCCACCATTCATTTCCATTACAAGAGAAGGAATGGTAGTTCAGTAGCCATACTGCACACCTTCAGCCCCCTGAATCAAATGCTGAAATGAAACACTGAAATGAGCAAGGGGATGGCTTACTCCTTCCTAACCCCTAACTATATCATTAGGGTGATAATATTATTTAAGCCTAATGTATTACAAGGAAATGGTTTCATTGTTACCCAGTGAAGCCCCCATAACAATGCCACGGTGACTAAGGCTATAATGAGGAACTGTAAGATTTCAATGGTAAAAGGGATTCATTGCTAGTCCATGACCTCATGATGAAATCATTACAATGCAGGCAGAGATATGAAGTTATTATGGGAAAACTGTTTCACAGCAAGTCTATAAGGACCTTTTTGATGGTTGCCATTATAAAGCCAATACAATGTAAGGTTATGATGGCAAAATGGTTTTAATGAAACCCTATTATGGTTTAAAAACAGACTAAATGGTGTCAGTGGAAGTTATTCTTCCTTCTAAAACCTAAAGGAATATAACAGACCTCTTTCTTTAAACCAAAACAAGGACAAATTAGATGTATGACTTGCACTTGATCACAAGGAGAAAAATTATGATCTCTTGTGAACAGTGAACTACAAATTCTGCTGGAGTTATCTATAAGGAAAATAATGTTTACTGACTTTCTGGGGTCTTCTTTAATTAAGTAAATCAAAATGAAATATCGTCTTTGCATAACAGTTTACATTAAATAGCATTCTTTTGAATTCTCTTTGCTCTATAACAAATCAGTGTATTGCAATTTTTCATTTTTCTTGTGGTTCTAGTGATTCTCACTTTCATTTGCTCTGTTAAGGGCAGCTGTTGCATACCTCAAAAATAAATTAAAATTCCCCTGCCACTCCCAGTCTAGGATTTTGAGTGACATCTGAGACTGACTGTCAAAGTAAATAGTATATTTCAAAAACGAGTAAAACCCCTTCTACCTAAGACTGACATCCCATCAATAAGATGGTTACTATTTATCTGGTTTAAAATCTAGCCTAATCTAATCACCTACTCTATCACTGATGCTGGAAGGGAATAAAATGTACATTTAAAAATTGTTTTGGGTAATGCCACCTCACTATAGAATAATTAGAACAATATTTCCACAGAGAAACATGTCTCTGAAGTATCTCTGTGTTTTCGAGGTGGAACATCAAAATCTTTCCTGTCAATACTATTTCATGTTCAATAATAACTACAATAATAACTCTGAATAAGTTCAAAACTTGTTTGATATCCTTGGAACAATGCTATTAATCTGTGTTATTCCTGGTAATGAGGAGGTTATCCTGGAAAATAGTATAAATTGGATATCACAGGTCCTGTGCAGCATGTGGCAGAGACACCTCTGAACAAGTCTGTATACTGCCAGGTTAGGTCTGCCATTGGTAGAATTGAGCTTGAGATAATAATACTTCCTGCACTCAGCAATTCCTGATTATAAATTAGATGCCCATATCACAGTCTCACTGAGGTAGATGCTGGGAGGGTATACTGGGTCAGGCACCAGTCAGCTTGGTTCTTGTATACAGGCTTGTGTATGTTCATGTCATGTGACATCCAAGATAATGTGAAAGCTGGAGTGCAGCAAAACATAGGATGGATGGGCCTGGTCACATCTCCAGGTCATGCTGCTATCAGCAGATCATATTCCTTGCCTGAGAACAGACATCTACAAGGACATTTTTGAGATACTTTGTCCTCCTCACCCTCTATGAGCAGTCACCTTGTAGTTGCAGAGGAGCTGAACCTTAGTTTCAGTTTTAACTTGGATAAGGGAATTCATACTGCTCTTTTTTTTTTTTGCCTCTGAAGAGTGCCATGTAGCATGGTACAGTACCTGTGTGGTCTCTACATGCATTTCCACTGGGCCACTACAGTAAGTTTTGGCAGGGATTATAAACTGCTGACTGGAGGACAAAAGAGAACATGGGCATCAGACCTTCAAAATATCTGCCTGTAAACTTGAAATCATGGAGATACATTGTGTGATAGTGCATACTTCTGTGGTCCATCAATATATCACTACTGAGCTCTTTTTTCTCTGCATCCAGCTGTTGCACTAATGGCAAAAGTTATCATTAGTCTTTTACATTTTATTCTGCTTTTTACTATTCCAGGTTCATCCACTGCTCCTTATCATCTTCTGTTTCAATGGTGACTGTTATCTTTGTTTAATCAGCAAATTTCATTACAACTACCCTCCTTTTTCCCCCTCTAAAAGTCATTAATGAAGATATTAAATAGTATCTGTCTTATTAAATAAATTTATCCTTAGCAAATTCTGCTCTTTCTCTCTCTCTCTTTAGCTTGGTAACATCTCTTTCAAATAAACCTGGAAGAAAATGCAGATGAAGTGAAACACTATGTTGATCAACTTTACACACTCCACAGCAATCCATACCTATATCAGTTTGAAGTACAGTTTCTCACATGATACTGACATCCTTATATGTTAGATAACTGCCTCTTCTTTGCTTGAAAACAAGAATATTGTAATTAGTTGGAAAAACAGTGGCTCCATTCTGGTCATCGATACTTTTCTATTTCTCTGTTGGTCACTTAATGGAATATTAACTTGATACCCAGTTTGACCATTGTAATTTGACTAGTGTTTTTATATGACAAGTAGGATAAACATAAATAGTGATTCTTTAAAAAGAAAAAGGTTGGCTGGGGGAGGGGAGAGAGACACAGAAATTGCTATATAATATGCCAAATCATTACAAAAGTTTCAGAACAAAATATTAATCTCTCTGTGGATCGGTTCTTAAAATGTTTGATACTTAGTGAAATTTACAGCTCTATGTGTTCTGATGCTAAGCACTGTAGGCATACATTACTATCTGATGGAACTTCAGACGTTCGAGGTTTCCAAAGTCTTGACTCTTTGGTATTTTTTTCATAATTATTATTACTTAGAAATAACTTCAGGGAGCTGGTTATCTCTGGCTTTCTTTTCCTGCAATCCTACTGGATTAGTGGATCTTTCCTTGGTGGACCACAGGTTGCTTCCAACTTAGACACCTGAGTTTCTGTTGAGGCATGCAGAAGGTGGTGACCATACTCATCCTATTGTAACAAACATAGTCAGGATGAAGTGTTATACCAAAGGGTTAGGAGGCATGCTGGGTCGCCACAGTTTAAGACATGCTTTAGCCATATGTGTAGAAAGTTTAAAGGGTTAATTAATTGAAGAGGGCATTATGAATTCTCTTTGTACTTTTCTTACTTGCCTAGCGATAATGTTAGCACATGAATAACTTGCTCACTGACAGCTGGTGTTCAAAGCTGTCATTTGTGGCTCCTCTGCAGTAGATTTTTTTTATTGCAGTTCACAAGTAACAGCAAAAAAAAAATAAAAGTGAAATAAAAAAATAGATTGCATATTGCAACAAACACATGGGGAAAATCTAACCTTTACAAATGTAAAGGACCTTCAGGCAATTGGCTGTTGGTTAACGAAAAGTCAAACTCTTTGGTGAACATGATTCTTTACTGTTTTGTAAAGCATTATGTGATTGGAGTACGGAGCACCATTGTGTTACACTTGGTTATTAGAGTCACCATGATCCATCACTCACATGATACACCTCACACATGGTGCATAGCATTCATATCATACACATCTTCTTAGAGTCACATCCTGATCTGGCATGAATCATTTCTTTACATATTTTCCTGACCATATTGTACTCTTTTTAAAAAGACTGATTCTAAATGCATTTGCAATTTAAACTAGCAAGGACAGCAAAAAACCTTCTAGTGATATGCTCCTCTTCAGTGCTTGTGTTTTCAGTGTGGAAATGATTCAGAAACACACTTCTTTAATACTGAATTTATATTGACAAAAAATATTTAAACATACAAGCATTTCCTCTTACTCATCACAGTAGTGCTACAGTTTAGCCAGTTCTTCTCTGAATATTTTTTTGTGTAGTGATGTTACAGAAAGTCCTTATTTCATAGCACAGTTGTATACAGGTATTTTCTTTTTCAGTTTCCCAACCTCTTTCTCTTCCCAAAGGATCAAGAGGGTGCCCTCTAGAAAACTGGGCCAGCAAATACAGAAAGCAAATTAGGTATTTTAAAATATATATAGTGAAAAAAGCTGAGACCATATAAATCTAATGAAATATTTACAAAAGTTGCCTACCATCATATATATAGAGGTATAAATGAATGTAGTTCTCATAAATCTTTCTCATTATTAATACTATTGATACTACTGCTTCTGCTATCATTCACTGTTCTAGGCCGTGCTTTATCTCACCAGTACATAAAAAGTTCTGCCCCAAAGAGCTTACACTCTTTGGAAGAACATAGAGAAAAATCTCTATTTCATCAATACTTTCATGTGTTCTGAAGTTGCTGCTTATTTTCATCACAGCAGAAATGAGCTTACTAAGAGGGATAAGGGGCAGTAAAGGCATGAGGGAAGGAAGATGTTCCATGATCAGGCAGTGTGGAAAACCGCAACTGAAAGTTAAGACAGACAGTAGACTCTCAAAAGTGACATTGCCCAGGAAGATCTTTGTGCACATGAACAAATGGACTGAGGTGAAGGTCTATCATATCAGCAGACGCAGAATTACAAAGGATCATAATTAAAAAATTTTGTGTGTGACCTTTTGAAGGAGGAAAATATGTCAGTATTTATAGGAGGAAAGACTGCTAATATTCTAAGTGGGCTGGCAGGGATGATGAGGATGCCAGAAATATTAGAGGTGGAGGTAGCTGAAAAGTAAAATCACTGAACAGAATTGTTCTGTCTTAATTCAAATGAGGACAGAAGTGTTCAAGGCCAGATTGGATGGGACTCTGAACAACCTGGTCTAGCAGAAGGTGTCCCTGTCCATGGCAGGGGGAGTTAGAACCTGATGATCTTTAAAGTCCCTTCCAACCAAAACCATTCTATGGTAAGATTCTGTGATAAGAACAGCTGTGGTAATGGACTAGCACATGCCTACAAGGGCCAAAGCATGGGTGTCATTATATCATTTCAATAGGGTTCATTCCAAACAAGGACTGGTTTTGCTTTGCTTTCTAAACTGTAGGCCTTAACATTACTTGAATGTTTTTGTTAAAGGGGGATAAGATGCTTACGTACTCCTTTTTTTTTTGTCCCTAGACATACAAGAGCATCCACAGTTATGAATCTCTTCGTCAGCATTTGTGTCCCTAAATTATAAAGGATTGAATGTTCTTTTTTTTAATGAAAACATGTCTATAATTTCTATCATGTCTCTTCATCATGTTTTCTATGTCTTAGTATATATATCTTTGAATGGTATTATTTCTTCCATGTAATGCAAATTCCCTTAATCCTCAAAAGAATTTTAGATTAGCTAGATAATTAACTTTGTTCATCAAGAAACAAAATGATGTTTATATAAAAGTTTGTGAACAGAAACATAGAAAATGGGTATTTCATAAGGATTTCACTTCCATTGTTTCAGGCATATAGTGATTCTTGTGTTGCATAAATGATGGAATTATTGGCCTCCCTGCCATGCCATAGCTGGTATCCTGTGGTTGGTCTGGTTGGATTCATGCTAGGAATCTCCAAATATAATCACATTACCCAAGTTTCAAGCAAAAGAGGTAAATTCTTTCCCAGTTAGATTGCTTTGCTTGGCTATTACAGAATGAAAAAAAATGTAATGGAAAACCAAAGCACTTTTGTATACACTGTTGGATTAGAAGTAATGTGAGGCTGTTGCTCTCTGGGACAAGAACTTCCAAATCAGAAGGCTCATAACCTTTAGTGAAGCATTGAAAATTTGTTAAATGAAATGTTGAATCTTAAAATGTCTTTAAAATCCATATTAATGAAACCCCTTGTCTCACTGTGAACTTTCTGGAATAGCAGAAACTACAGCTAGGATTTTTTTTCTATTTTTCCAAATTCCTGCAGTAATTCCTCTTATTCCAGATGCTCTTGAAAAATCAAATAAAAAAAATCCCAAAACCCAAATCCAATCAGTATGGATGTTGAGTAAGAGAATTGAAAACTGGAGAATTATGGAAACTAAAGAGATGTTTCTCACCTGTAGCTTTGAATTCTTCACTTTTCAAACTGTTATGATGTGTTTCTATCACATCCAAGCTGAGGTATCTTATTTAAGATATCCTCTAATGAAAGACTTCCCGTACAGTAATCTTTCTGTTACTCTACACTCTTCTTTTACAGGGTCCACCTTATCTTTCTTAAGGTGACTAGTACTTGATCCAGTAATCTAAACATGGGCTTGCCATGCATCAGTACAGTGGCTTTATGATGTTTCCTGTTTTGCTTGCTACACCTTTCCAATTAATCCCCTTTTAATAGAACCTTCTTAATTTGCTGACTTACGGCCACTAAGCTGTCATTTTCAGAGAGGCATCCTAATTTCATCACAGAAAATGTAGTAGTTCACTGAGGAAACTTGTTACTGTAGCATAGTACACATACCACAAATTTACATGGATTAAAAAAAAAAAAGAAATTAAGGAAAGGAAAGGAAAATTCATCAATGGCTATTAAATAATGCAGAGGAAATGTTGCTAGTTCAAGAGATTCACGCATTACAGATGTCAGGAGCTAGGAGAGCATGCTCAGAAAGGACCATTAACTGCCTTTTCATACTTCTCTCTGATCTTTTGCTGTTGGCAGTCAGGAAGAATATTTGGCTAGATGGACTTGACTCAAAAAGGCCATTCCTATGCTGTGTTCCTAAACAGCAGTAGTTAATATATAGATTGTCAAAATAGCAGTGCTGTTTTCCCCATGCTGATGATTTTTCCTTTGTCAATGTAACAGTTCAACTGACAGCCCACTTGCTGAAAGCTCTTTTGAAAGCCTCTGCTATAGGTTAGTGAACATATCAACCTGAAACTTTGTCACTATTAACAATCTTTCACAGGTCGTTTACACGTCTGTTGAGCAGCTCAGCTTCTATCGTAGTACCCTGGGAGACTACTTGGTAAACTTCCTCCAGTGCATAACTGCTCTTTTATTCCTGATCATTTTCCCCTGTCATTTAAAAAAGTATTTATTCTTCCCTTGTAATGTGGGGCAGTTTAATTTCTGTAAGAGTCTCTGCAAATGTATGTCTTCAGATCGTTTTGTATCATCTTGCTCCACCTGCTCATTGCTTTTTCAAAGAATTTCAATCAGTTTGTGAGACATGACTCCTAGTACAAAAGTCAATTAGATACTTACCTGTTGTATTGCATTTGAACACGTATTCTAATTCTGTGCTTTCTTCTTGGTGTAACTACTTAACATGAAAATTGGTATGTTCCTCTGAGATGTCTAAAAAAATTATTATCATGTTTTGGTGCCAAAGCTAGTGTAAATATTAAATTACAACTCACAATACCCAGAATTTTAAAAAGGTGTGAATGAATATAGCCTGGACTGGTTTGTTCTAGGACTTCCTCTGCTGGCTCTCAGCCTTGAAGCAGTTCTTTAGTATGTTCTCCTTGCAGAGAAGGGCTGCAAAATGGAAACAATTTTATATAATGAACAGTAATACAAATCATTCATTTAACTACTCTGCTATGGTTTTGTATTATTTTACCTCACCTTGACACTTTGATCACCACTGAGTGGGTGACCACTGGCAAACTTCCTACTTCTCTGTTGGGAAAGAGGTGCTTTTTCATACTTCTTATGCCTTTGACAGGTTGCATCCTTAGTCTTTTTTGCTTTCCTTATGGCTGTTTTGTAGAGCATTTACATTTCTAGTTTATTCTATTTCCTGTTTTCCTTATTCAGACAAAGCTGTTTTCAGCAGGCTATCTTCTCATCACCCTTCTGTGATATATACATGTATGAGGATAAGGGAAGAAGTTTCCAAATCTTTTGCTGTATAGTATGCTTTCACTGTGATGTCTTTAAACAGTCTTATTTGCTGTTTAAACAAATATTATCCTTTAGCTGCTTTTATTTTTTCCTTCAGTGGACTTTATTTTGATACAATTCCCTATTTTTAATCTTAGTGCTGTTAGAATGAGGTTTGTTTTTTTTTTTTACTCTTACAAGGATGTTGAAGTTCACCCTAATGTTACAGAACAATTCTTTGGCAGTGTCTTCCTAAACTGAATTGCATGCCTTGTCCAGGACTGTACTAAGGTTTGTGTGTTTTTTGTAGCAAGTAGTTGCCAGAATTTCAGTCAATTTCAGTTTTTGGTCAGATGACTGGTGCAAAGCCTGTTTCAGAGAGTGAGGAGAACAAATGACCTCTGGGCTGGCTCTTTGCCTAAACTGTGACTACACAAAGAATGATGTTGTTGTGGTGTTCATTTGACCTGGTCATGTGAAAATGAGTTGCAGGGTGGTCCAGTGATGGTTGTCTAAACAGCTGCAACTGACTTATTTCCTCCTGCAGCTGTGGACTGATATTCTTCAGCAGTTGTTGTGCCAGCCCTGCATGGGATATAGTACATGAACATGGTGCATGTGATGAATACTGAAACCACATTTAGAAGCTGCATGTAGTTCAAGAGCTATAAGCTATTCATCCTTCCCCGCAAAGGTAAGCCTTTTTGTCCTTGGGGGTCTTCAAACTTGGTGCTTCTGGCTGTGACCATTGAAGAAATGTAGTTCCTTACTCCTACAGAACAGTAACATGTTTCAATCCTTTGAAATGTAGAGGATATTGTGACTCTTACGAGTCTGTTCTTGGATTGTCCCCTGGCTTGGATTATTCCCTGGTACATGAAAAGTAGGGCTTTTAATGAGACTGAGTTTCCTGAATGAGGGAACATCTTTTATGGGTAACTGGGCACCACTTAATAAGCATCATTACAAATACATTAATGTCATAACACCCTCTACTCCATCCTTTAAACCTTATCTATATCATGCATATTTATTCTTTCTGCAAATACAGACATTGACCTCCTATCTTGCATTAGATTCACATATTCATTTGGTGCTTGAGAAAACTGAGAGGGGGGAAGGAAGGGAGGGAGGGAGGGAGAGGGGAGAAAGGGAGTGATGGATGAAGGGAGGGGCTTTTAGCATTCTGTAGCTGAGATGTCTGATGTAATATATTGGAGGATATAGGTGTCAGTAATGTGCAAAGAGCTTGAAAAATGACCAGAGAGTGCCAAGCCCACAGTGCATGTTGTCAGGAGGGCTAACAGTATAATAAATCAACCTGTCTAGTGTCAAGGGTCAAGTAGTTTGATGTTCAAAGCTATTTGGCCAGCCTGATCTATCCAGGCATATACTATTCATTTCTGAGCCGCTAGCACTAGTATGATACTAGAATCACCCTAAAGAATTGCCTGCCCTATGGTGCTTTGGACCTTAAGTCAAGATCACAAAAGGGAAAAGGGAGTGAAGTGATGCTTAGTTTCAGGTCTTATGCTTCTCCTGTAATGTTTTTACTATGCAGCACAGAGAAAAGTATGGAAAATTGTGTCAGGGAGGTTTTTTCTATGCCTTCTGTGTAGGACAGTGATGCTTAACCTATTCCAGCTTGGTGAGCCATGCAGGTCCACAGCGGCAGGTGGGAACAACAGGCTCTGCCCCCTTCTGTTCACATGACCATATACATACATAGACAAAACATGTCCCATTTTGAGTAAGTGGAGGATATCAAGCAAAACACAACTAAATTATCCACCCCAATCACAGTTACTGTACAGTTTGGTAATTGAGTCACTTTCTTGTAGGTCTCATTTTTGCCTCCATTCTGTGATGTTTAGATGGGTTGAAGGGAAGACAACCTAACACTGGTCCTGCTGAGCTAGGAGTAGGATCTGGCCCACGTGTCTTTTCTTACCTGGATCGCTGAAAGGAAGCTGTAGTAGGTACTGCAGGCCAGTCTGAAACTTCTTGTGGTTAGGAGCTTTAATTAGCCTCACTAGTTGGGAATATGAAGGGAGAAAGGTTAAGGCAGAAAATCAGGCTAATTACAGCCTGGAGTTCCCAGGAGTTCAGATCAAATAATCTTCCCTGACCCTAATCTCTAAGAAAGAAGCTGTTAACACTGTTCTGTCTCTGCCAGTGCTACAGGGCTGCTGGATTTCAAGCCAGGCACAAGGTGACTTCTCAAAGGTCTGTTCTGCCCTGGGTACCCTTGAAGCAGGTCAAACTGCAAACCGAAGTGTGACCCAAGGGTCACAAATTAGAATATTCCCTCAGTGCTTTTGGCTGGTGATAGCAGTAGGTCGCAGATCTCTGCCAGAGCACTCACAGATTCACAGTCTATAAATCCATACAGTTATGTCAGGAGACCATCAGGCTCCTACACTGCACCCTAACTTCTCTCTAACCAACTTCATATTGCAATTGCCTCTTCACCACCATTTCCTATCCCTGTGGAACTTCTCTCCTACCTTTGCCCCATCCTTAGCTGCTGTTTGGGGCGGTCTATGCTGTTAGCATACTGGTATTTCTGGTGTTATATACATTAGTGCCCAAAATATTAGAATTAAAATGTCATGGGTGAAGTTGCACTAAAAGAGGCAGCTGAGGTTCTGATACACCCAGTTGTTAGAAGCAAATTGATGTGAGTACGAATGACATTGCACATAAAGGCTGGCTCACATTTTACATAGCAAGTAATTCTGTAGCCTGAAACAAATTTTAGAAGAGTGGTTGGGTGAAAAGCTTAAGGAACCTCTCCAGATACAGTGTAGAGGCAGTTTCCAAACCTTTTTCCAAGTTTTTGCTTTTTCCAAAAAGAAAATAAAAAAACACAACAAACACAAAAAAACCTCAAATGCAAAGCAAAACTCCAACTCCAAACCCAAAGACCACTACCTCAAACCTATAAAACAATTAGGTCTAGTCAGTGTGTAGAGTGAAAATTTAGCAGGACTGGACTTGTAGAAAACAAGGAATTTGATTAGTTTACTTCCATAATTTTTTCAGATACTTGTTTGAGAGTTTATTTTATTCAGAGAAACAGTTATGGTTATAATGTAAGTCCTAATTGTATGTGGTTTTTTTTAATCATTTCATACATGTCATGTGGACTTTATTTCTACTGGGTGTTTTGGTGATTAGTTTTTTTCCACAGAACTATTCTGCTCACCTAAGTCCCATGAATACACTAAATATGTTCTTCTCAAACTGGAGGAATTCTCACAGACTTCTGTTTTTCTTGACATACCCAAATTCTGAGAAGGACTTTTACAAAACAAGACCAAACTTGTTAAAGTTCTGGACTGTCAATAATGCTGAAGTCTCCTACTCAGGCACTGTGCAATAAAGTCAGCTCTTACCAGCTTCTTTCCACATCTGCAGAGACTATGATAATGTTTGGTGCCTTTGTAAATGAGAAATCATTTGAGAAGCCATTTGTATAAATAAACAAGTCAAGTCATTATCACCAGAGTGCCTAACTGGAGTATTAAAATGCAAGGCAAAAGGCAAAATCCAGATTTGATCATTTCATGCCCATAAGTACATAGCTAACATTTAAATAAGTGGTTTTTTTTTTTTCAAATTATGATGCCAAAGATACTGTCAATGTTAAATGCTTCTGAAAAATATCACCTATGTATTCCAATAGCAAACTTTATAAAGATGAGGCATTAGTACTGGGAATATTGCTGTCTCTGGAGTAGTTTTAGGCAATGCAATAATAAAAATAGAACAATAGGGTGTAAAAGTAGAGCAAGGCAACAGTGAAGACAGAGGGCAGAAAGGCCCACTTAATGTAAAAATGAAATATATTCTTTGTCTGTAGCAGTTAAATCAGTACTGTTGATAGCAATGTTGGACTACGTGCTATCAAGCTAGTCTTAGCCAATGAGCAAGAGTATAATCTCAGAAAGAGGTAAGAAAACATCCAAAGGGTAACATACTCTTTCTGCCAGTGAGCTAACTGAGGAGACTTTTTGTGAGGTTTGTGCCCTTCCAATGTTTACCACAGAATCAAAGAATCATAGAATGTTTTGGGTTGGAAGGGACCTTAAAGATCATCTAGTTCCAACTCCCTTGCCATGCATGGGCAGGGCACTTTCCACTACCTCAGGTTGCTCAAAGCTCCATCCAACTTGGTCTTGAACAGTTCCAGGAATGGGGCATCCACAGCTTCTTTGGGTAGCCTGTTCCAGTGCCTCACTACCCTTGGTTTGAGGGTGTCACCATGTGATTTGTTGTCTTTAGAGGCAAAGCTGGCTTGAAAGCTCCCAAGATCTGTGACTAGTTTACTGCCCCTTCAGATGTGTCAGTAGATACTTAGGGTTCTGTGCAATGAACTGGGTAACTCAGGTGGTCTGGAGTCAAAATAACCATCCAAATGTACCCAGTACTAAAAATTAAACCATTTTGGAAGATGGGGTAATGTAGAGTATGAGACATGAGCTTTGCTTCTGAAACACAACATAGTATCTAGCTAGAAGAGAGTTGTGCACTCTTCTACTTGAATATTTCCACTTATGCAGCTGTGTTCCCAGTCTTTGGCCGGACTAGCCCTGTGCATCCTGATATTAACATATTTATTTATTCCCATCATGTAGAAAGAATAAGAGTATGGTTTGTATATAGAGGAAATACATCTACTATGACCAATTTATACTTGATGAGTAATGAATTATCTCCAATAAAAAAGTTTCTTCCTGTTGATTCATCTCACCTCAGGTTGCTGTTTTCATAGAACCAAAATGATTTGTTGTTAATTTCTGCATACATGAAGCAAAAAAAAAATAAATCCAGTAGATGCTTGCTGTTTCACTAAGTTAGATTTTAACTCCTTTGGATTTTTACAGAAGAAAGTACATGTTTAACCTGGTATAGAATGATATTTAAATTTTGTGGGAGAAGGAAGGTTTAATTTCCAAAATATTCTGGACTACTACTATAGCTAGTCTAATGATCCAGTATTTAGAATAAACCTAATATGCTGTCCCTGTATACAGTTTGTGTTTGTTTAATATTTGCTTACTTAAATTATTGTAAAGTAGTATATGAATATTTATTAAATATGTGTAGTATATTATTACTGACACTTGTTATGTTTTGTAGTGTAGTAGGTGTGGATAGTGGTTTCTGGATCTACAAGAAGGAAGTGATTGACAGAAAGCAACCTAAAACTAAATGTGAACTCTGCAGCACCTTTTATACAATCAGGAAGGAAAACATGAGGATCTACAGAACTGTGCAACAGTCAAGATAAAGTAAGGAAAAAAGAATAAAACCACTCTAAGGATTTTTAAAAATACATTAGAGAGATTTCCCCTGTAATATTTTAATGGTATTATGAATTTCTTGGTCATTTTACTTAAATATTTCAATCCAGTTTAGCTTAGTTTGTTTTTCATATTCCTAATCCTTTCAAGATCAGATGCTGAGCAATGGGGGTAACTGGAGATTAGTTGGCAGACTGCTAGTGTAAATGCACTTGAGTGTGTAACAACCAGTTGACCCTGTAGACTGTGTCAATTATTTATGGGATTAGTCCAATATACAGATATTTTTGTTACAGAGGAGATTTAAACAAAGCAAATCACCTGCATGCTTTCTACCTAGCCTGGGGAAGGGGCAAGGTGGGGAAAAAGGGGTATTCTTGCCCTTCTGCCAACATGCCTTCTCCCAACATGCTCCCAACATTTTCTACAAGGAGAGCACCTCAGTTTTACAGAGGGAACTGACCCACCATGGAGGGAAAAGGACCATCTATATATCTGTGCCTCAAGAGTGTGCACTTGTCTCAGGAAGCAATGAGCAATGCTGTTCAAACTCAATTACATACACCCTTGTCTGCTGCACAGGTCTCTTGCTGGTCTTGAAGTGGCCTTGTTAAAAGCACTCCCTGCCATTTCTAAAGAGATAAATCTAGCTAAAACACTGGGAAGCAGATGTGCTCCTCTGCTTGAAGGTCGCTTGACCTGAAGATCTCAGAGGTTGGTTGAAACAGATGGTACTGGGTTTCCAGACACGGAGTTGCAGCTCCTGAAGCACTGCAGTGCTGCACAGGTCTGAACACTGTGGTGTCTGGCCCTGGCACACAGATTTGCAGGTTCTACATTTTGGGGCTGCGGGACCTGAGGTTAATCACTTCATGGAGTGATCAACAGGCAAACCGTGCTGGGCAGCAGAAACACAAATGTGTTTGAAGAGTCCTGTTTTGTCCAGAGCTTGGGGAAATGAGTCATTGTTAGATCCCTCTCCTGGAAACAAATATCTGTTACTTCTCATTGACATGATTCAGCAGGGCTTACCCTTGAGGTTAGGAAACAGAAAAAACTTATAAGAATAAATGTTAACCTATGGCAAATCATAAAAGTTGGTAGAGATTTAGAGAGATTAAGCATTTTACATGCTGATTTATCTCATTTAAAAATTTATAACAACAAGTTTTAAAACTTTAATTAAGCAGTTAAACCACCTGGAATCTCAAAAACATTTAAAATTTTTAAGTACTGGTGCATACTGATTGACTACATAATTTTCCTCCAGATCTTAATTTCTGGGAAATATTAGATTTTGATTTTTTTATTTTCTCTGATTAGGAATTATTGTTCATGGATTGAAAGTGTTTTTCCCTGAATGTCTCACCACAAAGCAGATGTTCTTGTTTGAAATTTTCCAGGCAGTGAAAGACAAGCAGCAAACTGCCTGTTGCCATGCCAAAGCCCCATGCGATTCTAGCCCTCCAGCTTCTGAAGTCACCACTATCTGCTTACTTGTGGTAGTCTGTGGAGGAGGACCATAGAGCTGATGTGATGATGCAGGTACAGCTTTTCTGAGCATCCCTTTTGGAGGATGGTAATTCTGTTTCATGGCAGCTTTTGTGGTGTCAGCATTGTTTTCAGTTGGCATGGAAACAAAACCAGAACCTCTTGAATGGTTTTCTGAAATGATTGGTTTGAGATTAAAAATCTCAGGTTTCAAAATGGACTGCATGCTTTCTCTGTCTCTGCTGTCATAAGTGACCAATAGCCTTGAATCTTGAATACCTCCCTGATTAAATCTTCGCCTAAACAGACATATTTGCTGCAAAGCTTTTGGCTCTGACAAAGCGGTGTATTGTGGTGAGATCTCGTTTAATGGAAGTGTTCTGACCAGCTCTAGATGCATACCTTAGACATGCATAGATAGAATCATAGAATCATAGTATCATAGAACAATCCGAGTTGGAAGGACCCACAAGAATCATCAAGTCCAACTCCCATTAGGCACAGAATAAAAATCTTAAGATCACACAAGGTGACTAAGGGCATTTTCCAAGCGTCTCTTAAACTCCACAAGATTTGGAGACATGCCCACCTCCCTGGGGAGCCTATTCCAATGCTTCACCACCCTGTGGGTGAAAAACTTTTTTCCAACATCCAGCCTGAATTTCGCCCTGGACAGCTTCATACCATTCCCCCATGTCCTGTCACTGTCCACCAAAGAGAAGAGATCAGCCCCCACTCCTCCCTCTCTGGTGAGGAGGTTATAAACTGGTAGTTTTGATTGCCTATGAAGAATCACCTAGTAGACAGAGAGGATTTGCCAAAAGCAATTATATTTTATCTCAGTTCATTTTCAAACCATTTGTGACCATCCAACACCACACTTTGGTATAACAAACAAATGTGATCCAAACTGCAGAAAGAAGCTAAATTGTAAAAGACAAGTACATCTACATGTTATTTGTGTTGCAGTGAAAATTAATATTATGCTGCCAGAGAATTCTGTCCACATCTGTAACAAATAAAAAAGAGACAACTATAGGATATTATATTTCAAGGAGCAATGTGACCAGTGATTTAGAATATGATCCACAGTTGCCAAGTTAGGACCTGATAATACACCCTCACTTCTGAGTGATACCTATCCAGGATAGTGCTTCATAATCTAAGCAATTGCTTCAAGCGGTTCAGCAAAGTTCCAAGATCTACTGTATTGAAAGCAGCAGAAAGATCTATCAGCAAGAGTACTGTAATTTAACTTGAATCAGCAGCTGGTGATAAATCATTTGTGACCTTAAGTAAAGCAATCCCAGGACTGTGGTACTCCCTGAAGCCAGACTGAAACCTCTCCTGTAATTCATTCCCAGATAAAATTGCTGGTAGTAAAAGGGCAACCACTTGCTTCATCTCTCTCTTCGTCACATCCCATCCAGTTATCACTAGGTAGAGCAGAAATCTGCAATGTAAGAGAGGGAAACCTTTCACCACTAACAAAGAACAGCTGCAAATTTCAGGAAACCTGCAGAAAGCAAAGAGTCATTAACCATGTTAGCTCTAAATGAAGCAAAGCACTGAAAGACTATCTGCAAGCAGCCATATGGGCCAAGAGTCAAAACCAGGAGTAATGGAGCATGATTTCTTTCCCAACAGTGTCATCTCAGCAAGAAGCAAATACAAATGCATAACACTTGCAGATCCATGCACTGGTAGCATAATTACCAGCCGCAGCGCTGAACAGTCGCAGATGATTAGAAATTCACTCTGTACTTGCTGAATTCCTCACAGGAGGCAGCTGAAATATTGTGCATGAGGAGTGATTTATGGTGCAAAATGTGATCGATAGCACAAAATAAGGCTCCAGGTCTGATTTTTGTTATTAATAACGGGACAAGAAAAAGTAGATCTGTCGGAATCAAAAGCAATATGCTAAGACACTGCAACAGCATGGTGCTTCAGGAGACTAATATCTAGACTAACTAGTCTTTGAAATAATTCCACATCATGAGCTGCCATCCTCACCTTAGTCATGTCCTGCGATCTCCAAGGCAGATAAAGTAAAGCACAAAAAAATAAGGACAGATCAGGCTGACTTGTTTTTTTTATTAATGGAAAGAAACAAGAGGGAAAAAAAAAATCATGATTTGTACAAGATGATAAGGCAGATAAATATTGTGAGATTAATAAAAAATATTGATTCTTTCATTAGTCTGGTTGTCTTGGAAGACTTTTGTGAGTTGATCAGAATACTGCATAATCCTAGTAGAGATAAATTTGAGATATACAAGACAAATTATAAATTTTGTTCCCTATCAAGAAAGTACAGATCTCAGCACAGGACTAACTCGACTCTGCTTTAATGCAGGTCATCTTCTAGAAGACTCATTATAATACACTTTTTCAAGTTGTTTGCCCAAGTAGTTTCAGAATTTCACTGTCACACTTAGGCTAGTGTTGAAGAAAAAAAATCAAAATAAAACCAAAAAGCACCCACTTCTTATGTTAAATATAGTGGAAACACAGCAGAGAAAGAGAGACTAAAAGAAAATACCCCCACTCCTAAAGAATCACCAATTTAATACTGAGTGCATCTCAACTGTAACTTTTAATGATCTGAGTCTGGGACTTCATTAGTGTTTAATAAATAATGATTATGATACCCTTACCTGCACAATGCATGCAAAGCTCCCATTGATGTCTATGTGAGTTCTCAGTGCAGACTGATGGCAGGATACTCCTGTGACAGAGATGAATTTTCCATTAGAACAAAATGAGTAAGACCTGTCTCAGTCAGCAGAATTCACAGCAACAACAGACATTCCTCAGGGGCTCAGTGAACTACCCATCCTGAGTAGTTGAAAGCAAATTGGGTGGGAAGCAGTGAGGCAGGCTTGGACAGCCACAAAACCGATTTGGGCTGAGGTAAAATTGCCCTCATATAAAATAACTTGTGCAATTATATCCATATTTAATTTGTATCATTTGGAAATCATCACTTACTTTCTCAGCATGCCATAGGGGGAATTGCTATTTTTTGTCTATGAAGGTAAAGGATGAAATTAATATTGGAGGAGGAGGAAAGAGGATGTGAATGCATTGAACTATCTTTTGAAAACCACCTTTTATTTAGACTAGATAAGGGAAAAATGAAATGATGTTTTGGTACACAACATAAAATCTTTACCCATACAAAAATTTGGACAATGGGCCAGACCATTCAGCTCAATGTTATTCTTCAAGGATTTTGTAAAAACTAAGAAGACAAGGAAGTGATGTGAAGACAACTTTGTGAGAGACCGGGAGGCAGCTAAGCACAACAGGAGTGGAGAGAGAAAGCTCTTATAATATGGTCTTGAGAAAAAAGTGAGAAAGGAAAGCTTTTCACAAGGGGGTAGGTTGAAAAGACCTGAATCTGTAAGACAAGAAAAAGTCTCTCTGCTATTCTGGCATTAATTTTGTTGTGGAAAAAGGATGTATTTTAAAAGATGTGTAGATGTGGCGCGGAGGGACGTGGTTTAGTGGTAAGTTGGCAGTGTTATTTTAACAGTTGGACTTGATGATCTTGGAGGTCTCTTCCAACCCAAATGAGTCTCTGAAGCTGTGATGCTATTTTCTCTAAATCAAGAATAGTGCCTCATTTTGCTTTCAGCTTCTTCTCTTGGAAGACTCCATGTTTTGTTTGACTATTTGAGTCAAAAGAAGCAAGAGTTTCTATGATTTTCTAAGGTGATCATTGAAGATAAAAGGAAAAATGGAAAAGAGAAGAAAACACATGTAATTCAATTTCCTTTTTCTTGGATATTTAATAATAATAAACTGTTGCTAAGTGAATAAGTGTATTTTCAGGAGCAAACCCATAACTATTAGAACACATTCCTTAGAAAAACAAGTGGAAAGGCTAAGTTTGGTAAGGGGAATACCTTTGCTCTAGTCTATATTAATGATCCCAACCAAAATACTTATCTTAGAATAGGTGACTAAAAGGGTGCAGTATACCATCATCTAAGTGAAAAATCAAAGTCAGAAAATTGTTATAAGCAAGAGAAATGTCTAGTTTTATCCATCAGTGAAATAAAATATACTGGAAAACATTTTTTCCCCTATTACAATATTATGTACAGTTAATGGACAGTATAAGCTCAGGGTTATTGGCAATTCCCATTGTTTTATAATAATCATTTTTGGATGTACAGAGCTGAGATATCCATCTAGTAAATGCACATTTCCAAGATGCAACACTGACAGTTCGTGTGTCTTTACAGTTGTGCACATAGGGCTCTCAAAACCCAGAGTTATTTCAGAATTTTGGTTTGTACTTTTTATTTGCTAATGTTTTTAGCTTTTATTGCTCTAAAAAGTGACCCCAGCAGTTGGTTTTAGTCTCCTTACAACTTTTATGTGGTACAGTGCAAAGAATATAAATATTTCTTGAGCTACTTATTGGTGCAAATGGAAATGTGAGTAAATTTATTGCTGAAACAAAAGTACAGTCTGCATTGCTTAATTATGATAATCTAGGGAAATTATTCTTGCATAATGCTGTATAAAGTAATAAGAGAAAACAGAGCTAGCTGTTCTTTTCTATTGCTTGCTCAAATAGGTCCAGGCAAGATATTTGTAAACATGTTGAATTTCTTATTTAAGCTGTATTTTGGAAAAATATAGTACTTAAAAATATAACCACTGTTGCTTGTGTTAGGGGAAGCACTGCTGAAGTGCTGGGGGTAGTTGCAGATTTCAGTGTAATGTCATTTAAACTAATCTCTGAAAGAGTAGGAATTTTTATTTATGTATTTATACTTTGTAACCCTTTTTGACTTTAGGGTCATGAAGCTGTTTTCTAGAGGTTAGAAAGTTCGGAACAGAACCTAAGTTATTTCTACTCCTTCTGACTGTGAAGATGTCTTCTTAATATAAATAATTACAGCAATTTATAGAGTATGTAACCCTTGGCACTGTGGAATTTATTGCATTTTGTGCAAATATATATAGATTAGGCTTGTCTAATGTGGAATTATGAAATGTGTGCATTTAATGTCAATTCCTTCTTTGGAACAACCAAGCGGAGAAAACGAATTATTATGGTTTATAGTCCCTGTTGTGGGGACTCAGGCTTGAGTCTCTTCCTCCTCCACCTCACTGTGTACTTCTGTGATGGTTAGAGGACCTTAATATCCTTGATACTTCTAACATTGTGTCAGTGGTAGCTTAAGCAGGCAAAATGATTCACAAGTTACTAAGTGGAGGTGCAAATCAGGCATATAAACCACATAAACTTCGTTTCCTTAGAAGACTAGCTAAAATTAAATACTTTTCCAATCCCATGCAGAAAGTGATCATGCTTCCTAAGGCTGGCTGTGAGGTCCTGAAGGAAAACTGACACCTTTTTCCATCTTAAACTCTGTCCTGGTGATTTCCTACAGTCACTTCAAGCTAAGCTGAAATCAGGCTGCTCCTGAGAGCCCTTTGTTCCCCATGCTGCTTTCCTTGCACCGAGTTTACAGACTTTTAGTATTTGTTCTCAGCTAGCACTGCCAACCATCCTACTGCAGAGAATGAGCTCATGATGGCTTCCTGCTCTGTAAGTTATTTTACTTTGTTTTAAAAATAGTTAGTTATTGTGTGGGACTTATTTTATTTTTTTTCCTTCCGGTTTTTAGATCTGCAGTTTGGCATTAAGAATAAGCCAGCTGAGTAAGCTGCCTTCTCTGTGGCTTCAGAAAGGGCTACAGACCTTATTTAGCTTCCTCTGAACAGTGTGGAAGTGCCCATGAGACTGCTGTGTCAGAAGAGCATTGACTCGAAGAGCACTGAGCTGGATTATGCTCTAAATTATCATAACTGGCAAAGTTTGGACAAAATTCTGATCTCTGTGGCATAGCCATTAACTTGAGAACATTCCCTTTTATTTCAGTAATTACTCCAGTGGTGGAAGTGAGAGACAAGCCAAGGCAGTTTTGGGCACTGTGTATCTCACTGAACACTGAAATCACTGGCCGCTGACACCTTTGTGATACCTCTCCCCAGGTCCTCGCTCTGTCTCCTCCACAGTGAGAAAGTGGCCTCAGCATGAACAAATACAGCCCTTCTCCAGTTCCTTCAGAATGTATTTTATCCCCATGATAGGTGTGCAGCTTTGAAGTGACATTATCTAAGGAAGACCTCAGGTTCCACTTAGTTTTACCACATCTGTGCTTGTGTTTAAAAGTCCAGTACTTCTCCATTGATGTGTATCTCAGTACATTCTTGACATGACATAATAACAGTAGAGATTTTTTTCAGTGAAGACATGCAAAGCTGTGTGATTTTTCATGTACAGCTTGTCCAGAAATTTAGCATTGTCCCAGCACAGTTATATTTTCTACTTGATTTTCTGCATGGGACTTCTGGATAGAAAAGAAAGGTGATTCAGCTTTCCTCTCATTCTTTTATGCTACATAAAAGGGCTAAGCTCTGGGTTTTGTTCTTTGCTTTTGTTTTACTGACTGTCCTTTCACACGTGCCCTGTTATCCCATCCTTTTGTTTCTTCTTGTTCTCCTGCTTTCTGGATGATCTCTCTGTTTCTCCAGTGCAGCAGGCAGGCAGTCACAGCTTTCCTGCAAGGCTCCATCTGCAGCCCTGGGTTCAGATGTGTGCCAGGTGCAGCACGGAGACAGGGGGAATATTCTGGGAGAGTGTCACAGCTGCAGTGCTGCAGGTGGTTTTCCTGCCTCTGGGTCAGAGCTTTTAGCCACTTCATCCTGCCTTTCCCTAAGCTTCACCCAGTTCCTGAGGGATATGCATGCAGAAGCCTTGCCCAAAATCACAAGATAAATAATGTTTCTCTGAAAGGAAACACAGTCCCCATCTTTCATTTGGACCATCTAATTTCAGTTGCATGGCTTGCAATGAAACATTGTAAGAGCCAGAGCATGAAACTATAAATAACATTTATAATTTCTTTTTCTTCATTTCTATTTAAGAAAGATACTTATTACATAAAATCTTGCTACTTTCTAGCAGTAATTCTACAGCTACGTTTGCAGTAGCAGCTCCTCTTTTACATTACTGCAATTATAATAAATTATTGAAGCATAAGCCTAAATATATACCTAGCCTACTCTTTCAATTTTAATTCCAATTTAAATATTTTATGTAGTTTTCCTATAGATTCTTCACTGATGGCTAGTAATTGCACCATTGCAGAAAATACAGTTTTGTTTTTGAAAGATGCTTTTCGAAATTGTACTGGGGCTGTTAATTATTCAAGGCAAAGAAACAAGTTAGGATTGTCTATCTCCAGCATGTCAACAGGATAAAAGCAAAACATTGTTTGCATCAAGAAGAGTATACTAAGACCAGTCATAAATCTGCTACTGTAAAGGAGAAGAAGCTAGAGGCATACCTGAGAGATGCTATGAACATCTGGTCTTCAATGGAGATATCAACTTTTGCAGTTAGAGCTATTTTAGTGACTGACTGAATTCTAACTTGAAATAGTAATAGAAAAATAAGTGGTGTCACCCATGTTCCTTTCCCAGTTTTCTGATGAAACTATATTTCTGTTTGCATTGATACACTTTGTCATTTGCTGTGATTTTTAATGGCATTAGTCATAGTTATAGTTTACCAGTTCAGGCACAGTCTGAAAATCACTTGGGGTCTCCTGTGGCCCCTGGTGTGATAACTGTGCCGACTGCAGAGGGAGCATTAAACTCATTGCCCATGGGAAAGTGTGGGGAGTGATACCCATGTTCCTATAATCCTTGTATGGGTAGGATGAGCTCATTAGCCTTCTGGCAGTCATCCTAGGAGAAGGACAACTCTGATTCCAAACCCGGGCAGATGGAGCTCGTTTAGCCCTGTAAGGCCTTCCATCTAAGAGGTTAAACCTCCATCCTAAGGACTTCTCTGCCAGCATCCAAGCTTGCTAGGCCCTGGAAGATGAACCTTAGGACTAAAGGATGGGTCCAGCTCTGCACATGCTGTGTCTCACCTAAAAAGAAATCGATTGCGCAGGCTTGAGGGTGCTATCCACTATCCTCTTTTTATCAGCGTGCTTGTAAAAGGCGCTGACGAGGAGCGTGGATGGAGCCCTCCTGGATCTTTGTTCTCGAAGCCTAGCCACGACGAGTTTACCAGTTGTATGGTGAAGGGCAGCAATAGCAATGTACCAGCAGGCTATGTAAATCAAAGAGAAGTTATTATTGTGTCAATATGTTGGGTTTTTTCTATTTAAAAAAAAAAATCTTTATTTTTTTAAAGAACCTTTACTTGCTAATTAGTACATTTCATTAGCAGTTATCCAGCATGGGGGGTTAATTTTCATTGTAGGCTTCACATGAGAAATGGCAGGTCTCTGCTTGTCTTTTCTCCCCCAGCTTCTTTTGTTCTACTTACAGCAAACTCTCAGTAAGTCTGAGAATGAAAAACAATCTGGTTTTTTGAATTGCCTTATACTGAACTACAGAATTAAGTTTTATATGAAAATAATAATTAAAACGTAATGGAAAAACTATGTCTATGAACACATGAATTTTGAAAGTTGTCAAGAACTTTCTAGACATAAACTAATGGAGAAAAAGAATTAGCATCGGACAGGTAACAAACATAAGAATTATAACACCTGTCTTCATGGAAAACTGGGTGCAACAGTTATGTATGTATTGAAGTATGCATGGCTATGTTACATCATTATCTGACAACTGACAATGGTATTGGTACTTAATTTTGTACATGAAACTATTTTTAGATTAATTCCTTGTTGGTCTCAGGACTTCATTTTACAAAGCTTTCTTTACAAGATGTTTGCAAAGTGATGGGATAGTGTGGGAAACACCTTTGCAGTCATATGAAATTTCAAAATTTTTCTTATTCCCCAAGATAGAACCATAACCTTTTGAAGATGAGAGGGAGGATACAGGATTAGAGTGCTCCAGCAGGTATCCTGGACTGCAAGAGAACCAGACTCCTCACTTGGGTCTTTTTAAGGGGCTTGGATTTCAGTGGCTGTTGTAACCACCAAGCTATTCTTTCTCCTGTCTCTCTCTCTCTCATTTTGATCAGAAATTCTGTCCTGGAGCAAAGAAACCATTCTTAATGCAAGTTTCATCTGAACTAGTACACTTCTGTGAAAAGTTACAATTTCAATACATTAGCACTTTTGGTAGAGTTGACTAGTGCTACACATGATTACACATATATAAAATGAAGTATCCAGTGCAGTAAGTAGCTGAGTAATCACATAGTTGTTAGCTGAAACTTTATTTTATTATATTTTGATGTATCACGTCTTAATAAATTGGAACTTAAAAGTGATGTATTGCTTAATAAAACTCAAATCTGAAATTGAACACATTTATGGGAAACAGGCTATAGGTAATCCTCAAGCTAAAGCTACTTATATGTATGCTTCTGCTGGAAGAATAACACAACAAGTTGTAGGCAGTCCAGGAGACTCCTGGAGTTTATGGAGGACAACTCTTTGGCACAGGTTCTAGAGGAACCAACTAGGGAAAATACACTGCAAGACCTGCTACTGACTAATGAAGAAAACCTCATTAAAGAGGTGGAGATAGAGGGGAGTCTAGGCTGTAGTGACCATGCCTTAGTCAGGTTCATAATCACTAGAAGCACAGGCATGGCACAGAGTAAGGTAAGGACTTTGAATTTCAGGAAGGTAAACTTCCAGCTGTTAAGAAACTTGATGGGAGAGGTTCCCTGGGACACTGTCCTTAGGGACAAAGGAACCCACCAGAGNAGGAAGGGTAACATCACACCCATTTTTAAAAAGGGTAAACTATAGGCCAGTGAGCCTCACCTCTGTGCCTGGGAAGGTCATGGACCGAATAGTAATGGAAGGGATGTTAAGGCACATACAAGATAAAGAGGTGATCCTAAGTAGTCAACACGGATTCACTAAAGGCAAATTGTGCCTGACCAAACTGGTGGCCTTCTATGATGGAGTGATCACAGCAGTTGATGAGGGGAGACCGACTGATGTCATCTACTTGGACTTTTGTAAGGCCTTCGATACGGTTCCTCATCTCCAAACTGGAGAGATGTGGATTTGATGAGTGGACCGTTCAACGGATACGAAATTGGCTGGAAGAATGCTATCAGAGAGTTGTGGTCAATGGCTCTTTGTCCAGGTGGAGAGCAGTAACAAGTGGGGTCCCTCAGGGCTCTGTCTTGGGACCAGTGCTCTTCAATGGTAGTGTAAGTTTTGTTTATTTTCCATTTTTTCCATTGTTTATGCAGTGGTCCTTTAATGTTCAGCTCCAAAATAGGATAGTACATTTCCTGGGAGGATTTTTATGCTCATTATTAATAATGTTGACCTTAACAACGGAAGTTGTCCAGTCATTTGTTTATTGACAAACTCACAGAGTTATTACAATGCTTAACTTGAAAGCCAGTGTGGTATGTAAAACTCAAGATAAAGTGGTCAATATGACACTAAAAAAAGGCTTTGATGGAATTAATGGGAAGTGTTTTCACCTCATTTGGGTGTGTAACTTTGTTGAAATGATGATGGAAGAATCAAACTGTATCTTTTGTTCATTAATACTTTTATTTGTAATAACCATTTAATCCTTGAAAATAGCTAAATAGCTTTTAAAATTATTTTGATGAGGGATTATACAAAACCAAAGCAGATGCTGCTCTTTTTCTGTGTGTATATACTCCAATTCAGAGGATGCTCAGACCAGTACTGCAGGAGGCTTTCTTGAAAAATAGATACTCAGAGACTCAATCTGGCTGCAGTCTTATGCCACAAAGGAGTATAATACACTCCATTTTTGTTTTAACCCTTCTCTTTGTCTTTTGTTTTCCCTATAAACTGTCAGTCCTACATGAGCAAATTATATAGGGAAATCCTGTACCAATGCCATCTGCCTAAAGACGTAGTGCATATTACTCTAAGAAGTGCCTGTAAATAGAGACAGCTTATTGAAAGAAAAAGCTTTCTCTTTCATTGCACATTTCTTTCAGGATTGCTTTGATTCCTCTGTAAGGACTGGACCTGCAAGATGACCACACCTTTATCTAAATGGAATTTTTTAGTTCATTGTCAAGAGGAATGGAGATTATGAAAATAAGAGAATGCTTAAGTGTGCTTATATTTCAGCATTCATGAGTCCTGAAAGTCATCCCCAGTGCAATGACCATTGTGTGATAATTGTGTAGCCATACAGTTTGCTTAATCCTTTAAGTGTATTATGATAAATGGGCACATATACTACAGGCATAAGCATACTTAGGCATCCATAGCAAAACAAAATTTCTCATAGCTTTCCTTAAAGTACCATTCACTTTTTCCCATCAGACTCCTCAAAAAAGTCCATGTCCTCTAATTCCCTCAAACACGGAAGCTGTCAACTGACAGTCCTAGCTGCCAACTCTGCTAAAGTTTCCTAGTGCCCCAGTTGCAAGGGGTGATAGCCCTCCACAGACTTTCAAGGGAAATATGATCATTTCTTGCTCATTCTTGTGTTCTCAGCACCATCCAATTAACAGCAGACACTAACCAGTAAGGATATCCAGCAGTGAATATTATTGCTAACCCAGCTGAGCACCTGCTGGTAAGGTTTCTCTGTTTCCCTCTGCACCCTAAATGCTCTCATTGTTTATTCATAGAGTCAAAGATTAAATCCAGAAAGGACAACTGTGATCGTCTAACTTCTAATCAGAAACTTTTCCAAATTTTCAACCTTCTCATTCACTTGCCGACATCAGATGTGCCTCCAAAACATAGTGTACAGTGACCCATTTAATTTTGCACCATACTTCAGTCTTCTGGGCTTATTCAGTTAATCTGATTTCTTGCCCAGCTATGTCTGTAGCAGATTTTGCAGGTCTCTTGTGTCTAGTCCCACTTTGAGTTGTGTCTTGGAGTGCCACCTCAGCTTTTCTCAGTTCCCAATGTGACAACTCAGGTGTTCAAGAGATGTAGAGATCCTCGTTCCAGAACTCAGAATCAACCGATTTCACTGACATTTGTCTAAGTTTGGGCTTACATCTGAAAACTTGCAAAAACTGGCATCCTGAGTTTTTCAGACAGGTTTTGTCCTCTCTCTCCTCCTCCCCTTTTTGGATGTGTTTTTTGTGTTTCTTTGTTTTTTTCTCCAGTACAACAATGTCACTGTTAGTGTCAAAAGTGAAGTGTATTTCAGAGTAGTCTGGGTTTTCCCAGCAGTAGGTGTACAGACTGGCTCAAGAGACAAAATTTGAGGAGGTGTCAAGGATTAGGGCTGGGCTGGCCACTAAATGAGCGACAGATGCTCTCTATTAACCCCTCTTTTTTCCCAAAGGAGAAGAGAAAGGGAATAAGGGAGAGAGACTTAGGAATTGGAAAGTAAACTAAAACAGCTTTAACAATAATAATAACAATAATTAAATATACACAAATAAACAGAAAATCAATATCACACCCAAACCCCTGATGGCAGTTACATCATCATCACCACTGATGCTGTGGGCAGGCACTGGGGAAGTCCCAGGCTGGACTCAGCAGGATATGGGAGCCAGATTCAGGAGGTAGATTCTGGAACTGGATTAAAGAACATACAGGTTAGCACTGAAGGCAGAATGGAGAGAGTCCTCCTTGGACACTGACCATTGAAGAAGAAAACTTAATCCTTGTGTTCCCTCAGTTTTATACTGAATATGATGTATATTTGTACAGTGAGATGGGGGTTGTAGCAAGATGGGGATTGGTCTCGTCAACTTTATTGTATACTTAATTCTGATATGACAAAGCCTATCTTGAATAATTCTGTATATCTGTGAATAGACAGGTTTTACTGATCTGATATCTTAAATAAAAATACAGAATATCTATTATACCTGATTTTTAATTGTGGGTCAAGGTAACCAAAGGATAGCGAAATGTTAGCTGTTGATAGCAAACTAGTATATTTCACTATCCATGACAAGCTCAGACAAACACTAGGTTGAAACAAGTTCAAGTCTCATTGATGAAAATGGGTCCTTGCAAACATAGCCCATGGAAGTCCACAGTGGAAGAGATATCCTCCCTTCAGCCTGTGGGGGACCCCATGCTAGAGCAGATGGATATGTCCTGAAGGAAGATGCAACCCATGGAGAGCCTGTGCTGAAGCAGACTCCTGGCACGAACTGCAGCCATTGGAAAGGAACCTACAAAAGAGCAGGTTTTCTGGCAGAACCTGTGGCCCATGGGAGACCCACACTGGAACGGTCCATTCCAGAGGGGTTGTACCCAATGGACAGGACACACGCTGAAGCAGTTCTTGAAGAACTGCAGCTTGTGGGGAAGACCCATGTTGGAGGAGTCCATGGAGGACTGTGTTCTCTGGGCAGGACCCCATACATACTGGAGTAAAGGAAGAGTACAAGGAGGAAGCAGCATCAGAAGCAAGTGTTATGAACTGGCTACAACCCCATTCCACATCCTTTTGCACTACTTGGTGGAAGGAGCTAAAAGAATTATGAGTGAAATTGAGCAGGTTGAAGTGGGGAGAGAGAGTGGTTTAGTGGATACCTGGAGGACAGCCTAGGTCAACTCACCACAACCAAAAAGATGTTTTGAATGCAAATAGAGCTACATTAGAAAAGTCATGTTTGGTACCAAAGTGGCAAAGCTATCTTCCTATCTTCCTTTACCAAAACACACCAATAGTCTAGTTTCACCGCTCTCTTTAAGGCCACAGGTCCAGCAAGGCAAATCTGATTGACACAGCAATGCCAGAGCTGTCAGGCCTTACTGAGCAGCAGTGTCTGCTAAACTCACGCCTCTCACTGATTTTCTGAATCTCTTGGCAGAAGTTTGCCTAATGATTAACATATATCAACTGGGAGTAAGATTACCTAGGGAGTTTATTTCTACCTAGGACATTGGCTTACTAGGTGACCTTTACTGAGACATCTCAGGTTGTTCTACCTCCTTTCTCTGCTGTACAAGACAAAAAAATATTTCAATGGGGATGTGAAACAATTCATTAATATATGTAAAGCATTTGCTGATCTGTAGAATAAAGGACTTATGCCTATGACTAGTTCTTATCCTTGCCTTGTACTAAAAATGACTATTCTTGCCTTTACACTAAAAATGGAGAAAAAACAAATACTACATCAGGTGATAGTGAAAAATACTTTAGTTCTTGCCCAATGCTATTGCTTCAATTTGTATGTATGTACTAAAACAATGAGAAACCTTAAGGATATTTTATTTGGCGTTTTGGTAGTTTCACCATGTTTATGTATAATCTTTTCAAATATTTTTAAAAGTGAGATCTGACTGGGAAGCAGGTAAGCATTCTAATGACATCCTTTTTTGACACCAAAATATTTTTAAAACTCAAATATAAAAATATTTCATGAGCTTTTCATGAGCAGGTACTCGAGGTGTAACCCAAAGTTGTTACCCTTCTGCCATCTGACAGTCAGACTCTAAATGCATCCAAATGTTGGGTTGTTCTTCCCTTCAACAAGTCCTGAGGAATGACTTACCTGAGAAAAATGTTTTCCCCCTGCCATCATTCATTCCAGTTACAATGCTGTTTCTTTTCACCCTGCAGATCTCACTGTGCATGGTAAGTGGTGGATTTTTTCACCATCAGCAGACAGATGGCAAACAAACTGAGAAGGATAACTGTTGTGGATAGCATTTGCAGAATTAAGCAATATCGAATACCTTTGATCAGCCACAAAGAGAACTTAAAAGTGGTAAAGGTGAAAGTCAAGGCATTTATTTCCCAGCTCTTGTTGATGTTTGCTGGAACAATAAATAGAAAAGTTAATGTGTTAGTACTTGAACTATTTTATAAATCAGACGCATCAAAAAGCTGCTTCTTACATACTTGTGGATGACCTGTGTGCAGTATACTGTGGCCTTACTGTGGAAAACTCAAGAGAATATGGGACCTCAGACAAATATTAGGAGCTTCTTTTATATAGGATGGAAATACACATGCTTTATTTTATTTGTTTTTGTAGTAAAATATACAGGTACATGTTAATCCATTAGGCAAATCCCTCTGGCTGCCAGGCAGCATCAGTGTTTAATTTTAAACTGCCATTATAATGCTAGTAAAAGATGTTTTTAAAAGCCAGTTTAAAGACAAGACTTGAGTATATATAATGCTTTCTCTGTGTGCTTTTTCTAGCATGAGTTTCTTGTGATGCATTTATATTCATATGTCTATCACATGAGTTTTCTTCTATAAATTGACCCTACCTGCTACTGCGAAATATAGCTTAAATGAAATGTGTCTTTAGGACCAGGCAGATTATTAAAATATTGAGGTATATACATTGAATGATACAAAGATGTTTCTTGCTGATATTTCAAGACTAAATAATTTTTTGAAAGATGACTTTTAATGAACAAATCTGTGGTCCAAGATGTCCTCATACAAAGCTCCCTCTGGATCTGTCTTACATCTTTTAGCCACTTACACATCCGCAAAATGGATTTAAAATAACACCACTTAACCTAGTAGCCTTTGATGCTCAGTTAACTTAAATACAGATGAGTGCTTAAGGTGCAAAAGAGAGGAAAACTGCATCCGTTGTCTTCTCTGTGAAATATAAACGTGAGATGGTGGCAGAAATTAGTATATTCTGGGTATAACCAGCAAGAACAATTCTTGGTGGGAAAAGTTTATAAAAGCAAAATAAGATCCTTGTATAGTTCTAAGAAAGAATGTATCTGGCTAAGAGTTTATATATTCAAAAGAAACACATACACATATAGCCCTGAAGATTTCTGGGAAAAAAAAAAATCCATATCACAGAGTCATAGAATGTTAGGGGTTGGATGGGACCTAGAAAGATCATCTAGTCCAACCCCCCTGCCAGAGCAGGATCACCTAGATGAGGTCACACAGGAATGCTTCCAAGCGGGTCTGACCATCCTTTGACATTACCCACCAAGTGTAACCAGGTCCTTGGGCAAAAACAATCCCACGGATGGGTTTGCCTTTACCCGATGCAGGAGTAATCCAGACGGGTTTCCCAAGCATACCCTTAAGGTGTACTACAGGAACTCCGTCTCCTTGGATGGTATTCAGTGTCTCTGAATCTGCTGGACCAGCTCGGTTCACAGACCCTCTGGTATTGACCAACCATGTGGCTCTTGCCAGATTTCATAGGCCCAAATGGGTTTCCCTTTCCTGTACCAATTGGCTTTCTTCCACTTTTCTAACCAACCCCACAAAGCATTGGCTATCATCCATGAGTCAGTGTAAAGATAAAGCTTTGGCCACTTTTCCCTCTCAGCTATATCTAAAGCTAGCTGAACTGCTTTGAGCTCTGCCATCTGACTAGATCCTCCTTCTCCTTTGGTGACTTCTGCATCATGTCGAGTTGGACTCCATACAGCTGCCTTCCATTTGCGTTTAGCTCCAACAAGGCAACAGGAGCCATCTGTGAAAAGAGCATACTGTCTCTCATCCTCTGGCAACTGGTTGTAGGGTGGAGC
>VWZO01009681.1:33357-67003 GCA_013396975.1 Bucco capensis
CAAGAGGCAATGGGAGCAAGTTGGAGCACAGGAGGTTTGGTATTAACATGAGGAAAATCATCTTTTCCATGCAGGTGATGGAGCACTGGCCCAGGCTGCCCAGGAGCCTGTGGAGTCTCCTTGTCTGGAGCCATTCCAGAGGCACCTGGACACAATTCCTGTGGGACCTGTCTCCAGCTGCAACTTGATACTGCAAGACCTTCCGTGGTGTTGGGAAAGTCCTTACAAGCTGCAGGACCACTTCTCCCTCTGGGAGAGGGTTGGTGTTAGTGGTGAAGATCAGAGGGCAATGAGAGCAACACTGGCAGTGCCCACAGAGTGCCAGGAATGGCACACACCTTGCTCTGCAAGTGCTGGTGAACTTTTTCAGCCAAATTATTTTGATAATCAGAGGAGACCAAATCTCTCTCCTTTGTCTACTCTGCCACAGAAGTCAGAAGGTTTACAATTGCTGATCAAAAATGGAAACAAAAGGAAACCCTGACAAGTTATATGCATCCAGCATGAGCATGAAAGACACAGCTGCACTGAGTTTCTTGCTAGGCTTTCCTAATGCCCAGCTCAGCTGGGAACACTCAGAGCTCCAGGGGAGATTTCCCAGGAGTGAGTGCAGGTCCCTGGCTGTGCAAAACATCCCTCAGGACCCAATCATGCCAAGTGATGATGTCTTTCAAGCATTTCTTAAGGTAGTGTGAGGCCAGATAAGTCTGTGCCATGGGTGCTCAGCAGCTGGCAGCATGTCTCATGCAAGGTTTCTGTGGGATAGGAGCTACCTGAGAAAGGCTTCACAAAACCCCCAGATAACTGCCACAAGAAGGAGAGAAACCATCCCCACTACTAGAGAAACTTGTCACTGAGTTTGAAATGCCACTGTTTGCTGCAAGTGTCATGCTGGGAAATGCTGGAGGGGTTTGCAATGTTTGCAAGCTCACATTGCTGACATGTTTGGACTTGGAGGCATTGACTCAGCCCTTGCATTGCTGCACTTCCCTCTTAGCTGGGCCCTACTGCCATCTAGCTGGGAAATGGATCTTCCTCTGGGGTCTAAGCCAATTTCCAATGCCATCAGCCAAAACCATGCCCTTTGCCTGGAGAGGAGCTGGGTTGGCTCCTTGCCTCTAGTTTTACTTTGGATAAGGGAGAAGGAGATTACAATGCCTGCCCATGGTTCTTGAGGTGATTGTGTTTGTTTGGATGCAAGTCTTGCAGATGTGAACCTCAACAGAAGCAATGCTGAGAAGATGACTAGCCAAACCCCAAAATGCAGCATCTCTTTCAGGAGAGCTTCCTCTTCTCACTGCACATCCCAGAGAAAGCTCAAGTTGTCTTGTAGTGCACAGCCTTGGGCTTGGAGCCAGCTGTCCTACCAAGGGCTTCTCACACACAGCAGGCAACAGTGGCAAAAACAAGCTCCTGCAAGGCAGCACTGAACCAAACCAACTAGTCAGGCACTACTCTTGGAAAAGTTCCCCTCCTGGCCCTCAGTTTTGGAGTGCATCAGATGAAAAGAGCAAGGTCAGCAGCTAACGGAGCTGCTGGCACATCCCAGGGCAGCAACTTGTTTGCAAGGAGAGTGAAGGCAAGAGCCCCATTGCTGCTACTTCCAGGAGATGTCATTTTGTGGGACAAGGAGAGCACATTTAGCCACAGTTGAGAGTCCAGGCACCTGCTGGCCCCTGGGCACTTGAGCTGCAGCAGTGAATGAACTTGGGCTCAGCTCCAGCAATGGAGACAGCTCTCTGCCTGCCCAGCAGATGTCTGGAGATGCAGCCTGCCATGAAAAGGCCTCGCAAGGAGAGCATTCCAAGCCAGCAGCCCAGTGCTGGGGAGCTGGTCTGTGCTGCTAAAACTGATCTAGGCCCTGCAGCAGCTGCAAACCTTGGCCTGAAATTGGAGCCTGGACATGCAGACAAAGAACAGAAAAGGGAGGATGAGGTTCTCCCCTCCCCCTACCTTCATCACGTTTCCTCTTCTCGCCATTGGACCGAGGAATCCCCAGGATCCCATTAATGGAGTAAGAGCCCACTGGATCATTGGAGGCACTGGAGACAGGAGGGGATGCTGTGCTAGGCACTGGACAAAAGGAAAAGGGAGAAAGGCCATGAGGAGAGCAGCACAGCATCCAGGGATCCCCAGCTGCAAGCTCCATAGGTCCCCAGTCTCCTGGGAAAGCCTGGGCACTAAGCACATTGACCCTGAAGGACTCAGACTTGCTCTTGTGCTGCAGCTGCTGCCTCCATCCAGCTCTGCCAGTGCATTCCTACTGCAGCTCCACAAACTTGCAGTACACTAGAGAAACAAGTGTGTTCCATCAAGAAGCTACACCTTGTTGTTGTATCTTGGTGCAGAGCAGGATGGTGACTGAGGGCAGTGCACAGGCCACGTTCTCTACTGACTGCCTACTCCATCCTTGTTTTGCCACATTACTTGCTCTCAGCATTTTTGCCCCAGGAATGCATAGGCTATGCCCTAGCCAGAGCAGCCTCTTGCATGCCCACCCAAAACACTCACTGAAAAATTACCTTCTTAGCATAGCTCAGAAGCACTTGAGTGTTGGGCTAACAAATTCCATTCCCTCCTAGACCAAAGAGTGAGCTCGTGGTGCATACTCCAACCCAGATGAATCAGAAACCAGTGTCTTCCTCTTGCACAGCCCAATGCCAACAGGCAGAATCCTCCTGCCCCTCAGCACTCTCCAAGCTTGCTCAGGAATGTGTTAGAAAGGACAAGCCATGCAGATGAGGAGTGATGGCTTTGTTGTAACCAGGGCTTTGCTCTAAGTAGAGCTCTGTACCCAATCAGTGTGCCAGCTTGAGGATATCCTGATTCTCTTAGAGGCTACTACCCATCACTCAGCTCAAAAAGCACTGACCTGAAGCAATCAATAGCTGCAACACAAGCCTTCCAGGAGGGAGCAGAACCTGTCAACACTATCCAAAGCAGACTCACACTTCCCAGAGCAAGGACACATTCCAGTAACAGCACTAGCAATCACAATCCCAGCTTAGCCAATGCATTCCCTACATGTTGCACTACTTTTCCAAGAAGGAATAATATCTGCCAACTCCATCTGTTGTGGTCAGTGATTCCCATTCCAGTGAGCAAGGCCAGAGCAAAAGGGCATGGAGAAATGCCCTTCCCTCCTGGCCCTTTAATTCCATTTTGCTTGGGAATGCAATTTGGGGCCAGGATTCTATTTGCCAGCTCTGTCCCACGTAGAGCAGCACTGTTTGGTGCATCTTTGTACACCAGCTGATTCTCAGCCACCAGCAGTATCTAAACCAGTGTCTTCCACCACAAATAAGCCATTGTATGTCACAGTATCCCAGAATACTGCCTGTTTTCTCCTGCTATTAATTGTTGCTGGATGAAGCTATGCTAGCAACAGCAGCCATCCCCAGTACCTCATCCCACAGCTAGCACAATACCTCTAGACACAACAGACTAGGAGACAGGAGGTCACTTTATTACAGGCTTCATCTCCTCCTCACCTCAATAAACCCACGTTGCCCAGCAGAAAATGCATTTTATCAGTGAAAGGGGATAGCTGACTGCAGAGCTGGAACAAAGAACTCACTTGTGAAGCATCAGGAATATCTGGCCTGTATCTCTGTATTCCTAGCTCTGAGAAAGGGACCAGTTCCAGCAAAGGGAGAGAAGAGAAACTGGGAGGGAGAGGGGAAAAGAGAGGGAGTAAGAAGGAGACCAAAGGTGATGCTGGTGCTTAGAGAGGAGAGCAGTGACTATGTCTCTCTAGGGAGGCAGAGGAGAGAGCATGAATCTGAAAGGGATGTTAAGGCACAATCACCTTGGGCAAAGCTCTACCTTGGGCTGTGATTCCCTTCTCTTTAGTGCAATGAGGCAAGTGAACAACAGAAAGCTCTGATTTGCACTGAGGTTTCTTCCCCCCCCACTCTCCTCTCCCTTTTCCTCTGCTTGTCAGAGTTTGTTCCCTCAGCTCTCTTCATTTCTACTGCCACTACTCCTCCTGCTAGTCTTCTTACCAATAGTATGTCCTGGTGCAGTCACACCTGTCCCACTCCCATCTGGTGTTGGATGGAAAGGTTGCTGAACTTTGGTTCTGATGATCCTGCAAAAGAGCAAAACATGTTGAGAACTCAAGTGCAATTTCTCTGTGCCTTTGCATGCCTGCAGCCTAAAGCTCTCCAAAGCTGCAGGCCTGCTGCAAGCTCTGGCTGCAGCACACTGCCTTCACTTGCTGCCTTCTTGTCCTGATTCTACTGCTTTAATGGCCCAATTCCCAGAGAGATGCTTTTGCTGGCATATTTTCTCCAAGCCTGGGTTTTCCCTGCACAGCTATGGTGCTCAGAGAACAAAGTAGCATCTCCTGTGTGTTAGCAGCTCCATGGTCACTGCTGCTCTGCTCTGCTCTGGCAGCAGGAGCACGAGGCAGCAGCGTGTGCAGCTAACGGAGCCACGGATGGATGTACAAATCATGGAGAGTTCATTTCATTGTGTCCCTACAAAGCAGCTTTGTGGTGTAGAACTGAATCCTTGCAACTGAGGGAAGCTTGCCCAAAGCCCTCACCCTTTGTAAATAAGATGGGAGCAGAAGGCATGTGTAGCAAGTGCTGGTAGGAGATAGATCACCAGGGAAAAGAAGCTTCAGCAACAATTAGTGTTTATCAGGTGAATGGACACAGCTTGGGAAGTCAGAAAGATGTCTCAGGGAATGCCACAAAGCAGCTCAGAATGAAGATAAACCGAACTGGACACCTCAGTGCTCTGCTTCTTGTTATATGACATCTTTCACCTCTAGGTCACAGGTGTAAATCCAGATCAGGTCAGGGGTGAAAGAAAATCACTAGCACCTAGTAGGTGCCTGGCAAAATCCCTGCCTGCTGGCAGCTGCTGGCTATCTGTGACTCAGAAATGACTAACTCACCAAGGAACTCATCAAGTAAGCTCAGTGTAGGCCATGGAGAGCAAAATCCTTTCTGAGACTAAACCAAATCTCTCTAGTTTAAGGTGAAGCTGCAGATGCTCTTCAGCCTGAGTTTCTGGACTGCTCAGCATTGCATTTATTAGCTCTAACTTCTCCCCAAAATGCTCTCCAGAAAGTGAAAACAACACACTTCCTCTGCCTACCCAAGAGCTTCCCTTCTAAAGAATAAGCTGGAAAAAACTTTCAAGAGCCTACATGTGGCTAGCAGGTGGTATGAGATGGATAGAGATAGGCAGAGCCTTTGAGAGGGTGTTTATATAAGAGCACAACTCCTGACAGGGAAGTCTTGCTAGGAAAAGGAAGCTATTTCTGAGCACATCCTGACTTCAGTGTGTCAGGAAAGTCCTAAGGTTCTAGCTGGGCATGGAGATCCAGATTGTGATCCCATGCAGCTCAGCAGTGCCAGAGGCTCTGATCTAGAGCTGCCCAAGGCCTCTAGAGGAGATGTCTGAGGAGCTCAGGGCCAGGTGTGATCCCATGCAGCTCAGCAGTGCCAGAGGCTCTAATCTAGAGCTGCCCAAGGTCTCTAGAGGAGATGTCTGAGGAGCTCAGGGCCAGATGTGATCCCATGCAGCTCTGCAGTGCCAGAGACTCTAATCTAGAGCTGCCCAAGGTCTCTAGAGGAGATGTCTGAGGAGCTCAGGGCCAGATGTGATCCCATGCAGCTCAGCAGTGCCAGAGACTCTAATCTAGAGCTGCCCAAGGTCTCTAGAGGAGATGTCTGAGGAGCTCAGGGCCAGAGGTGATCCCATGCAGCTCAGCAGTGCCAGAGACTCTAATCTAGAGCTGCCCAAGGTCTCTAGAGGAGATGTCTGAGGAGCTCAGGGCCAGGTGTGATCCCATGCAGCTCAGCAGTGCCAGAGACTCTGATCTAGAGCTGCCCAAGGTCTCTAGAGGAGATGTCTGAGGAGCTCAGGGCCAGATGTGATCCCATGCAGCTCAGCAGTGCCAGAGACTCTAATCTAGAGCTGCCCAAGGTCTCTAGAGGAGATGTCTGAGGAGCTCAGGGCCAGATGTGATCCCATGCAGCTCAGCAGTGCCAGAGACTCTAATCTAGAGCTGCCCAAGGTCTCTAGAGGAGATGTCTGAGGAGCTCAGGGCCAGATGCTGAGCTCATGCTGATTTGCTCTAGTTGAGCTCACAAGTCTGTGCTAGGGCAAATAACAGAACTTTTTTCTTCTTTTCTTTTTTTCCTTCTCTTCTCTCACATTCTTTCTAAACCACCCTCAAGTGCCACTCTGGTTGTGTGAGTTTATTGATTTCCCCCAACCCAGATAAAGAGAAAGAGAGGATGGGGTGCAGGCAGAGGGATGGAAATAGAAAGCTATAAATTATTTGTGACAGGAAAGCAATAGTGCCAGAGTGCTGAGCACAAGTCTCGTGTCACTATTAGATTCCTTTTAGCCTGATGACACTCTAAAAGAGGTTAAGTGTCTGATGGAATCATACACCTTGGGGTAGGGGCAAGTCCAGGAGCAGAACAAGGCACAGAAAGCAGGTCTATCAATTCTCTAGGCCAATAATATTCCCCTCATGAAGTTCAAAAATCTCATTAGAACCAGGCAGAGCTGCAACTTTAAAACAAAAATCAATATAGTGATATAATGTATGTATACTTTGTATAAGTATATATAGAACTCCATCCATCCATCCATCCATCTATCCAAAAATCTACCTGAGGGTGTCTAAGTTAACCTAAACACTCTGCTGTGTTCTATTCTATTGTAGTGCAGCATGGTGAATAGATTATTTCCCTTGTGGCCTTAGAGGACACATTCTAAACTGTCCTGTTAGCACAGAGGTGACACCAGACAGTTGCATTCACACTGATATAGGACATCAGAGTCCCCAATTGTGCTGGGAGGTGGCATCAGACACAGGGGAACCATCAGATGAACCTAAGCACCCTGAGATGCTGAACCATGCTGCAGGAAAAGGGCCAAGTTTAAGAGTAAAACCAGCCTGGAAACTATGGTGGTGTAAAATACAACTGCTTCCAAAGGCCAGGCCTGGGCTGCAGAGGAAGGCTCTGCTTTCTCCCCTGCTCAGCTGATGGGCTCAGGGCTGAGGATGCCACTTGGTGAGTGCTGTGAGTGCCTCCTCTGCTGAGCTGTGTCACTCAGGAGCTGCAAGGAGACTCAGAGCTCATTGCACCAAGCAGCTGTCAGCTAGTCATGATTTCTGCTCACTACCAAGCAGGGCCAGATTTCAGCTAGTGACCCAGAGGTGAAAGGCTCTGCTCAGAAATGTTCTCCTCCTAAGAAGGAAACTGGGATTATGTCAAGAGAAAGTGCCTGGAAATAGTGAGGCAAGAGGAGCAGTTGTGGGGGTAGCTTGGGGCACATAACTGTTGGCATCAAATGCTCACTGAATCTAAGGAGGTCTCAGGGGGAAGGTGTTTTTTTTGGCTACAAGGAGAGGCTAAGAATGAAACTGGGTCTATGTCAAGAGAAAGTGCCTGGAAATAGTGAGGCAAGAGGAGCAGTTGTGGGGGTGCAACCTTCAGTGGCTTAGGTCACATAACTGTTGGCATCAAATGCTCACTGAATCTAAGGAGGTCTCAGGGGGAAGGTGTTTTTTTTGGCTACCAGAAGAGGCAGGCCCTGGAGAGGCTTTCTCCAGCAGTGCACCTTTGCCTTATAATAGTCATGACTGAACTCTAGTGTTGTAAGGAAAAGAAGAAAAGTGTAGGGAGCCTAATGCTCAGTACAGAATATGAGAGTGCATCCCCCTGGGTTGATTCCTTTTGGGGCTGTGATAAACAGCAGGCTAGGCAGGCATCAGTGCTGCTGCTCCAAGAGGCTTTGAGGGAGCCTGCCCCACATGAGAGCACCTCATGAAACAGGAGATGAAAGATGAACACAGCTCACCTGCTCCTGTAGCAACAGATGCAGCACAATAAGACTGGCTTTAAACTTGGGGATTGCTGAAAGCTTCTCACCTTGCCAAGAGACTGAGATACACACTAAGGGAGCTCTGCTGCCTCACATCCAGCATTTGTGCATTGCTGCTGGCTAAGAGGGAGCAAAGCCTCCATCAGCTCTTGCTGCCTGGGGTGGCTTGCTCCTGCTTCTAGAGGCTGCAGCAACACAAGGCTTTGTGCAGCACACTTGCTGAGCCCTTCCCAAAGCTGCAGGGACACAAATCCTGGCACACGAGTCACCAGGGCTGAGTCCTGCAAGTAAGTGCCAATATTTTGAAACATCTTTCTTGCCTCCCAAAGAAATTGTCACTTGGAAGTAAATTAATCCCTGCTCTAATTCCATCACAGTCACTGACTCCAATAACGGTTTTTGTGTTTAATTAGGGGCACAGGCTGCTATTTACTGTAAATTCCCATTTTTCATTTTCCAGTGGGAGGTTTTTGTACAAGTTGTCTACTTTGAGTTTCAGAGAATATACACAGATTTAATACATAATCTTCTCAAGTTTCAGCAACAGCACATTTATAGATCTTTGATTGCAGTAAAGCAACTGAACTTGGTTTCACAATCTGAGTTTAATATGTGATATTATCTTAAGTAATGGCATGTAATGTCATTACAGTCCATCCTATCATATTGTGAATTGTACATCCATTCCTGGAATTCATGACTTGCTAGATTTGGCTTGTAGTAACTCCTTCTAGAGCTAATACTGCATAGAGCTCCAGCTGAAACCAACTGCCTGTTTCCAAATGCCTGTGACTTCCTTAAACATTCAGCAGCAGATCATGAATTTCCAGGCTTTGATTTCTGTTTCATTATTTCCAGCAGTTTTAATGCAATTCCTTTGGCTGTTTCTGAGGGCAGATGGACAGACCAAAAATTCTCTCTCCCAGTAGGACAACTGTTAAGAAGCTCTAAACAAATTTGGTCAAGGAGGTAGAAAAGAAATATTAGAAGTTCAAATTGGATGAGCCATAGTTTATTCTGAGAAGCAGAATTTGCTTTCATTCCTTGTAAATAAGTTAAAAAAAAACATTTCTAACCCTGTCCAGAAATTATTTGCTAAAAGAATGACAGATCATAGGAAACTTCCCTCACTTCTCTGACTTTCTGTGCACACTCTCTCACAGTCTGACGTGCTCTGTGGTTTCTCCTCTCTTACCATTGCTGGCCAAGTCTTTATACACTATCTCAAATAAAATAAAAAGAAAGAAAAAGGCCTATTAGGGTTGATCAGAGGGAGATGAGGTAGATCTGAATCATCTCGAGTCCTAAACTAGCAATTCCTTTAATCCTGGGAGAAGAGAGTGAAGTTGCACTAAGGGAAGACCCTGACAGATTGTATACTCCTTTTGATCTTATTCCTTTGCCAGGGATTATTTTTCAGAGAGGAAGGATACACTCAGCAGAGCACCAAAGTGCTTGTAATTGTTTTGGAGCACTGCTATTTGAAATGCTCCATATTAGCAGCACATGAGCAGAGCCCAGGCTGTGCATTACTGGGCAATGAAAGCACTTGTTGCAAGGCTAACATAGTGAAGCTTCAGCCTTTGCTGGGCACTGTGTCCCAAGCAGGCTCTGATGGCCAAGGACACACAGCTGGGACACACAGTGACACAGCCAGGCCTTCCCTGCTTCCCACACAAGGGCTCCTCACCATCCCTGAGCAAAAGAGGGATAACATGCCATGGGAAGAGGCTCTAACAGTATCCCATCTGCACATTGATGCTGTGCAGGCATAAAGAGCTCTAAACACAGCTTTGGGTCACATAGGAGACTCTTCCTTTTCTGTGTGTGGTCAACATACACCTGAATTCACAGCTGAGCAAAAGAAAGTCTTGTTTGCACACACAAAGTTCAACATGGAAAGCAATCTTATGAGCAGGGTGAGGAAAAACATCCAAGGGACTGGGGGGTGAAGGAAGGAAAACAGAAAATCTGATCCAGAGAGGTGATTGTGCCACTGCACTCTGCTCTGCTCACACCTCCTCTGCAATACTGGGGCCAGTTCTGGAGCCCTCAACACACAAAGGCCATGGAGCTGATGGAGCAGGTGCAGAGGAGGCCACGAGAATGCTCAGGGGCTGCAACACCTCTGCTCTGAGGACAGGCTGAGGGAGCTGGGATTGTTCAGCCTGGAGAAGAGAAGGCTTCAGGGGAACTACTAGTGACCTTCCAGGACCTAAAGGGAACTTGCAAGCAGGCTGCAGAGGGCCTGTTTGCAAAGGCCTGCAGGGAAAGGACAAGGGGCAATGGTTTGAAATTGGAGAAGAGTAGATTTAAACTGGACATTAGAAAGAAGTTGCTCCCCACGAGGGTGGTGGAACACTGGCCCAGGTTGCCCAGGGAGGTGGTTGAGTTCCCATCCCTGGAGGCATTGCAGGTGAGGCTTGCCAGGGCTCTGGGCAAGCTGCTTTAGTTGGGGATGTCCCTGGCCACTGCAGGGGGGTTGCACTAGATGAGCTCCAGAGCTCCCTTCCAAGCCAAACCAGGCTAGGATGCTAGGATTCTATGACACTTGGAGCCTAATGTGACTTAGGGAAAGGGCTCCCATTCCTGGCTCTGTCACAGAGCTCTCATCAAGGCTTGGGACAAATGGCATTTCTCTCTGTGCTCTGTTTGCTGCCTGAAGTGTGAAGCTAGGAGCTTTGCTGTGCCACCTGGGGACAGTGAGGACAGCTGGAAGGAGGAGGGAAGGGCTCAGCCTCTCTACTAACAGAGGCCAAGGAAGTGCTTGAGCGAGCTGGAGCACATCATTGGCTTCCTTGGCCTGCTTGAGGCAGCAGTGCCATGAACCCTGCTGACAGTCTCTGCACGGGAGGGAGCAAGGCAGGAGATGGCAACAGGAGCTGCATTCAGCTCTGCTGCCTTTGCTGGCTGCATTTGAATTTGCAGCAGCAGATGTAGTTGGGAAGATCAGAGCCACAGTTGCCCCCCAAAAGCCATTTCCATTAGGGTGGGGGGAGGCAGGAGCTTCTCCTACTGTTGTCAAAATGTGCTGCAAGGCTTGCAAGCCTGAGAACAACAGCTGACATTGGCAGGAGCAGCAGACTCAGCTTCCTTGCGAGCTGGCCTGAGGCTCTGGTGCTCCCTGCCAAGAGAGCAGAATGCCTCCAAACCCTGCCATGCTCAGGGGCCACAGGCAATAGGCACACATTCCACCTCTCTCTGGTCAGGAAAATTGTATTTCCTTCTCCCTATCTTTTGGAAAGGGAGAAAGAGGAAGGATGAGCCATGTACTACATCACTATATAAACACAAGTATGACAGATGAGTTAGATTGATTAGATAGATCAGTTGATAGTCCTAGAAGGTGCCTGAAGAGGGATTATCTCTTTTGCTGAAGCTTCCAAATAGACAAGCTGTTGAAATGGAGAATCCTTGCATATCTCAAAACATAATCCCAGCCCTCCCTGAGAAGCTCTGACTCCTTATCTGCTATCTAGGTCCATCAGCTTCCCTGGAGCTATACTGGCATCATGCCTGGAGACAAAGTGCCACTTGGTTCCAGGCTAGCCTCCTCCCTCCAGAGACAAGAGAAAGCCCAGTCCTGCCCTTTTCTCTCCCTGCATTTCTTGGCTGAGAGGGTGAGAGAATTCACAGCAGCACTTTTACTATCTGCAGGGCTTAGAGAGGAGCTAGGGTTTTTTTTGGTTGTTGTTGTTTTAAATCAGTGACCCATGATGACACCATATGGTTTTATTTCATTTAATTTGAGCAGAGCATTAACGTTCAGCTTCGAGCAGATCTCTGCCCGTTCCAGTTCTGCTGGGCAAGCCCAGATGTAAGGAAGAGGAGTGCAATGGCACAAAGGTGAATGTGCCTGCCTTCTGGGAGGGGGGAGAGCTGCAAGGCAGGGGCTTGTGCTGCCAACTCATTTTGCTGAGCAGCAGCACACAACTTCATGCTCTTGGTGCTAATGTGTGTAGCTTGCCTAGCCTAAGCTCCCAGAAGAAATTGCTGCATTAGGCTTTAAGAAACAATTTCCCCATTAATGCAAATGGATTTGTGTCAGGGAGCAAAAGCCACTTGGGAAGCACAAGGTGAGCTTTGAGGAGCTGCTGTGTGCCACAAAGCTGAGGCTACAGAGCCATCAGGACCTGGCTTGGCTGGCTGAAAGCTGCATGAACTACAGGAGCTGCAGTCACTGCAGCACACAAATGTCCTCAGGCAAGTGTTTCTACTTTTATTACACTCAGTGCACGTTTGGAAGGCTTTCTTCACAGTCAGGAAAGCCAGAAAGTCATTAAAATCCAAACATCTAGAAGATGTCATACAGTTTACAAAATACTGGAAGCAAACTCCATCGTGGGTAGAGTTGTTTGACATCCTAGGTTTCAGGTGAATTAAGGAAATCTTAACAGGCAGAAAGAGTTCTGCTAGTGTTGGCTGCAGAAATGCAGGCCTGGGAGCAACTGTCTGCCTCTTCAAGTCCAAATTCTAATAGTGTAGGCAACACTGGAGCAGATGAAGGAATGAGCCATCCCAGCAGCTCCACACCTCCCATTCCCCCTGCACAAACCAAAAGCTTCAAAACCAGCAAGCCCTAGGAAAAGAGCAGCAGACACAAAGTGCTGCTGGCTAGGTTCCCTTCAGTAGTAGCAAGAGATTTCTGCCATTAAAATGCTTTCAGGAATGAATCTTCTTGTAAGAGCAGATGTGCAGAGCAGGGAGTGCAGGTCAAGGGAGCATTTGTGCTGCCCACAGGCTGGCAGGCACCGGTGCAGCAGCATGCAGCTGCCAGAAGCTGCAGCCCCACAAGCGCAGGGACTGGCACGCAGCACAAGGAGAAGCTGTGCCCAGAGTGCCTGTGCCAGCAAGGACACCGACAGAAACACCCAGGCTGCCCAAGCAGGGAGATGTGCACCTGCAGCATGGGAGCTTTGAATGGAAAGCTTGCCTTTGAACCCATTTCCAGCTATTAAAATTCAGGAGTCTGGGCTGAATTCCTTGTGCACTTGCATTTTGATTAACGGGAGATGTGTGTAGTAGGAAAGGGAGTCTGGAAGTGGGAGGCAGGAGATGGATGTAGATAACATTCTCAGCTCTCTCACAAGCTATGCCATATCTGGGATTTTGGGTAAAACCTCAGATCTTGAATTAGTTCAGCTTTCATTTAATACCATTATATTTCTGCCTTCCTCATCTACAAAGCCCACATGGAATTGGGACCTGGCTGCCTCTCAAGGAAGCAAAGGGGAAAAAAAACCCAAACCCTGATACATTCTGATTTACAGCCTTGTGATTTTTATGGCAATCTCTTTGTTTTGGAGGATAACTCAGGACCTTTTAACTTTTGGGCCTGGTATTAGCTGTGTTTTATCACTCTGTGCTCTAAGTGCTCCACTGCAGGATGTGCTTGGGTTGGGGAAGGGATGATTCCCTTTCCAGGGCTCTCATTGTCCCTGCCTTCCTTAGCTGTGTCAGAACTGGGGCAAATGTCAGAGATGAAGATGCTTGCCCCAAAGCAAAACAGTGCTGGGAATGTGTCAGTTGAGATCTGATGTTGTTTTTACCTTGGGATTTAAAGAAATTAACAAAATTGTGAGAAGAATTTAAGCCTTAACAGAACAGAAAATGTGTGTGTGGGGGGGGTGTTTCCCTTTAAAATTTAGGGTGAATGAGAGGCTATGCTAAAAAAAATTAGAGTAATATATTGAAATTTCATTGAAAAAGCAAGTTCTAACTACTGAAATAGAGCTGTGGAATTTAATTCAAGTTCTGATTCAAAACGACACTGAAAAGTTGAAGATGTCCAGAGAGAATCAGAATCTTTCCCTTCCTGTTCTCCTCCTCTCTGCCCTGGATAGAGTTTATTCCTTGCTGCTTTTACCCAGAGCCATGAGGCCTGGGTGAGCAGCTCAGGGGCCAAGTGCTCTCCAGGCTGCCACAATCAAGTTGGTACACAGCTCCACAGAAGAGACACTGGGTTGTGATATTTATAGAACAAAGCCATCTCTTGGTAACAAAACCCAACATTTTGGGGCTTTGCTGTTTTTCAACAAGCAGCCAGTGCTCCTGACTGGCTATCAGCAACAATATTTGCAGAACATGAGCTCTGTGTGTGTTTATGTAGCTAGATGATGCACAAATGCAGTGCTATTTGTCCTTTCTCACCCAGTGTGCATACTCTTTAGCTCTCTATTGAGAACTGTAGCTCTATGGGGTGAGACATCTGGGTCACATCTTAGATCTTCAGTCCCCATGAAGAATGAATAAGCATTTATTCAAGCATTAGAGTTTTGAGCTGAGTTGAATGGGCACATAGCCTGTTGAGAGCTGAGCCATGCCCAGCTAGCTGGATGTGTGTTTTTGTGCACACTTATTACAAAGAAGAAGTCATAACCACCTCGAACTCATCTGTAACAAGGCTATAATATCCATAAGGTGATATCTAACATATCTGAATAGCAATGCATAAGGAATGTGGGATCTTGCTGTATTAGAGGACCCATCCCTGGCTGTACATTTGCATAGCTGTGCGTGCAGATCTGCTTTTCTTCTCCATCATATCTCTAGCACACATCCCATTAAGTGCAGAGCTATGGGTTATTTTGGGTCTTGAGGAATCTATTCTTTCTGTCCTGTTCAGTTCCAGTGGCTGATAAAGCACACTGGATGTTTACATTCCCTTTCCCTGGCCATGGTGTAAACACAGACATTTGCACTCTAAGAGTTCAGCTCCTCACAGCTGTGCCAAAGAACTAGTTGGAATTAACTGAACGTGTGAAACTAAAGCAGTCTACTTAAACTACATTATAGCTCTGCCTCCCTGCTGGAGAATGAAGGCATTTTTATTTAGTTTACCTTAATTCACTTTGGAAATGAAGTCAGCTGAATTCAATTTAGAACAGTGCAACTTTGAGCCAGCATCCCAGCAGTGTTGCAATGCTTTTAACCAATGTGCCCACACACTTAATTCAGATTCCTGTTCTCATTTCTGTGTAAAGCAGCCTGATGTCTATTCCCTGTCAATGAAACCAACGTAGCTGAGACTCCTTCAGCATCTCCAAAGTGAGAAACAGCCTCAAGTGCAGTCTGAGGAGGCAAGAGGTAGTGTGAAGTAACCCAGAGATGCTCTCTTGCCAATTGCAAGATCACTCATGAACAACACAACCTTACAAATAACACAGAAGCCTATTTTTAATGCCAAAAATATTAATCTTTTTAAAGGGTCGTTATGGGAATTTAAAACTTCTCATTAACTTGCTCAATTTTAAAAGCACACTGTATATTTGATCAAAAGCATCATAGAATGGTTTGGGTTGGAAGGGAGCTCTGGAGCTCATCTAGGAGGAAAATCTTAGGAGGAACTGCTTTTTATGGAGTTAGTGCTGCTGAATGAATGTTGTTTGATGGTTTCTACAGCCTCAGCTCTTTGAGTAGCAAACTGGCATGGTTTCACTGACAGTTACTAGTGTCACACAGTAAGGAGATGGTCCTGTATTATATGGTTTATTATTAGACTTGTGCAGGATGAATTTGGCTGTGTGAGGGCATCCATATAATAAGGAGATAGTCCTATATTATATGATCTATTAATAGACTTGTGCAGAGTGAATTTGGCTGTGTGTGGCCATCCATATAATCAGGAGATGGTCCTGTATTATATGATCTATTAATAGACTTGTGCAGAGTGAATTTGGGTGTGTGTGAGCATCCATATAATCAGGAGATGGTCCTGTATTATATGATCTATTAATAGACTTGTGCAGAGTGAATTTGGGTGTGTGAGGGCATCCATATAATAAGGAGATAGTCCTATATTATATGATCTATTAATAGACTTGTGCAGAGTGAATTTGGGTGTGTGTGAGCATCCATTTCTGTGCAACTAGCTGAAAAGATAATGCTGAAGGTAAGCTCTAGCTTTGTAGGCACACATGTGTTTGCATCAGTGTGGCTCTAGAGCAGCACAAGGCTGCAGTGCTGGCTCAGGCTGTGCAGGCAAGTGCCTGTGCATCTGGACACAGCAGCTACACCACTAGAGTGAGCATCAGGAGAGCTGGATGGGCTCTGACTGAGCAGGGGGGTTAGAGTTCACTCTGCCTCTGTTCCCCCTGCCATCTCTGCTTTTATGACCAAGGCTGTGAACATAGGCAATGTGCTGCTGCTTGGGCTCATGTAATGCCAGATGGGATGGAGTCCATCTCACTCAGCTAAGACTTGGGGTGCTGAGAGCATCTTCTGATGCTGTTGCACTGACTTACACTAAGTGTTACTTACTTACTTCCATCTGTGCAATCATCTTACATTCATCTGTGCACAGGACTGCCTCAGTGTGTTTGTGTTTAGGTGTCCATCTGTGTGCTATCTGCAGCTTTGTTGAAGAGTTGATGTTGTCCCCTATGCCCATATAACACAAGGAGAGGTGGAGAGGAAGGAGTTATTAAATGCCAAGCAGATATGCAATAAATCCCATTGATTTTACAAACTCCAGCTTGTCTTCAATCTCTTTCTGTTCTTTATCCTGGGGGCATTTCAACAAAACCCTGTTTTAAATACCTTTTCTTTCCCTTCCCCCTCCTCCCACTCCCCAAAAAAGTGTCAATATTTTATTTGGATTTTTAACTTGGCTCCATAACAGTTGTTTGACCTCCTGACTCATGTGAGTCACATAAATTCTGGGACTTTATTCAGGAGCCATGTTCCTGCTATTGAATAAGCAATTTGGGAGGGTGAATTAATGACTTGTGCTGTTGCTGGAAAGTCCCTGAAGAAATATTAAAATTGCTTGCAGACTGAATCAATACTCACTGAAGAGCCAGCAGGAGAACCTGGGCTTTCCAATGGCTACAAGCAGCAGCAGTGGCCAGAGGAAGGGGAATTCCTGTGCACACAAGGCACACACAGCACTCTGCCCACAGCCTCGCTGCCTTTTCCATAATGGCATCTTCTTGGCCATGCAACCTGCTGCAAGCTGATGCCTGCTGGGCCAGGGAAAGGACTTGGAGCCCACTTGCCCTGTCTCCTTTCCCAGAAGATGGAGGATGTGCAGAAGCTGGCCCTTCAGGCCTTGGGTTAGGATGCTCTGGCAGAGGCTGCAGGGCACAAGGAAGCTCAATTCTTTGTGGTGTTAGGAGCATGTTTTCTGGGGACACTTGGCTTGTTTTCCTCTCTGAAGGGGAAAGAGATTAGTGCTGTGCTAGATTTGGGTGTGCTGTTGTGCTTTGGGAAGAGGATTGGTCTGTTTGGCAGAGGCAGAGCTGCCAGATGGTTTTGTGGCTTTGGGTGCAGAACAGCCTTGCATCTGTCCATAGTGATGCCTAAAGATTTGGGCACATTCTCTGGATTTCTAGGATTCTTAGAGCCATATGAAGCATGGCTGTGCTGTGTGTCTGATATGCAGAAGGCTTTCCTGTCTAATGGGTGACTCTTGAAGGCCAGGCAGCCCTGCTTCTGTTCAGAGTGGCTGCAGGATGCCTTTGGGCACAGAGCAAAGTTGTCATTTCCCTGGACCAATCTATTTCTATGGCTCTCCTTGTACTCCTGGATGGTCCTGAGCACCCTAGGTGTGCAGCAGCCTGCCTGGCTCACAAACATGCTCAGCATGCTCCTTGCCAAGGCTTTCTCTATTATTTGTTACTCCCTAGGCCAAACGTTGCCCACCCGCTCAGCTTTGCAAGGCTGAGCTTTGCTGCCAGAGTTTTCATGGATAGTGCAGCCCCATGTTTTTCCTCTGTGGTCCTGACTGGCTGTTTTGTATTCCCTGCTTGGGCAGCTGTTGTTGTGTGTTAAGAGGGGCTGGGTGTGCTTTGTATGAGCCAGGTCTGTCTCATTGATTCCATCAGTATGATTTTGTAATGCTGTGTGTCTGGGATTGAGTTGGTGTGCATTGCAGGGCTCCTGTGTATTGAATAATGATGGCAGGCATTGGCTTGTTTGACTGGGTAATAGCCTCTTCTCAGTGTTGTAAGTGAATGTGTCCTTCTCCTGTTTCCCTGTCTCGGCTGGGGCAGGATCATTTACACTAGGTGATTCCTTAAGATGCTCCCATGCACTAAAAGAGCATCCCTTTGCCTCGGGAGCAATTGCTGCCAGCAGGACATGCCCAGGGCTCCCTGACTGCCACAGCTAGCTGCTTCTCAGCCACATCCTTCTAGCTCCGTGGCTGCTGACTTGTGAAGAGCTCTGTGTGTGTGCCTGGGCTGGTGTGAGTGTATTTCTAAGGCTGTGTGAATATATTTACCTATGTGAGCCTTCTGCTTTACCAAGACTTTTCAGCTGTGTTTTTGGACAAGCCTCCACATACTAGCTTTCCTCACAAGACCATACTGTGAAGTTGGAAATAGATTTGACTGAGTGTGGGAAGGGATCTGTAGGTGACTATATACACCTAGAGTGAAAAGTAGACTTGGCTTTGCAAGGGTTTTCCTGTGTGACTTGCTATAGGAATGCAGAGAAGGGCATCCCTGGCAGTTAGGAGATGCCTCTGATCTCTGTGTGCCTTGCCTGCCAGTGTTCACATGTCTGACCTGGCCTGTGTCTCTAGAGATGTAAGAAAGAAAGGGATTCTATGCCAGCAGCATATGTGTGTGTTAAGAATGTTTAAGTGCAGCGAATCTCTGGCTCTGTGCAACAGCTTCTGATGTGTGGATATTGTGTGTGAATGCCCTGAGACAGTGTAAGCACATCTGCTCCCTTGGAAATGAACAAGAGACTTGCGTTATTTTTCAGCTGATGATTATGTGTCCTTGCTGTGTGGATTTATTTGCACTGTGCCTGGCATTGTGCCTGCTGTGTGCTTCCTCAGCCACTAGGATTTGGCCCAGCAGCAGCCACAGCCAGGCAAAAAGGCTGTGAAAGATGCAGAAAACTCCCAAAATATCCTGTCAGGGAAACACTCATCACCTCTGCCAGCCACATCATCTCTATTGCTGAGCTTTAGCAACCATGGCAGTTGAGCTTTTATTTCTCAGTGAGGTTGCTGGCAGGTAACTCCTTACTCCTCCTTGCATTAACTCAAGCCTTGTTACTTCCCCATCTCCTTGTTTGTGCTCTCCCACTCTTTTTCCCCACTTCCTCCTCTGTATTCCTGTCTTTGTCCTTGAACAGATGACAGCATCCTTAGCCCACCCTCTGCTTTACCAGCTCCCACCTCTCACCCTGGGGCAGCAGCATCAGGGTGATAACGGGAGGGAAAAAATGAGGGAGAGAGGGGGAAGAGAGAGACCTGCTTGAAAATAATTGGAGGCTGTTAAAGAGAGGAGCCCAGCCTAGGAGTCTAGTAATGGAAATAAATTCCATTGTATTTGCATTTTAATTTTCCACATAAACAAAGAGCTGGAGTGTGCTGGCTTCGCAAGAATCACCGGCCAGAATTTAATTAGAAATGAAAAGTTTATAGGGTCCTCTTTAATGCGATTAATGCACAGTTAACATTTATCACATACATATGCTGCAATCTCCTTTTTTAAGCAACCACCGGCCATGAAATGAATTTCTTTTCAACTTTTTGAGCGTGCATGAGGCAGGCTGTCTCTGGTGAGGTGGTTCAGTGAGCACACTCCTGACAGCTTGGTAAACTGCAGCCCACAGAGGCTTAGGAGCTCCCATCCTCACTGAGCAAAGTTCAAGGTGGCTTAGAGGGAAGCATGGTCTAGTGGTTAAAGCCTGAGGTTGGGAGTCAGGGGAGCTGCCTTGTATTCCCAACTCTGCCACATGCTCACTGCATGACTGACTTGCTCTCACTCTCTGTTTCGCTGGGTGTTAAAAAGAGAAGAGAAATCAGCTGGAAGAAGATATCTCAGCCCCCGACCCCTCTGTGTCTCAGACTCTCCAGAAACATGCCCAGCCCTGGGCTAGGGGAGCTGGATGGAATCCTGCCCTGTGCTGACCTCCCAGTGCCCGAGCATCCCTGTGCTAGCCATGGGGACAGAGGAGCACCTGAAGGCATCTGCTGATGTCTGCCAGGGCTGAGAGGCTGGACATCCTGCAGGCATTTCTTTTGCAGTGCCATGCTGCTGCCTGTGCATGCCAGGCATTGCAGAGCCCTGCTCATAGAGATCCCGTGTTGCTTGCAGGAGATGCACATCTTCCTGCCAAGGAGTAAGAGGCAGGATTGGAACAAAGTCTGCCTGAGCCATGGCAGCCCTGCCATGGAGGGACCTGTCTTCCCTTCTGAGGCAGCTCCATCTTTCATAAGGGGAGCCTCTCGTGCTGCTTTGGTACCCAAAATACTAAGAATGGCTTGTGAGGTCCTGGGGCCATCGAGCCTGAACCTCAGATGCTGATGTAAACTCACCCAGGAGCAGCTACCAACCCTCCCCGTGCTAGGAGTAATTGTAATTTGTTTCCCCCTGAGAGGCCACCCCATAAACGCTTACAAAAAGCTTGGAGCTCATCTGCACAGGGATACCAGCAAAAGCAAGCCTAAATCTAGACAAATTATCAATATCCTTCCCTCAGCAAGCACAATGCTGGGATAAAAGGCCAAAGGTGAGCACCTCCCCGGCGAGACTGAGCCCCTGCCAGAGGCAGAAGGGCATCAGGCTTGTCACCTCCCTGCCTCCTCTTGGCTCCCAGAGGGGCCTGTAGTGTCCCTTCCCTGTGCCCCCTGCTCGGCTCTAGCTGTGTGACAGATGAAGGCTGCAGCCCCCTCCCCACTGCCACGCTTCCTCTCCAGCCTTGCAGACAAGCAGAGCCAATAAAGCAGCCCCATGGACACAGAGGGTTAGCCTGTTGGGGACACAGCAGGGGAAGGAGGAACATGAAACCTCTATTGATCCCTTGAGGAATGATGTCCCTTCCTTATCTTATCAGATTCTCTTCACTCTTCAATTATAGTCTGTTGAAATTGGCCTCTTAACCCAAACAAGATAACCTGGGTAATGAGCAGAAGAGCGTGAGGGGAGGGAAGAGGAGAGAAGCACAGAGCCCAGTGTGTCTATCATTAGAAATACCTCCTTTCCTGTCACCTCTGCTGCTGCCCCCACTACTCCTAGGTATCCCTGTCCTGCATCATGGATCAGATGAACTAGCACACATCCCCTCCCTCCCTGACAAATACATCATGCCATAAACACCCTTCATCTCTCCAGATGCATTAGCACATGTCCCCATAGTTGTATGCTGACAAAGATAGGAGCACTGCTAGCCCCCCCCCCCCCTCCCCCCCCCCTTAGCATCTCTTCAGATCCATAGTTCCCACAAGTGCCTTACCATTGGGAAGCAGTGACACAGAATCCTGTGCAGAGCCCCACAGAGCTAGACAGGTGTGTGTTGCAAGAGCTTTGCTTGCCCCTATGACTCCTGGCATGTAACTGCACAGTTAAGACATTGTTTGCAAGGCCAGGAGCACTCTTAGTTCTCACCCAGAGCACTAACACCTCCTTGCTACAAGCCTAGAGTCCCAGCTGGACATGTTGCTCTAGTCATATGCCCAGGTTCCTCCTCACACACGTCATGGGCTCTAGGGCACACATTGCCCAAATATGCATTAGAGAGCAGCTTGTCTGCTGCAACAATGCAGCCTCTGCAGTCCTCTCAGCACAAACGCATCCAGCTTTCCATGCTCAAATTACTTCACTGCATGCAGAATGATCCAGGACCACGCTCAAAAGGTGCTTTCATTTTGGGAAAAGTGGTGCCCTAAGCAATAGCAAGGCTTTGTTTACAGGGCTGGCACCTTTCTTTGGCACTCTTGATCCCCTGCTTTTCACTGTGCCAGGGGCATTTCCCTGTATACACATCCACCTGAAACAGGCCACACACACTTCCTTCCCTTTCATCTCTCCCTGCACCACCAGTTTTGCCTTCTGGGCACTAAGACCTATCAAGGGGGGGCACCCCCAGGCATGGATTTTCCTGTATCCCAGTATCCCAGGATGTCAGGGCNCCAGGGCACAGGAGAGGGGAGAAGAACCTCTCTGGATCTGCTGGCCACGCTCCTCTTAATGCATCCTAGGATGCCATTGGCCTCTTGGCCACAAGGGCACATTGCTGCCTCATGGGCATCCTCCTAGCCACCAGCACTCCCAGAGCTTTTTCCCCAGGGCTCTTCTCCAACAGCTCAGTTCCCAGGCTGGACTGATCCATGGGGTAGCCAGTCACAAAAATCCTTGTAATCCCCAAAAGGGAGTTAGCCTCACGTCAGTCATCTCTTTACAAACACACACTTGCTGTCTGCTGTGCAAGCACACAAAGTCACCCCTGCAGTGCCTCCCTTGCCCTCCAGCCTGTGCCCCTCACAGGGATCTGTGGCTGGCTGCCTGGGACAGGCATCACCACAAACACAAACTCTACCTTTGCTGTTTGTTCCACAGGGAGAGGGAATTGGTGACATTGCACATCTTCCACTCTGTGTCTGCTTGCACAGCCTTGGCCCATTTCCTAGCCCAGCAATAAACTTCTCCTATGCCCTCACTATGCAAACATCATCTCCCTTTCTTCAGAAATATTCTTCTTTCCTTTTCTCTTCTACATCTCCTCCTTTTCCATATTGACTTTTCTAATAAATATGCCTGTAATTTTGTAGGTATAATTTATGGGAAAATGCACAACTTTCCAAGCTGGAAAGTCTAAATTTAAACAACCCCCAAAAAGGGCCTAAATTTAGGAAAATATTAATTGCAGGCACTATTACACAGCTCGATTGTACTGCTGTCTTTCTTTTTAAAGGCAGATGACCAACTGTTTTTCTTAGAGAAGCATGAGTGTGTTGAAAGGCAATAATCCTTTTGCACCCAAATGTTAGTGCTCAAAGGCTTTTTGGCAATTTTCAAGTGAACATGGGCAGTGAGGTGGTAAGGTTGCCTTCATATTTGAGCTCAGCTTGAAGAAAACAAGGTCTAGTTCCAGGAGCTGCCCCTCCCTGAGCAGAGAAGCAGGGACTGTCAGTGCTACCAGAGCCATCCAAAGCATCCTTCAGCCACAGGTGCTGCAGAGCATCCTCCCTGACACAGCCAGGACAGTTGCTTTTTTGACTCAGTTGTCTGGTCACAGTCTCTGCTTTTCCTTTTATAAATTAACAAACAGACATCAGTCTGCCTTGCAAAGCACAGATACCACCTCCCTCATCCCAAATGGGCATTTTGAGCAGAGCTCATTGCTATTCTTGCTGCACTTTGCCTCCAGAGCAGAGATGGACATTTAGCCCTGTGCCTTGGACCCTGCAGTGATGGGAGGATGCTCACCTTGGAAGAAGGAGCAACTGTTCAACATGGAGCCCAAGGAATAGAAATTAAATTGGGCCCCAGGAGAGAATGATTAATAGCAGCAAAGTCCAGCACATCCGTGTGTGTGTGTGTTGGGCAGCTGCTAAAAGGCTGAGAAGCAATACACTGTGCAGGTTTGAGACATGCTACAGGAACTGCAGGGCCAGGGGATGACACCAGCAAGAAAGATCCTAGTTCTGTTTTTCATACAGGCACAGACAAGCCACCAGAAACTCGCTCCCTGATCGAACATAACAGTGATGTTTGGGTCAATATCTCAGACCTAGCATTTAGTGGGAAGCATCTCTGTGAACTCACAGCCCGTTAGCTCAGGCTTTGGGCACATCACTGCTGCTCTTCTCTGTCAAAAGCAGCACACACATAAACCCCAAGCCAGACAGAGGACAGAGGAATCTCCTTCCTCACCACATCAAACTCCTGCATGTGCTTCCTTTAGCCTAGCAGCATTTTGTGTCCCTGCCTGTGTGCCTGGCCAGAGATCCCTGTTCTTTGCCATGTGCTGAGACACTCATCCATAGTGTTTCTCCAAGTGTACCTAGCTGCTTTGTGCCCACAGTCCCTGCATCAATGCCCTATCCAAAAACACAGTATAACTCTGCTTTTTCCTTGCCTATAGGCACCTCTGCAAACATGAACCTTTCACATTTGCCTATGATCTATACAAGGAAGTGTACTCTCCCTGATCCCTCAGTATCTCTGTGGAGAGGCATGTTGTGTCTCCAACGTCGTGCCGTTGCTCAGAGCTCAGTCTCAGCTCCTCCTTTCCCGTGGCTCCAGGACTGAACCATTGTGCTGTCCATTTCCCAGCGGCCAGGGCTCTAGTTACAGGGATATTGATTGGTTTGCATGCAGACAGATGGATCTGCCTTGGGTCTCCCTACCAAAATGCAGCTCTCTATGGGCTGATTGTCAGTGCTCCAGGGATAGGATTTCAGCAGGAGACCACCCTCCACGCACACATCCTTCAGCCAGGCCACTGAGGCTAATAAATGGACTCAGGCTGAGCCATAATAAAAGCAATTGAGTGGGTTACCTGTGCAGACATGAGATTTATACCACCTCATATTTGATGTGATTGTTTTATTGAGTTCTCAGCGCAGTTAGGATGACGTTTATTTATTTATTTATATGCCTACTTATCAAGGAAGAGAGGGGAGGCTGTTGCAGCCTAGGTAGTGTTCTGAATGCTCAGATGGGAGCCTGGAGAAGAGAGCTTCCCACGTTTGCTCTGCCTTTTCCCTACCCTTGGGCTTGGTGGGTGAGCCCTGGCCAGAGACTTACTTTCAGGATCCCTGAAACCTTGAGGACTGTTTGAATTATGATGCTAGTAGAAGTTAAGGGGATGGTGTGAAGAGAGACATGTCTATATAGTGATTTTCTAAGAGAACCTCTCCAAAGAGATTCCTATCTAGGCTGTGCCTGTTGTGGGCAATGGCACAGAGCCTCTTTCTCTTATTGCAATAGAAACAGCAAGCAGCAGCATTGTCTCTGCTCTGTCATCGTGTGTGAGCCACGAGGAAATATTAGCAGGTGCAAACTGATTGCAAAGGAATATTCCTAAGTGCCCTTGGAAGCGTTTGGAAGCCAAGGGATTGGATTTGTGATTTTCAGCTGGGTAGCTAGGCACAGAAGTGCTGCAAAAGCAACTCTCAGCTACTGGCACAAGAGGAAATTGGAGGCTAGTGTTGAATATCACACTGAGTATTTCCTCCCCGTGTTTGCTGTGGGTTTTCCAGCTCCTCTAGGCAAGTGAGAGCAGGAGAGTTTCAGCTCTCCTTTCATCAAGTGTGTTTGCTGTGCCTCTGAGGCCTTCAAAAGGCACCTGCCAGCTCCCTGAAGGCTCAAAGGTGTTTTTAAAGTTGTTCAATAAGAGTCAGATACCCAAATCCCTTTAAAAATTTAGGGTAGAAAAAGAGAAAACAAGTAAAAACAAACCCACATTGTGTTACAACTTCTCATGGGTTTTTATGCCAATTTGGGCTCTGTCTTGGCATTTTTAAACAGTTGGGCTTGCTAATATGGCAATGTGTGTGTCTAGGCTCCAATAGATTAATTGGAATTACACTGGGAAAATTAGCTTTCCGTTTAAGGAGTGATTGTTTCAGAGGAAAACTCAAACCTTTCTGATGCTTTCATCAGTAGTAATGATCATCAGAGCCATTTACACACAGATGGGATTTCCTACAGCCCTAGTTAGCTGCACGAGTGTCCAGCTCATGACAAATGCTTTTGGAAGTCTTTACCTTTCCATTTATAGAGACTCTCTCCAAAAATGAGATCCCTAAATATTTTGCTGGTGGTAAGCAAAGCCTAAACTCCATTTGAATTTCGACATGCCTTGATTAAACACCATGGAAGCTATATGATGCTCAGCCTAGCTCAACTGCTTTTGAAGTCATCTCTTTTTATTCAAGTAATATGGAACTCTTTGGTTTGAATAGGCTTTAGGCTCAGGGATGGATTTGGGGGGATATTTGATATATAGCTGGAAGAAAACACGTCTGTGTTTGGTATGCATCATGTCACTGTATCACCAAGGGTCCAGCTGGCCTCCTAGAGCATTATCTAGCTCTTTAGCCAACACAAGATTGTTATGTTATTGTATGTTTGCTTGTTCATCATGCCATTTAGGTCTACATTTTCCAAGAAATCAGGAATTCCTATGGGATGCAATTGCACAACTTAATGGGCATCCCTATCAGGGAATACCTTCTGCTACCATCTCACTGTTTCCTTTCTGATTGCTCTCCTCTCCTTCTTGGCTCTAGTGCTTTGTTTAAATGTGAATAATTCCCTTGCTGTTGGAGGGATTGTGCCCTTCACATCACTAGATTGTTCTCACCACTTGGCCGCTGCTCAGCTTATATTTTCTACTCTTTTCTCTCAAAGTCAAATGATTTTTTCCCCCACATAATAGTGACTCTGGTAAATGAGGTTTCGCTCTGCTCGACTCACTCATGCAGCACTGAAATGCAGCTACCTCTGTGGCACAATGCAGCAGCCATGCCCTCGATGCAGAAGCTTGAGGATGTTTCACTTCCACCAAAAATCAAGCTTTGTGTCAATCTGTGCAACAAGGAGAGGTTTGGAGGGGATAAAGAGAAGGATGTGGTTCGGAGCTTGGAGCTTCATGGAACGGGCAGATCAAAACTTCCCAGCTACAACTGATTTTACTTGCTACACTGCCTCACTTGAGCTCATATCTCTGCAATATCATGAAATAATAAATGATATAATGAAATAATAAATAATATAAGGAAATAATAAATAACATAAGGAAATAATAAGTAATGAAATAATAAATAATAGAATGAAATAATAGAATGAAAAATAACGAAATTAGAACAAAAATGCATCTAGCTGGTGGTTCCCACCACACAACCTCTCAGTGGCCATGTATGAGGAATAAGATCAATGCTGGGAGCATTCATTTGCTCTTTCAGCTGCAGGAACATTGTAACCTGTGCTTTAGAAGCCTGTCCTTTCTTTGCAATGATAAAAAGGAGGAGGTAATGCTAGCTTGGTGTGTGATGGAAAAGAATCTGAATTCAAGGGAGTATATTCCCTGTAAGGAAGCCTTGGTGTGACCCAATGGCTTTGCTTTGCTCAGCTGAAAGCAACTGAGAGTGGAAGAGCAAACCTCATGGGAACCTTAGGCTCCCAAATTTCTGCAGCGTGCCCGAAGAAGTGCCAGGTGATGAGAGCTAGGGAAGTCTCTTGGGCAGTGCTGGACAAGCTTTCTTCACGCCTGCCTTGCCCCAACACATCACCAGGCACAGGCTAATCCAGGCCACACAGACACTTGGATCCTGGGCCTGTCTCTCGAGCAGAATCACTCGTGGCTCCTGAATGCTGCTAAGTGCTAACAGGTTGGTGTGACACACACACTCTTGCTGCTTCAAACTGCCCAATTTCCCCCATATGCACTGCAGCCCATGCAGCTCTCACTCCTTTTGGTTGCTATGAACAAGCTGCCATTAGAGAGACTCTGGTCCTCCTCCAACTTCTCCCTAGACTCATCTTCCAAGAATTGCAGATGTGTTCAGTGGGAAAGCCCAGGAGACACTCCCTTTGGCCAGGGTGTGCTGTGGGGAAGGGCTCAGAAAGCTCTGTTCACATCTGACCCAGCTCCTGCCCTAATTTGCCTGCCTTTTGCCTTCTCCATTGTGTGTTTACCTCGATTGAGAGTCTGTTGTGTTCTCTCTCCCTCGGCTGTTGATGGGAAACAACCCAGCTCCACTTTTGAACCTTTTCTCCTTACATATTAAACCACATGGACATGTTTAGTGAAAGATCACACTAAGGTAGCTAAGTACTGTTATTTTCATTTCAGAGATGGCAAAGCACCCTCCCAAGGAATCTGTGTGAGCTGCCCAAGATCAATCACAACATTAATGGCACAACTGCTAGGAGAAATCTGATCTTCTACTAAGCTGTTCTTTGCCCTCAACTGCAGGCCTGCCCGTGCCCACAGACTCAATAATATTCCAGTGTACAAGATGTTTTACTAGTCATTATAACCTGAATCCATGCGTGTGCCTTTCCATATGTATTTCTAAAAAGCATATCATTTTTGGAGACTTTAATCATTAGCCAATTGTTATAGAACGAAACAGGAAATATCTTCCCCCAAACCAAGTGCTTAACACTAGAAATTAATGTATACCAAATACCTAAGAGAAGATGGAAAAAAAAAACATCCAACAGCTTGACTGAGACAACACATCCACTAAATTCTATTCCCACTAAATTCTATTCCCACTAAATTCTATTCCCACTAAATTCTATTCCCACTAAATTCTCTTCCCTCCCATGAGGTCTGCTCTCAGGAACTGAGAATCCAAAGAATATCCAGAAGGCTGACTGAAATTTGTTAACGCATAGGATTTGGCATTCCTTGGCTAAGGACTAACTGAGAGTCCCTAGCTAACTGAGGCTACTCACAGGAGAGCTAGGCTAGAGGGACACACTGGCATGAGGAAGTGTTTTGCTTTGCCTTCCTGGACCTGGGAGGAATTCATTAATTTAAGAGAAGCAGGAAATAATGCTTGAAGTGCTCTGCCCATTGCATCACTCACAATGGTTAAGCTGTGTCTGTGCTGTGCTCCCTCCTGTTCCTACCAAAGTACCCTGCCCAATTCAAAAGATTCTTCTGGAGTGATTATTATCTCACAAAACCTTCCTTCTAACTGTGTGTGCCACAAAACAAAGGACAAAAAAGCTAATTAATATCTCCCTCCAAGCTCATGTTTAGGAGACCTCCACAAGGTTTACAAGCAGTACCTACATCCAGCTGGAATATTCTGATCCCAAGTGACCCAAGAGAAAGATAACTTGTTTCTAGATGAACAAGTTGAGGCTGGCAGGGTGCTCCAGAAGCCAAGTGCTCAAGGCACTGAAAGGAAGAATGAATTGCCTCCCAAAGAATTCAGAGCTTCTGTCGCTTGCTTCTCAACTCCATGCATTGTGTGTGCACGTGTGCTTACATGTACACGTGTGTATATACATGTATACACATGTATGTGTGTGTACCTACACATACACAGCACTTTTATGCTGTATAGCACATAAAGGATGAAGCAGGAACAAGGAAGCTCCCAGTGCAGAGACAACTGCTGTCTTGGTCCTGTCACTCCTGCTGCACTTTGCTTATCAACTAGTATCCTCTCTAGACTTTTCCACCATAATTAAAGGAAAACTACCACATAGGAGAAGACTTGAACTTTTTTTCCTGAATCTTGACAGGGTAGTTAAGTCCTGTTTTTCCCCAGAGGTTGTAGCTAGCCTTTACCTGCATGAGTTGGGCATGAAAAGCAGTTTGTGATAAACCTCAATATCGAATTGCATGTCATCCCAAATCCTCCTGCTAGTCTCTGTGCAATGCTGACACAGAAGTGCAATGTAGGCTCATAGAGTTCATGTATCACAAGAAATAATCAGTTGAAAATAGACTTTAGAAATGTTTTAGGGAAACTTTAAAAATGGAATTGATAATGTTGTTTTATAGTCTCTCACCCAAAAGCCTTGCTGATGTTAGACTAATCCCCAGAAAGAAAGAAAAGAAAATGGAATTAATACATTTTTAGAAGATCTTATAAAAATCAAAAGTTTGGGTGTTTTTTCCCATATACAAAGAGATCTTTATTTTGAAGTGCAGTATTGCAGTATTCAGTGTCTATCTAGGGACAGAAATAACTTGTATTTCTGTAAATGCCTCACAGTCTCGAGATGTTCAACCATCCCTGGATGTAGCTCTGACACTTGTGCACACTGAGCCAATGCACATTTTGCATTTGAAACTTCACTTTTTGTGAAAATAGGAGGACAGATATTTATAGAAGGTTGGTTTTTAAAATTGTCATCAGTCTGAAGCTGCTCAGAGTCTTGGAGTGTTAGATTAACTCCAATTTGCAATCAGACTGCAGGTAAGGGATGTGCTGCTAACAAAGCATTGACCTAATTCTACATATGTATTTTGACAATGCGAGAGAGGAAAAATGCATATTTAACCTGTGAGCTTGGTCTCTTCTTTGTGTTTTGTGAGCTGGAGTCACAAAAGTCGCTGGAGTGATGAAGCTCATGCTGCTCTCCACGGCATCAGGGCTGGGGCCTTATATTCCCACTATTTGCTGTTCTGCTCCAGTTTTTTCCCAGTTCACTGTCCTGTTCTTACCTAGCACAGATCTCTAAGTGTATGACCTGAGATGTGATGGGTGCACTTCCTCACTAGAGGGGAGTTTTGGGGAGACTCATCCAAAGGTGAACAGTGGGAAGTTGGGCCTTAGTTTTTCAAATGAATAGGGAAAGATTTAATGGTGAAGCCAAAATGCTCTTGTGCCATCCCAGCACAAAGCAAGCATGGTGGATCACAGCTGAGCCTCTTGAATACAGAATACTTCGCAGCTACCAAGCACTTGTCCTTCTCAAAGCATTTTATAAGCACCATCTGAGCGACCTCTATTCTCACCTCCTTCTGAGACAGATCAGTTCTCATTTCCAGGGTGGGGAAACTGAGGTGCAAAACCCCCAAATCCCTGCATCAAACTGGTAGTGAAGAAGATGGGAGTAAAATCTCCTGCTTAGCCTTCTGCCCAGGTCATCACAAGCCAGAGACAAAGCATTAGGTCCTGCAAGCATAAGGCTGAGACTGCAGTGACATTTGGATGCTAATGTCCCTTAAGATGTTGGTCCATATATATATATACATATATATATATATACACACATATATATATATACATGCTGTTCCTCCAAAGAGCCCAGAGCCATTCCTCTGGACTTGTGTACATCCAGCTTAATTCCTCCCAGGGATAGCTAGCTGTCCTTGCACAGCTGCCTTTGTAAGGTGTCTGAATGTCAAACTGTTATTATTTCAATACCTGACTGAGAGAGTAACAGAGACCTGGAGGTTTTTTTAGGAGGATGTATAATTATCCGATCAGTATTATGTTACCCTGTTCATAACTTAATAACCATTTTAATACAGATGGCACACACAGGGATAATTTCCTAGGGTAGCCTCGCAGTATATTACAGAGACAGTGTGTCTGAGGGAATCTTTCTTAGCCAAGGTACATTCCACTAGCTAATTCTACCTGCTGTTTTCAAGATGATTTGGGATAATTCCATACCATTTGCAAAATATTAAAACTCATTTATATAGGATGCCAGATTTAGAAATATACAGTCTGATATTAGACATATTTTGATAAATCTGCCATGAAAAGTACAATAGCTGCGTTTCCCCTGCTATTTATTTTTTGCTTCTCTCGCTATAAATACACCAGGTTTTAAAAAGATATCTGACAAAGCTTGTAATATATCAGAAGGGCCAATATCCTGACTTGTGCATTTGTCATCTCTGTGGACACTACAAAAGCCTGCGTGTTTATTTACACACCCCTTTTATACATTTGTTTGAGTGGGAAGCGATGTGCAATTGGCATCGGTTGCAAAATGTCATGTATTCTTGCTGTGTTGGTGAGGTGTGTTGTGCCCGTGTACGTACTCTTTGCAAACATCCCTGTGTTACTCTGTTTCTAGGGCTTGTCTTCCTGTGGCCATTGTCAGGGTACCTGTTCATACATTACCCTAAAGCAGCGTAATGAATTCTCCTGTGCACTGCGTGTTGTGCGTTGCCAGAGTGTGAAGATTCGATGTATGTTCTGTTTGAACGTGCAGGCGTGTGAGCAGGCTAAGCACTTGGCAGTGTCGTACTACTTGGTTCTATCTGCCACTGCCCTTTTTCTCCTGCCATCAATCCGTTTGTTTTTTTTGCCTGTCCTATGCTTATTATGCTTATTCTTGTCACCTCAAACCTGAAACCAAATCTGAGTCCCTCCAGCCACAAAAGTTGCACTCTAGCAGGCACGGGAGGAAAGGGAGAGAATTCATTTGCTGCTGCCGAATCTGTCCTGCTGCTGCTCAGCCTCCTGCCAGGGCAGGATTAGCCCGCACCGGGAGGGAACAGTGCTCCCTGTCCGGGGAAGGCACTGCCCTGTGCAAGTTCAGCAGTTCCCTCCGGCTACCGATGAGGAGCGAACTGGGGGAGTGGGTGCAAGGGAAGCCTTCCTTCGGTACTCAGCGGCTCGGGGCTGCTAACCCAGCTTGTCAGTGGGTTCGGCTGTTTTTCGGCTCAGAGCCCTCATACCCTGGCAAGGCTGGTTGTCATTTACACCCCGGGAAGGGTGTTGGAAGGACACGGGAAGAGCCAGCTCTACTGCCCGTCCCCCTGAACAGTCGCCAGACCTTGCTTCACCACCGAGCTGTCCGGAGGGGAGCTCATCTGCTCCCGCAGTAGCGCTGCACGCCCCGGGCCGCCCCAAGGCAGGAGGCAGCCTCAAGCTGCAGCAGTGAGCCCGGGGCAGATCTACTTGCCGCTGCCCAGGGTCGGGGGGCAGCCCATTCCGGCCCCGCTGCCCAGGACTGGGCTCGAGGGTCACGGCGGAACCAGACAGCGCTCACCCAGGGGTCCCGCTGCGGGCGGGTGGCTGGAGCGGGCTGGATCTAACCTGACCGAGCAAGGATTGGGCTCTCTGCGCTGCTGAGACGGTTTGATGGGGCCGTTAAGAGGCGATGGGGCCGCGAGTAAGGCTGCGGCGGTTCTCTTACCTGTTTATGGAGGAGACGCTGGGAACTGTGTCATTGTCGCAGATGCCCTCGGCCAGAAGCCTGTCCCGGATCTCCCAGGCGAACATTGTCGGGTTTTGTCTCTTGTACTCGGCGATTTTATCCACTACTTTGGGGGTCGCCACCTTGGGTTTGGAGCCACCGATCACGCCGGGCTTGATGCTCCCCGTCTCGTAATATCTGCACAGAGGACTGTCAGTGACCTGCCATGCCCGGAGCAGCCCAGCCGCCTCCGGCCCCCCCCCNCACGCACACAGTCGTTCCAGGCCCGAGGATCGGAAAACAAAACAGAAAGCCTCTCCCCGGTGCGGCCGGCCAGAGGCGAAGCCCACTGACCGCGTGGCCGGGGCTAGCGAGCGGGGAGGGGGCGCGGGGAGCGAGCCGTAGCACCTACCCCGCCCGCAGCCCTCCCGGCCAGCTTCTGTCGGCTCGGGGCGCTGGCAGGGCTGGGGGTGCGAGATGGCGATTTATCCCCTCCCTGAGGCCCTGGGGAGCGGGTGCTCGTTGGGAGCAGCTCCAGCCCCTCTGCTCGCTGGCCATCAGCGGCTCTGCCCTGTCCTTCGCAGAGGGCACGGCAGCCCGCACACTGCCCGCACAAGCTGCCGGGCTCTGCCGCTGCTGGCACCCAGCGCTCCGCTCCCGAGCGCCCGGGCCTGAGAGCGCCGGACCCTCTCCCCCTCCCCCCTGGCTTTCCTCTGGGGATGTTTCACATCACATTTGGCGGTTATCGCGGGCATTTATTTATTTATTTATTTGCCCCGTTGTTTATTTACTAAAAGCCACTCACGAATTGTTGTGAGTTGGGAGATTTTTTTGTTGTTGTTGAGCCTGGGGTTTTTTTTGGTCCTTCTTTCTGTTTTTCTCTCCCCCTGTTTTCCTTCTCTTCCCCGCCCTGCCGCCCACCCCTAGCCAATTGTTTGTCTTCCTAGGAGTTTCCGAACAGCGCCAGGGGAGCATGTCGTTGCCGGCGGGAGGAGGGGACCCCGCTCAGCCGCGGAGGTGCCGGGGTCGCTCGGGGAGGCGGCAGGGAGAACCCCGCACCGCGGCAAGGGCGGGAGGTCAGCCCTGAGCGGAGAAGGGATGCATTCACGCCATCCCAGGGAAGGCGAAGGAGCTGCCTCTTTCCTTACCTGCCTAGGATCTTGCTGACACAACCGTGGCTGACCCGCAGCTGCCTGGAAATGTCACAGGGTCGAACCCCCTGGTGAGCCAGCTCCACTATCCTTTGTCTCACCACGTCAGGTAGGGGCCTGCCGTTCACAAACACCCCCCCGAGCTGGTTCACACCCCCGTGCCCTGCTGGGGAAAGAGAAATAAAAAAAAAAAACNCGCGGCCTCGGGCCGCGGCGGCTTGGGTGCCGCATGGCGCGACTCTGCGGGGCGCCGGGCCGCTTGCAGCTGGGGCAGTCCCTTCTCCTCTCCAAGGCTCGCTCCCGCTCTCCTTTGCT
>VWZO01009681.1:84185-98566 GCA_013396975.1 Bucco capensis
GGAAAGGGGGAAGAGCAAGCAGCAAAGGAGGCTGGAAAAATCCCCCCTCCTCGGAATAGAGAGGGGAAGGGGAAGGGGGGAAAAAGTGTAGAAGTGTATCTGTAGAGGGAGGGGGGGAGAGGAGAATGAAAAATACCGCCGGGAGGCCGAGGCGAGCTGGCCAGGAGGAGCAGGTGCCCGTGCCAGGCACCCCTGCGGGGCCAGAGAACAGCCAGGTGGGCCGGGCAACCGGGCCGGGGCCCACGCCGCCGGGCAGAGCGGGGGTCGCCGCCGGGAGAGTCCTCCTCTTCATTAAAAAAGCCACTGCTTAGTTAGAGCGGGGCTGGCCGAGAGAGAACAGCAACACACGATGGGGCCGGGATAACCGGGGACCGGGCTTCTCCCGACGTTCTGGGGTGCAACATATCCCACTGGTGTCAAACTGCGACCCTTAACCAAAGAGCGCAAGGGCTACTACAAATAAAGGGAGTGAACGATTAAGGATGAAAGACTCGTGGGTCCATTTACGGACACACGTCTGCCCTACCTCAAAGCCGTATTACCTAACTCGAGTCTAGAATTACAGACTTCNCAGAGCACCACCACCAAAAAAAAAAAATAGCCAGCCACAGAGAAAGAAACGCCGCTCTACTGAGCCGGGACAGGCTAAAAGGAGGGGAAAATAAATAACAATCAAAGCAAATGCAGCGGTGCTGCTTATAAAAGTCGAGAGGGACTCACCTGCTCCAGTGTAGCAGGGCTGTGCAGCCGAGGACGAAAGGGGCTGGGGGGGTAGGGGGGATCCTGCGGGAGGACAGCGCCTGGACTTTGAATCTGCTTCCCCTTGCCCCCTCCCGCAAACGGGCTACCTGTAGGGAAGCCTTGTTGCAACAGCAGATTAATTTGTTGTCTTATTACCATTAAAATGTGCTCGCAAAGGGGCTGGCGGGGAGAGGGGGACGGAGGACAGAGGAGGAACTTCCTCCAAGTTGACAAGGGAGGCGGTGGGCTCCAGGAGTGGGGGGGAGAGCCAGGGTCGGAGCGGGGATCAGTGCAGGGGCGCAGGCCAGCCAGGAGCGGGCAGTGCTCAGCTCGGGGACCGGGCAGTGCTCAGCCTGGGGACCGGGCAGTCTCCAGGTGGGGCCCTGGGGCATGGGGACTCCGCCGTTTACTTTGGAGGAGGCAGGAGGCACTTCTGTGAAGTCTACCCTTGTGAACGCCGGGCTTTGTGCTGCCGAGAGATTGATTATCTATCTGCCCATCCATCCGTCCATCCACTTCTCTGTCCATTCGTTTCTTCCTTGCACCTACAGCCGCCTTTTGGTAAAGGCTTCGCGACCGAAGATAAATAACAAATAAAACAAAGCTCCAAAGAAAAGAAGAAAAATTTCCAATGCTAAAGACATCACTGAGCGAATATTTTTCTTACTCTCTTCTATCCCCCCCCCCCTTTCCATCTCCCCATTGATTGAAAGTCTCTCTCAGCTCCAACAAGGAGTCCCAGGAAAAATGAACCATTCTGCTATCGATTCTTCATTAAAATTACATTTCTGCATTTGCTAAATTGGTTTTAAAAAGCTTCCCCTGTTATTATTGTCTTGTCGGAGCCGCCGGTGCTGGGCAAACAGTATTTAAAAGCTTGGGACCTCTCCAAGATGAAGATGAGGCTGTTGGGGAGTTTGTGTGTGCATGTGTTTCTTTTTCCATAGTGTTTAGGAAAATCTTAACACCGCAGACTGGCGAGAAGCATGCCCCAGACAGGGGGATCACTGTAAAAATAAAGAAGGTGGAGGGAGCGCTTTCTTTCATAACACTTAAAAATCATCGATTGCCTCTTCAAGCAATGAAAAAAAGTTTCATTTTAAACATTAAAATGGGACGACAAAAGTCAATAACGGAAGCAATGAGTATTTTTCTCAGATGTCATCTCCAGCCCGGTCTGCAGCAGCCGCCAGAGCTGTCTGGAGCCATTCGTCACCTCGCTGCAGCCGGAGCCCCGCTCGCAGCCGCACGCTCCCGCCGCTCGGAAACACGCTTCCACGGAAAGATGTTCAAATCAGTCCTCACAAACGCACCGGAGTCCTCCGACCTAACCCCAACAAACCCCACGGAATCTCTCTCCTCCCTCCCCAGACTGATGTGGGAAAAACCCAGGAGGAACTCCGGGAGATTTACTTTGAATTCTACAAATCTCTCTCGAAAGAGCAGGGAAGCAGAAATGTCTTCCTGATGTGTTTATCCCCTAATCAGTTCATTAGTTATAAACAACATGACATTAGAAGTTAGGAGGCAGTTGATATTAATTTTTATTTAACTAGTTGATGTTTAATCCGTCACGCCAGGCTGCTTAGAGAGAGCTGCCTGACACAAACCAGTTAGAACTTCATATACCGCGATCATCGTCCGGGCACTNACAGCAACACACGATGGGGCCGGGATAACCGGGGACCGGGCTTCTCCCGACGTTCTGGGGTGCAACATATCCCACTGGTGTCAAACTGCGACCCTTAACCAAAGAGCGCAAGGGCTACTACAAATAAAGGGAGTGAACGATTAAGGATGAAAGACTCGTGGGTCCATTTACGGACACACGTCTGCCCTACCTCAAAGCCGTATTACCTAACTCGAGTCTAGAATTACAGACTTCCATGCTGTCATTTCTGTTTCTCACTTTGCAGCAAGCTGGTACTCTACAAGCGGCTGTAGAGTTCCTGTTTGGCTATAGACCACCTTCGTATACCTGAATCCTCCCCCACCGACCCTGCCAGCGCGTGGGATCCCCACCACCGGCTTTGCTCCCGAGGTGACCGCTGAGCATTATCCCACAGCTCCATACTCTGCAGTGGGACCTCCGGCCCTTGTCCCCGAGTGGGAGCACTCCTGTGTCCCGTCTGTGTGCCCTTTCACTCACCACTGTTCAGAATGTATTAACGTGACCTATTATAATTATATCCGCATGTATTTCACAATTAAGGCATTTATTTTGGCGAACCAGGAAAACCCTTGGCAGTGGCTGGGTGCCTTGCTGGCCCTGGATACCTGTTCTGCCGTACGGCTGTGGTTACAGGCAAAGTGTTCCTGCCTACGACCCATATTTTAATATCAATTTCCATATTAATCAATCACCCCATCTATCTGCTGGATAAAGGAAATAGTTCACATTCCGAAGAAAATTGCCTTCTTTCCTACAGTTAATAGTTAACTCTGGAATCGAAAGTTCCCAGAGGCAGAGGGAGCGCGGCTCTCCCAGCGAGCACCGGCTACCGTTCCCCCTGGCCACAGCAGCGCGGCGTTTCGTAACCCTCCGGGAAGCCTCCGGGAACGCTCCGGCTCCTTCGCGGAGGGCCCAGGGCTCTGGTTCCTGCGCCTTTGGAGAGACAACCCGCGACTCAAGTGTTTTAAGGAATAAAACATTCTGATGGGGCTGTGGAATGCAGGAGCGAGGCAGGCTCTTTCCCCATAAAGCGAGACAGAAAGTGGCTGCAACAGGTAATAGTGCAGACACTAGCGACACGGGGAGCAGGAGGCTTGGCCGTGGCGGGGGAAACGCAGCCCACGTGCCTGTTGGACTAGAGAGCATCCTAAGGAATTGAGCTCCTTTCCCTTCGTCCAGCATTTCCTCTACTTCTGAGGCAGAGTAGGCTCTGAAGGACAGGGAGAATGTTAAGGAGGGGACCTGCCGAGGAACCTCTCGGGGACTTGCACTGGCAGGGGCGAGGCTTAGTCCCGGCCGGGTGCTGTGATGCTCGGAGGCCGCTCCCGGCAGTCCATCTGGCTGGCAGCCGAGCCTAGGCAGACCCAGCCCCTTTTCGGGAGTTTCGGGATAACTTCAGAGTTGCGGGGATGTCCGTGTCGCTGCACGGTTGCGTTAGTGCTGACCTGGCCACATGGTGCCTTCTGGCGGTGATGGTGGAGCCCATGGGAAGGGGACAGGAGCAGAGGGAGGACTGGGCCTCCCCTCTGGTGCGGGGCTGAATGTACAGGCTGTAGAATAAGCAGGAACACTTGGAGCTACCAAAGTTGGAAGGACGTTGCTGGCACGAGGAGAGGCTGCCTTTCGCGGGGCTGGGCTGGTGGCAGAGCAGTGGAGTGGGGAGGGAGTTGAGGGAGGTGCAGGGTGGCTGTGAGTGCCTGAGGAGGCAGTGGGTTCGAGCTGCTGTGAGGTGGAATCCGCCCGATTGCCCGCCGGGGCTCGCGCTGCCCCTGGGTCTCTCTTGCAGGGGAGCGGGGTGCCGGCGCGGGGCGCGGACGGGTGGCAGCTAGCGGAGCTGAGGCAGACGACGCCAGTGCCTTGGCCTTCGCGTGAAGTTGCCGGCCAGGACCGATGCTGGGCCGCGGCACTGGGAGGAGTGGACTAGGCCGGCGGACATCCCGGTGCCGCCCCGGGGCGCCAAGCCCGGCCGGCTGCGGGAAGCTGGGTCCTCGGCCGAGGTCAGGAGTTGGGAGGTCTGGCATCGTCCCAAAGGGAGCCAGGGTGGTCCGCTGTTACGGAGCTGCCGGCCGCGTTGCCGTTGCCCGGCGGGCCGGCCGCACGTCCCGCCAGAGGGGGCAGTGCAGAACGGCGACTGCAGGGCACGGCGCTCCCAACTCGGCCCCGCGGCGCGGGACGGGCAGCTTGAACCCCTCGCTGCGCTGTGGGGAGGCTCAGATTCAAGAGAGCTTCCCAGAATGTTTCCACACTCCCGTCCCGTCCCCGCGGCCGGAGCCGGCGGCTGGCACAACCAGTCCAAGTCTCCCGCAGTCCGGGCTAGCGCACCCCCTGCACGGTGCCGGCTCAGGGCCGGGAGCTCTCTCCCGGCATTTGGGAGACGTCAGTGTGCCCGCTTCTTCCTTCTCCAGGGAATTCACCACAAGTTTCTAGACCGAGGAAGGTGACTTGGCAGCCAGGAGGACTGCAGTTGCCCTGTGCTCAGGGACAGCCTGGTCTGGCAGGGTCCGGGAGCTGCCCCGGGGCTCGAGGAGTACGAGGTGTCCTGCGTGAGGAGGAACGAGGGAGAGAGACGCGCAGGCGGGGGACACCTGCTTGCTGTCGCCAGAACTGAAGAAAGAGAAGCGAAAAGTGGAAGATCATGTGAAAAACGCGAGAGGCTGAAGACACAAAAAGCACTCCCTGTACTAATGTGCAAAAGAAGGGGGAAATAAAAGGAAGGAACTGACAAGATGGAAATCAGGGTGATTGGATAGATAGAGAGACACACATTGCTCTTTGGTAATATTAGGGGGAAAAGGACTGAATAAAGAAAAGATGTTTGAGAGTGAAAGGAAGATGGATAGATAAAAAGGCAGAGATAGAACTGTGATACGAAAAAACAAAATATCAGAAGAGGGAAACGGAAAACATTCTAGCGTTTGTGAACAGAAAGGAGGGCGAAAGAAAAGAGAAAAGAAAAGAGAAAAGAAAAGAGAAAAGAAAAGAAAAGAGAAAAGAAAAGAGAAAAGAAAAGAAAAGAAAAGAAAAGAAAAGAAAAGAAAAGAAAAGAAAAGAAAAGAAAAGAAAAGAAAAGAAAAGAAAAGAAAAGAAAGTTTTGAGGAGCCGTCAAATGGTAGACATGAGAATTAGAACAGAAAAGCAGAAACATTTATGTCCCTGCACGGAGGCGATTTCCCTATTGGCATTTTATGGCGCTCCTAAATCTCAGCTTAATGCTGTTTTGAGCTGTAAGAATTATTTTCCTTTGCACTTTTCTTCTTTAGATTCACTTCCAGTTTCCATGGCGGGTCGCTGGGAGCAGAGGGAGCAGGGAGGCAAGGGGAGCAGGAGCGCCCTGCCATCCCGCCGCCGGGCAGCGGGCAGCACCCGGGCCTCCCGCCCCCGGCGTCCGTCGCAGCCCGGGGGTCCCGCGAGGCAGCAAGGGACCGGTATGCGCCGGCGGGCAGGAGCAACAGTTCGCTCAGGCCCCGCTGCAGGGCAGGGGCACGGGCAGGCCGCCCGGCTCAGCAGCTCTGGCCGAGGCGGGGGGGTGTGTGTGTGTGTGAGGGGGGAGGAACGGCTACGGGAACAACAAAAGCAAGACCTCAAGGTGCGGAGAAGTGAGGAAACAAAGTGGGTGTTCCTTCCTAGACAGCCTGTCCTTACACGCCGCTTCCATGTCGGTGGAAAACTCCAAACCTTGGTGGAAAACTCCAATAGTCCAGGCACTAATAATGATAAGAGGAACGATAATGACAACAGCGATAATGCGTTTCCGTGTATTAAAACCTAGGACAGAAGTGGTCCTCCTACACCCGCTGTCTCCCAACCCCCGCATCTCTGGGGCGCGCGGAGTTTTCAGAGTGTTTCACGGGCTGGGATAAGTTTGGGAGCGGAATACTGACAGGAAGACTAAAAGCCGGGGTGTGTGGGGGGGGGAGATGTAACTCGTGTGCCTTTCACCTTATCCCGGGAACACAACCATTGTCCTTGTGACAAGAATCTCTGTTATGGTCTGGGAGCTGCGGAGAAAAGGGAAGTTTGCAGGTCTGTCTCCCAACTCGGCTGCGGCCAGCTCCCTCCCCGCCTTCCCCAGCCTGCCCTGCCACCCCCGGCAGCCCCCGGGCTCTGAACCAGTTGATATAAAAGTGTGTGCCAAGGGGATAAAAGTTCCAGTCTCTCATGAGAGGAGAAGGCTGCAGGGGCAGAAGCAAGTTAATTTCCAGCCGATTTCTCATTACTCTTCTTAACGCCTATAAGGGAGAGAAAATTAGGCACACAGCACACGTTTTGGCCACTTCATAAAAAATGCAGATTTGAGAGATGATGTGAAATGTGCCCTCGAGTCAATGATTAAAGATAGCTGACTACGTTTTTTTTTCCTATTTGGAGTTGAGATGAGAAATGCCCCTGAGCTCTGTAGGTCCAGGAAGGGTCCTTTAATAACTGATAAATTGGCCCAAGAACTACTTCTCCCCCTCCCTATCCCCTCCACCATCACGCACCACCGGCCGTCGCGGGAAGATGCAATCCGTTGCTCTTGGCCCGGCGATCGATAGGAAACGCTCTCGGGGGTGACTTCCCGAGCGGTCTTTGTGAGCGTGGACACGGCTGTGACAGGCAGCGAGTGGGTCCGGGGGGCTGCGGACGCTCCTGCCTTCTCCTACTCGTGTCGCTCGCTCTCGCTCCCCACCATCCCCGTAGCTTGTCTGTTCTGCTGCGAGCCGGCCGAGGGACGGAGATTTTGGTTCAACAGCATTAAAAATTTGCACTCAAAAATTACGGAGGGAGGAGACGGGCTGCCCGGAAACAGGCACATTCTCCTTTGCTTTGGGAGGGTAGAAAGTTGCGAAGGCTGATGGCAACGTGCATCTCTGGCAGCTGCCATCTTTCCCCTGATTGCCAGGAGCCAGGTCTTCCCGCAAGTTTCCTAAGAAAGTTTTGTCATCGACGAATGTTCATGTACTGGGAGAGCCCCCGCCGCCCCCGCCACAGGCACGTTTGCCGAACCCTGACAGGGAGAGCTTTAAAAGCACAATGAAGGAAAAGTGTCAGGAAGAGCCCAGACCTGTCCCTTTCCCCTGCCTGGGAAAAGGAGGGTGCGAAACGCCCGGGCTACTGGCTCCCAGGGCTGGGAGCGTCAGTGGAAACGAGAGCCACGAATGCTGCGAGAGAGGAGAAGGAGCACAGTCCCCTCCAAAAAAGCGCTTCGGTTCCTGAGTTGCTCCTTCCCTTCAGCCCCCACCGCAAACTTGGGAGGAAGGAAAAATGGAAAGGGAAGGAAAGATAAGAAGGAGGGAAATAAAATCAAAGCTTTCCAGCTCGCTGGAAGAAGAAATGTGTATTTATTTTCTCTAAACACTCCTAATTTTTCAACCCAATTGAAAATAATAAAATGTATAAAGAAAGCAGGGATGCAGTTTTTCAGAGCTCAGCTGCTGAAAACTCCTCATCAGCCGCACCGATTTCTTTGATTAATCCCGGGGACTGAAGTAGAAGCAGTTCGAGTGTGATACCTTACACGCCAAGATGCTTCTGCTTCCCCACTTTGTTAGACTCGTTTATGTGCATTTTTTTAAAAAAACCAATGATTTCAAGTCCTTTTCCCCTTAATATTTTTTTTCCCCGGTAGCTGCTTTCTAATTGCCCTGAGTAAATGTCTTTTCCCCATCTCCAGCTTCCCACATCCCTCAGATCCCCAGTGGGAAGGAGGTCGCAGGCAGCGGCCGGGGGGGACCAGACCACCCCAGTTTCTGGCAGTTTCCTTCTGCTCCAAAGTCAGGAACTTGTAATTGTGATTGTGTGCGGGAAAGAGCGCAGAGACGTTCACTCTCTTAATGGAACTTAATGGAACTCTACACGATCCTTTACGCCACTATACGTCTAACGAGTTCTCTTATTGCTAGACGGATTGCCAAGCCTCAGGTTCTGTGTGTAATTATAAGTATGGATGTTATATTCACAAGCACACGCATACACACAAAATACATTCGTCTGTGGAGAGGAATATGTGCGAAATGCATAATATAAACCCGAATCTCTATATCAAAAGGAAGAGTCTTTGAATAGATTTTACTGGCTATAGCGATGTCTTTCGGAGACAGCTAAGGGAAGCATTTAACCTGTGGGCGATACACCTGTGCAGGGATGGGCAAGGGACTGCTCCCGTGTGCTGGCACAGCCAGTGTTGATGCGTGTATGTCATAGGTACCTCTCTGTCCCCACTTGTGCATGTGTAAAATATCAACGAGGTGCTTTAGAAACGCTGTGAGCTCTGCAGAGTTCTTGACTCTTTTGCCCGATGATGCTAATGGTAGACCCACACTTGTCTGCGAGGCGGTTTGCACCCTCCGCACTCCTTTCGCTGTCGAGTCCTTCATCCGGCTTTCTTTTCTCCCTGAATTACTCGGCTCGGAGTCAGCCAGAAGGACCAAATTCCTGTCCTTCTGATGCATGTGCAATATTGTCTGCTTCTTTCAGGGCGGAGAGAAAAATACCTCGGGCAAACGAGACGGAAAGCGGGAGCTGCTCGGCGGCTGCCCCGCGGGGTGCGGAGCGAGGCCGGGGTCTCCTCTCCGCGGGCGTGGGGCCAGGGGCCGGGCCAGGCCTCCTCGCCGCGGGTGGGTGAGCCGCGGCCGCGGGTGGGAGAGGCGTGGGGAAGGCTGGGGCTGTAGCTGGGCTCTCCGGCGAGCAGAGCCGGGCTGTGCGTGCTCCCCGCTCCTGCTCCCCGCGTGCCTGCGCCGCTTTTGACATTCCGTGCGCTGGCTTTGGGCTGCTTCGCAGGAAGCGCTAATTAGAGTGTAACTGCCAGGTCATTGATTTCATGTTACCACACTTGCTCTTGTTGTTGTTGCTCGGCTTCTTTTTTTTTTTGCTTTTGACATGAAATATCAAGCCAGAGGAGAGACAGTAGGAGCTGGGTCGAGGATGATCTCCTGTGAGAGCCCACAAACCCACAAAACCCAATTAACCTAATAGACGCACACTGCTGGCTTGGGAGTTTCAACCTCCAGACCCGAGAGGATCTGCCTGTTTTCCCTTTGTTGCTTTGTTGTAAGTCTCCTCCTGAAGCAGAGATCTGAATGCAGGGAGCATTATCAATGACTTTTAAATAATAACAAAGGGGGAAAATAAAAATAATTAGCCCCGCCTCTTCTAGTTTCAATTACTCTAATTAAAAACTCGAAAGGCAATTCCTAGGCAATATCTAATAATAGAATTAGCAATTGGATCCATCATTTCACACGGGGATTTACTTGCAGGGGTACTATGCGAGCTCTATTAATAATAATAAAAAATCCTGCTAACCCTCTTTTTAAAATTAATAACTCTGTAATTATAATAATTTTATGTGCCTTTTTATAAGAAGAGGTTAATGTTGCCACAGTCTGGGGATGGGAAGGATGAAGTGAAGCGAAATACTGCTGCTTAAACTGACACCTTCCTATTTTATTAGGAGACATTATTATTATCAGACATCTGCAGGTAGAGAATTAAAATTAAAATCGCTTTCAACAATTCAATACACTTTTTATCAGCCATCTATCTGAAAATCATGAACATTCATCATCGGAGGCATTCTCCCTGAAAACAAGAACCCATTCAAATTTTATACAAATTATCATATTTATCATAGTCTGAAACTCTGGAGTAACATCTCCACAAACTGTCTGCTAACTCCCCAGGGAACTGAATACCACTCCGCAGTCGCTCAGAGCGATTCCCTCTCCCTCTCCCTCTCCGTGGCCCTTTCACATTCGCTGCTTCCCGAGACTCCGCAGCTCCAGAGCAGAGGGAGCGAGGGGAGAGCGGGAGAGAAGGATGCGGCGACAAACAACATTAAAGCAAAGCAGCACAAGGCGAGATGCCATTCTCCCCCTCCAGAGGAAGGAAGTTTCCTCTGCTCTAGCGAGGCTTTCAAGGCAGCCGCAATCCGGGTTAATTTTGGAAGGGTAGCGTCGGTTTATCTTTAAGGTTTTTGTATGAGAACATTATTCTGAGGAGCAGCGATGATAGCAGCAGTAATAACAATAATGATGTCTGATTCTCCACCATCTCTTATCTTTTGTTTTTTTGAGAAGGCTGCCGGTGTTTTGCCTTGCAGAATGCAAGCGGCGCTAGGAAATATATTGGCTGTTATTTATATGGGCACTTGGTGCTGGTGACAAATGACACGAATCAGTGCTTCCTGTTTGCGGCTTTGGATGAGACAAATCACTTCCCACGCTTTGCTAATGACAAAAAGTTCATCAGCACTGAATCAGGGGCTGGAGCTCCACGCCTGCCTTCATCCCCTCCCTGTGCAGATCCCGCTTTTNTGTTTGTTAACTAGGTTATCTAGGCTGTAGAAGATTTTAATGTTGAATTTTATAGCTTTACCACGCTCTACCGTCCTTGTGAATATTGTAATATTGCATTTTTTACAAGTTACTCTTCTGTTAATGTTCCAGCTAGTAACTTTTATAATCCTCCTCAATGAAATTTTTTTGTATTCTTCCGCACCGTTAACCTCAATGGCGGCACCTCAGCCCCTGGCAGGAGGCAAAGATGAAATGAATTCCTCTTTAATCAGAAATAATAATAATAAAAACACACACAAGGCTCCCTCTGCCTTCTCTTTCAGCTTTCCCTTTTCGGTGAAGGGGTGATGCCTCAGGAGGCTCCCTCCCCCTGCCCTATGCTGCACCCCTCAGGTTTGCCTCAGGGCCAGGCACAGTGCTCGCCCAGCCCTGGCCACTCCATTTGGGATGAAGGACACAGCCTACCCATTCTTGCTTCCTCTGCTCCCCTATTCTTCACTGCAGCTTCCTGCTGCCAGCCTGGGAGCTGGCTGTGCTGCAGGCACAAGCTGGCAGCCTTCTGGGAGCTGCCCACTAGAAGAGAAAGTTAGGCCTTTACTTTGCTCCTTCTCTAGTTGTGTGTGTGGATTGATCGAGCTGCCCCACAGAGCAGCATCCTGCATCCTTAGAGCAAGTCCTGCTGCCATCAGGCAGCCAAGCTCAGCTCACTCTCTGCATTCAGCTGAAGGCAGCTGGGCTGGAGGTGCCCAGGGCCTAGCTGTTCATTGTGCTGAGTGCTCTGAGGTGGATGTCCAAGCACTACCTATGCAGGAGAAGCATCCAGGTGGACTTTTAATAAAAATACATCATCTATCCCTTTAGATGTAACTAAGGCTGGAAATCATGCTTCCCCCCCACCAAATCCCCAAGCTCTAGATGACCTTGCAAACGAATTAGACTTGCAAGTGCAAATGCTCAACAGCCAGCAGCAGAAGGAATGATCCAGCAGTAATGAGCAGAGTGCCCTTTAGACCAGGCAGCGTGTTTGGAACAAGGATTGGATGTTGTTATTTCCCTTGGTTGTTGTTAGCATTTAAGAACTTTGTTCTGAGTCCTGTGTGAGTGGAAGAGAGGAGATATTTGTGCATGCATTGCAGGACATGGGCAAGGGCTTTCTCACAGCCTTGCCCACCAGCTAACTAACTCCCAGAAGCTGCTCAGACCTTTCTTGGGATATTATCCATGAGACTATCCCAACAGCAGGCTTTCTCAGTCCCAGCTCCTGGAGTCGAGTGATTACATGCAACTCTCAGCTTCCATGTATTTTAAAAAGTGTCTTTTTGGTGTAATACAGTCACAAAGAAAAGCAGCTTAAAGCTTGGCAATCAAATGAGAAGGATGTAGAGTTTATTGTTAATTTCCCCCTACCTCAAGGAGTAGCTACTCCATGAGTGATACAGTGTTTAGGGGTGACAATGTGGCTTTTGTATGTTTTATGGCTCAAACCAGCTTCCTTCTTTAAAAACACACAACAAGCCTTCTGGTCATTTCAGAGTATAAAGATGATTTTGTTTTTCTCTTAGAAGTGTGCAACTGAGTAATGAGACTAGTTCACACAGTCTAGGTTAAAGAATAACCTGAAACTAAACCACACATACACCAAGCAACTAATTTTTAATTTTTTTCACTTAAACTAGTGTTGTAACTTCATTGGTATGGCTGCTTCTTTCTGTTTGTTTGGTTGTTGGGGTTTTTTTTTTTTGTATTTATTTATTTTTTTTAAGGTGAACAGGTCCAAAGGGTGGTTTTCTCTGAATAAAAGTGCAGGAGAGTCTGACCAGAAATGTTATTATTTAACTAGTTATCTCTCCGATGTCACCTCATAAAGCAGAGACTTGGTACAACGCAGTCTTTGCTCTGAAAATCTTGGTCTAGGAAAGAATTGTTATTCTTCAAAGCACTGCTCTGAGAACTTTGTGGGATGCTTTTAAGGAATGCTGTTCAGAGTCAGTACTAAGCAGATAAAATGGGTAACTTCCATGTTACTAATAAGGAGCAAAGGCATGATGGATAAGACAAAGTCAAATGAGCAGAGCTGGGAACCAGGTCATTGCTAATTTAGTGAGTGACTATTAAATAAAACATCTAAGCTGTCCCCTCAGGCCTGCACAAAATCAAGAGTAGCTTTAATCTCCTTGTTCAGAGACCAGCAAGTCACACAAGACTTCCTGAATCCCACTCAGACTCTTCTCCAGCTCCAATCTGTGCTGCTGTGCTCTCTGGGTATTCCTTCTCAGGATGCCTTTGGGGTGACATGGGCTGTGCAGCACTCTGGGCTTGGCTCTTATGTTGTGAGCAGAGCTTGGCTCTTATGTTGTGAGCAGGGCTTGGCTCTTATGTTGTGAGCAGGGCTTGGCTCTTGTGTTGTGAGCAGAGCTTGGCTCTTATGTTGTGAGCAGAGCTTGGCTCTTATGTTGTGAGCAGAGCTTGGCTCTTATGTTGTGAGCAGAGCTTGGCTCTTATGTTGTGAGCAGAGCTTGGCTCTTGTGTTGTGAGCAGAGCTTGGCTCTTGTGTTGTGAGCAGAGCTTGGCTCTTGTGTTGTGAGCAGGGCTTGGCTGTTGAGTTGTGAGCAGAGCTTGGCTCTTATGTTGTGAGCAGGGCTTGGCTCTTATGTTGTGAGCAGAGCTTGGCTCTTATGTTGTGAGCAGAGCTTGGCTCTTATGTTGTGAGCAGAGCTTGGCTCTTGAGTTGTGAGCAGGGCTTGGCTCTTGTGTTGTGAGCAGAGCTTGGCTCTTATGTTGATCACATCCTCTCTGGACAAATCCACCTTCTCCCAATGCCCCAATGGCTTTAATGGCTCCGAGCAGCAGCATCTGCCTTCTCCACACCACCCATAGTGTCTGGCTCCATTTAAGCTCAGAGTGAGCTTTGCTTTGGCTGGATTGTAGGTGTACCTTCTTTCCCTGCCCCTTTGGATGGACTTTGGACTTGTGTTGCAGGCAGCTTGTGTCCTGGATGCTCTCCTTAGGTACGTTGCAGTTTGTCTCCAGTCACATCCTTTAGACATTAGAGCTCAATGAATAGTGGCAAGGTAAGGTCTGCCCACGGCTGAGCATGGAGCCTGGCAGAGGGAATGGAAAGGAGCTGCACATCTCCTCCTGTTCACTACAAACATAACACTGCAGCCTCGGGAAGACCTTGGCTGGCAGTGCCAGGCATATTTGCACAAGGTGAAGCAGAAGAGACTATAGGAAAGTTATTTTTCTCTATCAGCTGAAGCATTATAGAGACATCAACAAGCTCTTGTCTCATGCCAGCTTAATTCCTAGTTAATCAGCAGTGTGCTTGGGCAAAGGAAGAGATTCCCATCAGGGGCTGGGGAGGAGCCAAACTTCCCAATCCTGATTTGGGAGCCTGCAAGGAGCCCTCAGCTTTGCTCTGCCTGCATTTGGATGTAGTGCTAGGCACTGGGCAATGCTCTGGGATAGCTGAGTGCTTCATCAGCTCTATCCTGGTGGGAATCACTGCAGCAGAGGGAATATGTTGGTCCTTTGGCTGTCCCTCCCCAGGCAGTCGGCAGAGGTTTAGTCTTCACTGTGTATGATCAAATGCCTTATCCAGGCAAGTTTCAGGTGACTTAAATAATTCCAAGGCTTCCTATCTGTGGCTGCTTGGGATTCAACCAAACAAGTTACCAATGAGGTGAAATGAG
>VWZO01009681.1:99417-133371 GCA_013396975.1 Bucco capensis
TTGTGTTGTGAGCAGAGCTTGGCTCTTGTGTTGTGAGCAGAGCTTGGCTCTTGTGTTGTGAGCAGGGCTTGGCTGTTGAGTTGTGAGCAGAGCTTGGCTCTTATGTTGTGAGCAGGGCTTGGCTCTTATGTTGTGAGCAGAGCTTGGCTCTTATGTTGTGAGCAGAGCTTGGCTGTTGAGTTGTGAGCAGGGCTTGGCTCTTGTGTTGTGAGCAGAGCTTTGGCTCTTATGTTGTGAGCAGGACTTGGCTCTTGTGTTGTGAGCAGGGCTTGGCTCTTATGTTGTGAGCAGAGCTTGGCTGTTGAGTTGTGAGCAGGGCTTGGCTCTTGTGTTGTGAGCAGAGCTTGGCTCTTATGTTGATCACATCCTCTCTGGACAAATCCACCTTCTCCCAATGCCCCAATGGCTTTAATGGCTCCGAGCAGCAGCATCTGCCTTCTCCACACCACCCATAGTGTCTGGCTCCATTTAAGCTCAGAGTGAGCTTTGCTTTGGCTGGATTGTAGGTGAACCCTCTTTCCCTGCCCCTTTGGATGGACTTTGGACTTGTGTTGCAGGCAGCTTGTGTCCTGGATGCTCTCCTTAGGTACGTTGCAGTTTGTCTCCAGTCACATCCTTTAGACATTAGAGCTCAATGAATAGTGGCAAGGTAAGGTCTGCCCACGGCTGAGCATGGAGCCTGGCAGAGGGAATGGAAAGGAGCTGCACATCTCCTCCTGTTCACTACAAACATAACACTGCAGCCTCGGGAAGACCTTGGCTGGCAGTGCCAGGCATATTTGCACAAGGTGAAGCAGAAGAGACAATAGGAAAGTTATTTTTCTCTATCAGCTGAAGCATTATAGAGACATCAACAAGCTCTTGTCTCATGCCAGCTTAATTCCTAGTTAATCAGCAGTGTGCTTGGGCAAAGGAAGAGATTCCCATCAGGGGCTGGGGAGGAGCCAAACTTCCCAATCCTGATTTGGGAGCCTGCAAGGAGCCCTCAGCTTTGCTCTGCCTGCATTTGGATGTAGTGCTAGGCACTGGGCAATGCTCTGGGATAGCTGAGTGCTTCATCAGCTCTATCCTGGTGGGAATCACTGCAGCAGAGGGAATATGTTGGTCCTTTGGCTGTCCCTCCCCAGGCAGTCGGCAGAGGTTTAGTCTTCACTGTGTATGATCAAATGCCTTATCCAGGCAAGTTTCAGGTGACTTAAATAATTCCAAGGCTTCCTATCTGTGGCTGCTTGGGATTCAACCAAACAAGTTACCAATGAGGTGAAATGAGCTTGGCAAAGCCTTGAATGTTAGCTGTTTCAAGCACTTTCTGTGCATGTCCTTGTCCTGGAGTGCTCCATACTGAGGAAGAAGTCACCAAGGGCAAACATCTCCCATTTCTTACCCTCCTCCTCCTCTAAGAAAAGGAGGAAGGTCCTCCAAAACCTCAAAATATAGTCTAAGCTACCATGAATTTCCTAGGTATTCGAAAGCACTCATGGACACCTGTCATGCTCTAGCTGGTGTTCATGCCCTGCCTGCTTTCCTGTTGGGATGCTCTCCTGATTAAATAGAGTGTGATTCAATGATCAAATATTGGGATGTTCTCCTGATTCAGTGTGATTCAATGATCAAGTATTGGGATGCTCTCCTGATTAAATAGAGTGTGATTTAATGATCAAATATTGGGATGCTCTCCTGATTAAATAGAGTGTGATTCAGTGATCAAGTACTGGGATGCTCTCCTGATTAAATAGAGTGGGATTCAGTGATCAAGCTCTCCTGTAACTCCTCACATGTGAGCTCACCTTCAGCTTTGCTGGGCAGATGGATCTCTCATCCTTTGGGATGCTGAGCTGGCTGAGGTTTGTTTCATTCTTGTGGATGCTGTGGTAGAAGACTTTATGTGCACTAGGTGATAGGCATAAAATGAGTGGAGAGTCTTCAGTGGCCCCTGTTTTAGCTGCTGATTGCTCTGTATCATTACTAAAGCTGTGAATTGGCCTGACAGCAAGCTCAGTTATTTCCTGCCTTATAACAGATCACTATCATGTTGCCCTACCTTTGTTTTCCAGGCCACCAGCCAGGCCTCAGTCCATGTGATGATGCTCTGTGCAAGCTCATCTGCTGTTGCTTTCCTACTAGGGTTTTGCCAGGCCCTTTTCTCAAGTGCTGCTGGACTTCCCACCCTCTCTGCCTGTGATGATATGAGTTTGTTTGTGTTCTAGAGCTTTCCAAGTTCCTCTAGTGGACTGTGTGCCAATGGAGTGCTTGGGAGGCAGATAGCCCAGCAGAGGTCAAGCTAGCTGGGTACAAGGTGCTGTACAAACACAATGTAAAGACATCAGAGTGGGAGGCAGGAGGTGGCTGGAGAGGAAAACTTGGCAAGAGGCACAAAAGACACTGAGAAGGGAAGTGGCTTCCCCTAGCCCATTCTGATGTAGAGTTTCTTGTCTCTGTTTGCTAGAAGGGCCAGGTTACATACATCTGGACATTTTATTACTTTGCTTTTTTGTCAGCCAGGAGCTCTGGGATCAAAGACTCCATTGCTCTGTGAAGCTCTTGAGCACTGTGTTGGTCACTCTGGGACATTCCTATGTGACCTCAGCTACTTTGGCCTGGCAAAAATGGAAAGCAGGTATTGAGAATGCTTTTGATGGAAAGCACTTATCCCAGGCCTGACAAGAGGGAACAGCTGAGGCTGGCAGGAGGAATGGAAGAAGCAGCCTGGAAATGGGCTTCTCTTCTTTTCCACAGCGTGGTCTGCCTGCTGGGTTGCTGGCCTAGGGCAGGTGTTCCTCTGCATGGAGCCAGCCTAGTAAAGTTGTCTTCATGGCAGTCCTCTGGGCTGCATGTCCATGCTACATCCTAGTATCTTCCTTTTCCTTGGCAGTTTGTAGTGATTTCTGGAGCAGTTCTTGGGCTTAGAGAGTGACTGTATGCAGTGAAACACCTCGGTTAGGTTAGCTGGAGAAGACCTGGGAGAGATGTATCAGTGGCTCAGACAAAGCTGCAGAAGGGAGATGGGAAGCACTGAGTAGGGCTAATCTAGAAACTCTTCCCTCATCTCCCTGTTAGTTCCACAGAGGTAGAAGTTTTATGGTCAGTGCATATAGCATCCCTGTTCTGTCCTGCCTAAGAGAAGTGACATGGCAAGAGGAGAGCCACAGAGAAAAACATTGCTCTGACTTGAGCACCCAACAGTCTGTAGCCATAGCTGCTGGAGAAGCAGTTATTGCAGAGACTGCTGTGCAAGGTAACTGCTTTTCTGCCTCTCTTGCCTCTTGTAAGGACTTGGCAAATGCTCCATACAGTGTAGTTTGCTCATCTCTTCTTCAATCCATCCCCTTCATTACGAATGAGCCAGGGATATGCTCCTCACCAAGAAGTGAGTGGGGAAGTTGGAGGAGACACCTCCTGCTCAGAGTGGCAGGTGGAAAATGCCCCAGTGTGTCTGCTTTGGTCCTGTCTGTCCTTGTGTCAGGTTGAAGGGAACCTGTAAGCATCCTCTGAGTGCATCTGAGCCCCTGTGGCCTCTGCTCTGGGGCCTTGTTCACTGCTTGGGAAGTGCTCTTTCCAGTTCTCACTGCCTACTGCATCCAGGTGTGGACCAGGACTTGCTTCCCCTCTGTCTGCCCTGACAGTGATGAACAGGGACACACATGTCCTGGATTTTGCACCCACTTTTCTTCAAGACTTGCCTGCCAGTGCTGAGGAGACTGAGGTTATAAACCACTGCTGGCATCTGAAGGGCCTGGGAGCAGCAAGCCTTGGAGAGGCTGGGATGTGGAGAGAGCACAGGGCAGCTTACAGAGACAAATTCTGCTGTCAGCTGTAGGCTTCCTGAAGCTGAAGTGAAAGACTGTCATCTCTGCTTCATTGTTGTTCACACTGATACCTTCTCAGAGGTGACAATCCCAACAGTAGTTGTGGCACTCCTGGCTCTTGCAAAGCATTTCTTTACTGTCTCAAAGATGAAGAGAAGCCAACAAGTGAGCATCCTGCAAGGTTTCCCATTTTACTTCAGGCTTTTTGCTTCTGGTGTGGTTTCTGTGAGATGTAAGCTGTCTACTGTGAATCCAAGTGGATAAGGGGATGTTCTTTTTCTTGCCTTGCCCCAAATACTCCTGGTGCAGGCAAGTCTTCCCCTGTCTGACCTAAGCACAAAGCTCAAGGTTAGCCTCACTGGCAAAGGATCCAAACCACTGACAGGTGGCTTTTTTGGGATTGCCTACAGTAATGTCATGTTGCCCAAGCTCTTTCCACCTAGCTTCAAAGTAAAGCTATGTCTGAAACATTAGTGTGTTTTTTTTCAGCCCATACTATTGTTCCTGCCCCATCTCACAGGATAGTAAATTCCAGAAACATTCTTCTGCTCCTTTAATGACTTCTTGAAACACTTGAATCCTTTGGCCACTTAGATAATATTTAGGCTTCAATCAAATCTAGGACAGGAACATGCAGGAGGTTTGGATCCTTAGCTCAATGTTACTTTATGTCAGTGCCTGGTTGTTAAGACAGCAAAAACTGACTTGGAAATGTTGGGAAGTGACCTACAAAAAGTTCTTGGTGCTGAATAGCAGAACAATGCAAGGCATTCAAGTAATTCAGGAAAACTTATTGGAATGCTGCTAACCAAACACAGCCTTCTCCTGCAAAGAAAGGGCCCAGCACTCTGAGCCATTGGACTAGAAGCATCAATCTTTGTAGACCCAAAGCAGAATTAAAGTCTTATTGCTGCCCTAAGTACAGGCTGGAGAATCATCTCCATCCAAATAACTATAGCCAACTTTAGTTGGAAGCTACAGGGCTCTCACAGCTCCTGAGTCTTCAATTTCTCTTTGCTGTAAGGATGGACTCTCTTCTAATTCAAGTGAAGTTTTAGGTTGAGGAAGCCAAAATGCATGTGCTCTGCAGGGACATCATTCTTAGTGGGTTCTCAGCAGAGCTGATGCCTCTATTCTCTCTTGCTGCAGGGATCACCATTCTGGCATCACTTCATTTGGGGTCAGGATGGCAAGATTGAGCAGTCTTATTTTTCAGCAGAATCTGCTGGGTCCTTACAGTATGGAAGAGATCTGATGCCTCTGGCCTTGCACAGCCTACATTTTACTGTGCTGTAGGGAGGGATGACTTATCTGTCAAGCCTGGCCTAGGATTATGGGCAAGGCTTGGGAACTGTGGGCACTAAAGTGCAATGTTTTCTGAGAACAGAAGCTCAGAGGAATGTGAAAGGGAGTCAAGAGGTTTACTGAAATAATGCTGAGTTGTTCTAATGCCAGGTTACAATGATATTGAGGGTTATGGCTAGTGGGAACAGCATCTGTGAAAGTAACTCTGCCCTGAGAAACCTGAAACAAAAGAATACATTTCAAATCAGGCACTTTAATCCTTTCTTATGGAAACTTTTCATTATTACCACATTCAAAGGGAAAAAGAGACAGCAAAGCAGATTCAGGACCTGGTTTTCAGTGGCATGTAGTACTGTGAAATGGTCAAGCTCTGTGTTTCAGCCTCTTGTGCTCTGAGACTGTGTTCCAGCCTTGTGAGGAGCTCAGCTCCAGCTGCTCTGGGCTAAAACTCAGTTTCCAGTGCAAGGTGCAGGGAGACAAGCCAGGGCAGGAGGCAAAGATTGCACTTTGTGTCCTGCACTGCAGCAGCCTGCACGTACACCAAGGAGAGAGGCAGCCAAAAAATGCACTGAAGGCACAGAATGTAGAGGATAGCAGTGAGTAAGCTCTGAAAGGAGAGTTAAGCAGGTTGCTGGCTGCATCGTGCCAGGCTTGTGTGAAGCTGCTGTGCTGCTGAGAGCAGCCACGATGCACCAGCTCCCAGACAAGCAGAGAGAGGAATAAAGGGAGGCAGGAAGACAGATGCCCCTTGGGCAAACACTTGTTAAATTGACAAACTTGTAGAAAATGATTAAGGCTCTTGCTGTTCCTGGTCCAGAGGGGCCCTGAGCTGCTGCCTCGAGCTAAGATACAAAGGTAGTTCCTTGGGAGCCTGCAGTGGACAGGGCACAGAGGGAGGTGAAACAATTACTGCCTGTCTCTGCGGTGCCATCTCTTGTCAACTGTTATTTATGTTTCCCCAAATGTCGCAGCCTTCTTCCAGGGAAAGCAGGCCCTGCCAATCTATGGCAGAATAATTACAGACACCTTTTGCCTCCCTCCCTCCCTCTCCCTTGCCATGTCTACCTCTATCTCCAATTTACCTTGGACTCTTTTGATAAAAACTTGCCGTGTAACCTCTGCTGGGAGTTGAGATTGTTCCCAGACCTGTAAGGATGCTTGTGCCTTGGAGCCTGCTGTGAGCCCTGCTGTGAGCCCTGCCACCCTAAGACAAGAGAGCCATGCCACTCCAGCAGCTCTTGCTGAAGGCAATTTGTGCCATGCTTTGTCTTTTCTCTGTAAGCTTGCAGCTGAGGCAGTGTAAAAGTTCTTCCCTGTCCTTTGCAGATGAAATATAGTCCCAGGAACTAAGTGAGGTGATGTACACATGGGCCCAGCTGTGCTGACCTCACTTAAGGAGAAAGGAAAGGTGCTTACACTCCTCAGCTACATCTGATGCCTATTGCTCTGGCATTTGATTTTCTTTGGAGGGCTCCATGTGGGCAGCAAAAAGTCAAACCAAGGACCTCAGACTGGGACAGGTTGTGCTAATAACCAACCTGAAGCTAGTCCAAGGCTGAGTCTGGAATTGCTTTGTACAAAAGTGTGGTGCAGTGTTCAAGTGGCAGTGAGCAATTCCTGGAGCTTATCTTTATCAGGGACCTAGTGTGTTCCAGAAGCCCCCGGGGTTTGTTTAACAGAAGAGACTATGCTCTTGTGTGTCAGTGGTGCCACAGAGCCCAGACAACAGAAACAGAAGCAAGCAGAGACCTTTGCCATCTCTTGTGGCTTCTCTGGGAGCAGGGATGCTTTCAAGGAAAGCCATCAGCACTTGGACATGACTGGAAACTTTGGGCTTTCCCTCAGCTACACTTGTGTTCAGTGTCCCCCACTTCCCTTCATTGCAGCTAAGCACAGAGCCTGTCAGCAAAGGGTTAAATGCTGCTTACCCCAGCCAGCTTTGCGTATTTAAAGTGAGTAAAGGTTTAATTACCAAATGATGACAGTGTCATATGGTTTTGGTGATGGCGCGTGGCATTCGCTGAATGCAGAAGAGGGGAGGATGTGAGACAGACACTGAGTGGCAGTGGGGAAGCGAGGAAGCTAAAAATGCCAAAGACAGTAAAACATCTGTAATTTGCAATTCACTAGTGTTCGCTGATTGCTCATGGATTAAAGATTAAAATCTATTCTCTGGCAGATGGGGGAGAGAGAGAGGAAATTCTTACGAGCATGTTTTGCATCTGCATTTCATTCTGCTCCTCTTTACAATAATCACGGCTGAGGAAATAAACGCAGTTGTGGGCTGGCAGGAGGCGGGGAAAGCACACAAGCTAGGCAAGGCTCAGCCTGCTTCTGCCGCTCACCAAACGCCAGGCAGGCTCGAGAAGCAGCTGACATCACCATTGCTCTTCTTGGTGCCCGGGACTCTCTTTTGGCTGCACAAGGATGAATGTTCCCGTGAGGCTTGGAAGTGCCAAGAGCCAGAGAAAAGTCTTTCTTCTGGTCACCCCAGTTCTGCATTGGGGGGTTGCTTTGATGGGAAGGGGACGTTAGCCATCTGTCCTGTCTCAGGGGATGACTGAGTCTGGCTACAGAGTCCATGATGTGATGTTAACGCTTGCAGGCAAACAATACAAGTAGAAATAATGTTTGCAAGGATAAATCATTTTTATAACTTCAGCTAATCAGAATCTGTCCCTTTTATGGGCATGATGAGCTCGCTTTCTCCCTCTCTCTTTCTCCCTCTCTCATTCCCACTCTCTCACAGGGTTTTTCAAGTGTGCAGGACATTAAAAGAAAAATGGATAATAAAACTGCAAATGCAGGGCCTGCTCCTTCGAAGGGCTGGGTACTCCCAGCTCTGCTTGGCTTCACTGCAGCCAGCTTTGCTGGGCAAGCCCACAACTGGAAGCCTGTGAGACAACCTTAGGCCCTTGGAAGGTGCAAGCTATCAGTGAGAGCACTCATTCCCCAAACAGCATGCATTGCCATGACATTTACTGTATAAGCATACCTATGTGTAAATTCATTCTCATATGCTCACCTCCACCTCCAGGCACAAACAGAAGCACCTTGCAGTCCGAGTTCTCATCCAACAAAACCCTGCACTCCTGTGAGTCAAATATTGCCATTATTTTTGGTGCATGGAAAGGAGAAGCTCAACATGCCAAATGGAAGGTAGCCTGGGCAGGATGCTGCTCAAATGGATATTTACTGTGAAGGTGGGAAGAGGCTAGATGTCCCTGGGGTGCTCCCCATCACATCCCTATGCCATTGCCATGTCTCTGCCATAGCTGTAACCTAGCTCCAAGTGCTCCACTCTGTCTTGCTGGGTGCCACTGAAATAGCTCCATGTCATCCCACAGCAACCAGAGTGTTTCAGAGCTAGCCCCTAGATGTGTGTATGGTGTGAAGTCACACCCTGGGAAAGCTGTGGTCAGGGCCTGGAGAGCTAATGAGCTGCACTCACCTAACCTGGGACCCACAGCAGCTCTGCCCATTGCTCTGGCAGTTTCCTTTCCATCTGAGGCCTGGCCTTTCTCTCCTTGCTTAACCTACATTTCAGGCACATCTCTCTTCAGCTCTGTTTTGTGGAAGGATCTCAGACCAAGATCTAGCTTTGTTTTCAGTCCTGTTGATGGCACAATCTCATGCTGCTCCTGGCTGGGCTCCCTAAAAGGACCAGGAACCTAATTCAACACCTTGTCATTGTTCAGGGATGCTGATGGACCATGTTGTGGCAAACTCCTTTGGGCATTGAGCAGCTGCACTCTGGCTGCTGAGTGTTGTCTCTCTGCCATGGAGCAGCCCTGCTCTTCCTGGTCCTTAATGCTTTTCAACTTAATCTGACTGGAGTCAGATTAATATAATATAAACTGGGACTACCAGGAAAACTTAGGTGGGAGATGTATTTTGTCTGAGCAGTGCCTGGTACAGCTTGCCCACAGCTTGCCTGCAGCCTAAGAGAAAACTTAAGGCTCAGCTCAGAGCTGAGAAAAGGAAAAAGCTGAACTGTGGTAGGATGGAGCTGGAAAGATTCTGCTGAAGGAAAGTGGCTATTGCCAACATATGTCATCTGGAGAGATTACTTGTTTTTTTCCTGAGAACATCTTGACCAAAAATTGAGTGTTGTGTTTCTATTTGATAAATGGGAAGGAATGTGTCGGAAGGAGAAAAGAATACACACAGAAGGAGAAAAGAATCTGCACAGAAGGAGAAAAAGCCCAAAATGTGAGGGCAAAAAAAAAAAAAAAAGGAAGCAGTATTTGATTAAGAGGAGGAAAATGATCTCTTTGAACTGGGTCACTGCTGTTGGACCACTGGGAAAGCAGTGTCTCTGTTTGCAAGTGATCTGTTTCACCAAGCGAAAAAGATGAGGCAGAGCAGAAGAAAACCTGAAGAAAGATCAATGGGAGGAGGGGGACAGCATGGCAGATTTAATTAATTACTGCATATTAAAATGTTTGTTTACAGTAACAAACAGCTACAAGAGGTCTGATGTTAATTAATTTACAGCATTTTTCAGCAATCCCTTTGCCGTTGCTGGCAGTCAAGGAGGTAACAGTGTGGCAGGTAAGATAATATCTCTTTGGGTTTCCAGCAGCATCTTGGAGGGGAGCTGGGAAGGGAGAGCAGTTCGGAGTGGCTGCCTCTGCAACCACAGCATTCAGGGGATCTTGTCTAGCTAGTAAAAGGAACATAGTTTGCCAGCCTGGCTAAAGGATGCTGCAGCGTGGCTTGAGCACTGGGCACTAGCAGTGGAGAGGAAAGCCAGGCTTTTGGGGAGGGGGTTTTGGGGCAGCTGTGCTGTGAGGTTGCAGCTAATTTAGTTGATGTGAGTTATAGAATCATAGAACAGTTAGCTCCAAAGAACCCTGGGCAGCCTCTCTGGCCCTTGGTGTTCAGGACTGCAAGGTGATCTTTCTAGGATTGGTATGCAGAGGTTTTCTGTCTCCTCCAGGTGTGAAAGGTTCTGCATGGCATTTGTCCTGTCCCAAAGGGAGATGTGCCCAGTCTCTATGGGCACTGAGCAATTTGGTTCCAAGCTGGTGTTGTTGAGGTATTGATGGGTTGGTATCAGGGGAGAGGAAACCTGGAAAAGCCTTTTGCAGTTGGAGGGAGCATGCCTGATCCAAGGTGTCATCTTTGACTAACTTCAGGTTCAGGCTCCAGGGAGACACGTGTCCCTCCAGCCCAGCATGGCTTCTCTGCCTGTCTGATGCCCTGACCTCACTGCTCACCTCGATGGCTTTGGAGGGCAAAGGAGAGACAGTGTTTTTGTAGCCCTGTCCAGATTGTGCTATATTTGTGGCTAGATGCCCTCAAAGTGGATGGAGAAGGTCGATGTGAGCACAAAAGGTGGGTCAGGTCCTAAGAGCAATGTGTGAGCTCTGCAAACAGGGGGAAATCTCTAAGGTTGTTCATAAAGCTCTGTCTGCTGCTTTGAAAGAGCCAGAGTGCTTAGCAGAGGTCTGGGAAGGCCTTTCACACCCTGCAGAATGTGCTTATGAATGGACAGGTAATTAAGCATGGAGAGAGCAAGGCTGAACTTAAAACCTCTGATCCCACTTTGCCTGGTGTTAACACTAGCAAAGCAGCAGTGCAGGAGGCCTGCATTTCACACCTGGCTGCTTCCTCTGCCTGATAGACTTGTGCTCTCTGCTCCTTTCCAATGAGCCCTTTGTAAATGCAGCTGTCTCTTGCTCCTCTTGGTAATTCCTTACAACCATGAGACTCTTAATAGCATGGAGAAGGTAAGTCAAACCTTACCACACTCCTTGCCAGCACTGAAAGCCTCCAGGTTGAAACTCCAGCCTTTTCCCTGAGCTTCACTGAATCTCCCCTGTGCCAGCTGGGAGAGACTGAGCCTCTGTCTTGCAGCTGCCTCCAGCCAAGAAAAGTCTTCTCCCACTTTTGGAAGCTCCTTATGTGAGCTTCTTTATGTTCTCTGACTTCAGCTGTGGATGCAGGTGGGCTTTGTTCTCACCTGCCTGTGGGCCTGTGACATAATCCCATCCTTGATCTTTGTGGTGGCCCTGATAGTGGCCCTGTCATTTTAAATGGCAGTTAACACTTGTAATTGGGATTGTATTCCTCTGGCAATTAGCTCTTGTCACCATGTCCTTGATAGCTGGTGTGAAGAGGTGCTACCATTGGCCTTCTTAAGCTGCCCTTGCTTTGTAATGGCACGTGCTATAACTTTGGGCATGCTCCACGCTCATCTCAAGCAGACCCTGAGCTCAACATTAACACTCATTATAATTCTCCCTTTGGCTGCCCTCTGCAATCAATCCCTGCAACAGAGCATCATAACAGTAATTGAAGGAGAATGGGCAGAAGACAGCCCTCTAGCAGGGAGGGATGTGTGCTGCTGCACAGGACCCACAACAAATGGGCTTTTATTCATGAAACACTCAGGTTGATTTCTGTGAGTGTAGAGAAGCATCTGTAACTGGCTGGGTGCCTCTTGGCCTCTGTGTCATGGCACTGGATGCTTCCTACCACCCAAAGAGAGAATACCCAGTGTGGGAGCTTAAGAAATGACAAGGGCTTTCCAAGTGCTAAGTGTGGCAGGGTGAGAGCAAGTTGTGTTGTTGCCACATTGTTTCAGAGATAAGCCTGTAAGGCAGCAAAACCTTTGCTGATGAATGATTTCTCAAACCCTAAATGGGCTGAACATCTGGGGAAGACACCGGAGCAGCTGGTGCTGCTCTTTAACTTTCCCTCTCTGCTTTGCCTTTAAGCAGAGAAGTGCTGGCACAGGGTAACCAATAGAAGAAGTGATGACTCTCAGGACAGAGATGGAGAAGGTACACAGCCCTTACAAAGGAGATCACAGACTATAGTGCAGGGGTTGTGTGTTTGCACGTGAAAATTGGGATGAGAAGGAAACCTCAGAGTCCTGGAGAGATAAGTGGCACCTCTGACAATTCTTGTTTTGTGGCTATTTGCTGTTACCATGGTTAATCTGTGCTGCAGGACTAGGAGCAGGTAACTGTAGTGACCTCGGGTATCTTACATGGGAACAAAAGTTCTTCTGAAGGTGAATCCCTGATTAGATGCAACAGACATCTGAGCTTGTGCAAGGAATACTCAAGCAAGGAACTGTCATGTAGAAAGCCTTTCCATTTCTTATCTCTCAACAAGAAAATGTAAAGGCTAAACTTGTAGCAGCTTGTACCTACTATGAGAAATGTCATCAGTGTTGGTGGCAAAGTGGAACAGAGAAAGCTGCTTTGTTTCAGCAGGATTGCCCTGATGCTGTGGATTCAGAGAGCCTGGGTTTAGTGCTGCCTCTTGGGTGAGCTAAACTGAGCCATGCCAGCTCTCTGCATCCCCTTTCCTTGCTCTTCCTCTGTCTTGCCTGCTCCTGGTGTGACAGATGCAGCATATGGTGCCCTGAGCTCCAGCTGGGCTCCAAACACTATTGCAGTAGCTTTGTTACAATACCAGGGATGTGTGACTGGGACAGTGCAGTTACTCCATTTCATTGCTGCCAGGGGGGAGAAATTGCATCAGGAGGTGACTGACTATGTCCACATATGAGCCATGTACCAGTGATCTTCATAGGAGGGTCAAACACTGGAAGAGTTTTCCCAGAGAACTTGTGGCTTCTCCATCCTTGGGGATATTTAAAACCTGACTGGACACAAGCTGAAGCAACCTCATCTTGTTGACTGTGATTTGAATGGGGTAGGTGCACGAGACAATCTGCAGAGGTCACTTCCCACCTCATCCAGGCACTGCTGCTGTGTTGTAAGAGTCACAGAGGTGCAGAGAGATCCTGGAGGATCCTCTCCACTCTGGAGCACTGTCTCCCAATGTCCTGCTGCCAGTGGGATGCTTCTTGTGGAGCTCTAGGTATGTGGAGCATGGTGCAGGAAAGATGCTGTGCTTTGGAGAGGCCTTTAGGCTGCCTGCTGACAGCATGGTTCTCCTCCCACGAGGACTGCAGCTGCTGTGCTGTCTGCAAGGCTAGCAAAGTCTCTGATTCTCTCTTTCTTTTTGGTTAGTATCTGTATGTCTAGGTAACTGCTCTTTGGAAAACTTGAATTAGCATCTGTATGTCTAGGTAACTGCTGTTTGGAAAACTTGAATTACTCCCTTCAAGTAAACTAAGAGAGTTCACTAACAGCTGAGAGCCCAGCAGGGCCCTGAGGATGCAGCCTGTGCCTCACAGGGCTTAGGAGTGCCAGCTCTGCCTAGCTCCCACACCACTAGCTCAGAGCACTGGGCTCACTCTTTTCTTTCCTACTGTCTGCTGCTATCTCACTTTTTCCTCTTGACAGAGATAAATGATTTCTTTAGATATGAATAATCAGTAAGTAAAATAAATGTGCACGTCGAGTTGGTAATTCTGACTCGAGTTCAGAGACATTGAAAATTCTCTTTGTGAAGTTTGTGTCAGTTTTGGCTCTCAAGGGTTGTAGTGACATTTTGTTGCCGAGTCTTTTCTTCCCCTCATTTCCTTCTTCTTGCTTCTAGCTCCTTCCAGACTGATTTAGCATCAATAGAGCTGAGAGCCAGCCCAGCCAGTGCTGTGAAACCAGAAATGGACACAAAGTCCAGCCTAAAGTTCTGAGTTGTGAGGTTTCTTTAGGTAGAAGAGAAGCCTTTATCTGCAAGATTTTGTTGGGCTAGAAGAAAAATGTGGACTTGCATGGGCTCAACATACAATTCCAAGACTTGGCAGTATTTTCATCATCTGAGAATGCAGCCAGAATATACCTGGTTTCACTCTCCTTTCCTTACAAATTGTTGAAGCCAAGTGCTCTATGTCATTACTCATCAGTGCAGGATGTAGTGGAGTGAGGGCTTTGGCCTTCCTAAGAGCCTCTGGGCATTGAGATCCTGCTTTGTAAGGAATAACAGCCTATGGACACAGGGCATCTGGGACAGGGCCTCCTTGCACTTTCTTGCCTCTATCATGTCCGTGGGATGTTTGCACAAAGTCAGTGAGCAGCACTGATTTGTATTAGTGGATTTGTATTCGTATCAGTGATGAAAACACTGATGCCTTTGTGGTGACCTCTGCTGTGTTAGTGGAGTGTCTGGTGCTTGACTCCTGGACATTGCTCCCAATCTGCAGCACTGCAAAAGGGAATCACAAATTCAGCAGGTGCACATTGACATAGTTGGTGTAGACCTCTGCCTCCTCTCAGAGTGCTTCTGGAGTAGCTTGCCAGTCTATTTTTGCCTGTAAAGCCTCAAATTCTTCTGTGAAGAGCAAAGCAAATGTTATTTCACAAGGAGAACACAATGTGTCTCTGGATAGAGGCAGCCTGTGTAAATCTGTACTAATAATACCAATAATAATTATTATTGGCTCAGGCTCTGCTTGGGATTGTGCCTGTGCAGGCATTTTCTGTGCCTCTTGACAGCCCCATGGCCAGTAAGGAAGTGTTAGAAATGATGCAAGCATTTAGCATTTGTGAACTTCACTCCATAAACTTGACAGAGTGAAGAGAATCTTTTTGTTCTGTGCTGAGCTGGGAAATCTCCTGTGTCCCTGGATCCCTGCCACCTTCCCCCTGCTGCCTCTTTTATGTCCTGCTGGGAATCTGCAGTGGCAGCAAGTGACAGGAGTGCAGAGCCTTTGCCCACCAACAGCATCCTGTGTTGCTCCAGCACCTTGCATGCCATGGCCCAAGCTCCTGTGTGGGGCTCCAGCAGGGAATGTGATAAATAATCACAATCCACTATGTCAGCAATGAACAACATGACCCTGTAAATCATTGACAGCTAGAGCAAGTGTTTCCTCTTTGGCAAATAGTCACCCTGCTGTCTGTATTATTCTTTCATCTCTTCATTGTCTTTGCTGTGCTAACATAGGCCAGCAGCCAAACAAATCCACTAGGGAAATGTGCCAGAGCTGATCCATAAGCTGAGTGCAGGTGCTGGGATATTGCTGGAGCCACACTGCTTGATGCTTGTCCCTAGGACAGGCTCCTGGAAGGCTGGGCTGCCTGGATAATTCTTGTAATCACTCAGTAGGCATATTTTGGAGAAGGAGATCTGAGCCAAGAGCAGAAATCTAATTCAGGATCTCAGGTGATCTTTCTTTTTTCTAACTGGTGGCCTTGGGCTCAGAGTGACTGAGTCACACCAGGAAATGCTTGTGACCTGCACCTTGCTAGGTGTGCACTGGAGTTGGCTGATATCTGATGGAAACACTGATGACTTTTGGGTGACCTCTGATGGAAAGGTCATGTTTGAGAGCAGCAGAGGTTTTTTCTGCATCTGGCTTTGCAGGAAACAGCAAGCAGTCTGGCATTTCTAACCTGGAGCTCTGAACCTTTACTTAGCTAAAATCACTGTAGCTCCCTAGGAATCAAAGGAGCTTTACTTATCTCCACCAGCTGCTTCTTAAAAGCAAGGCTAAGCACTGAATGCCATGGGGTGTCCAGCTTTCTCTCCCACCCCCTGAGTAGGTGTGCTGCTTATACTAACTTGCCAGCAGCATAACATTCTTAGTAGTAGAGCATGTATAACTAGGAATCAAAACTTTCTTTTCAAGGCTGGAAAACGTTGGTCAGAGAGCAACATGTAGTCCATCACTGGAGCCTACACATAGCTGTGATTATCTGCAATTTACACTAGTTAGTAGCAAGTGAAGAGACAACAGGGTCTCCTGCTATCTGAGTTAGGCTTCTCTCTGCTCCTTGCTGAGGCTTCTCTCTGCTCCTTGCTGATGCTTCTCTCTGGTCCTTGCTGCTCTCTGGTCCTTGCTGAGGCTTCTCTGTGGTCCTTGCTGCTCTCTGGTCCTTGCTGAGGCTTCTCTGTGGTCCTTGCTGCTCTCTGGTCCTTGCTGATGCTTCTCTCTGGTCCTTGCTGCTCTCTGGTCCTTGCTGAGGCTTCTCTCTGGTCCTTGCTGCTCTCTGCTCCTTGCTGATGCTTCTCTCTGGTCCTTGCTTCTCTCTGGTCCTTGCTGCTCTCTGGTCCTTGCTGATGTTTCTCTCTGGTCCTTGCTGAGGCTTCTCTCTGGTCCTTGCTGCTCTCTGGTCCTTGCTGATGCTTCTCTCTGGTCCTTGCTGAGGCTTCTCTCTGGTCCTTGCTGCTCTCTGGTCCTTGCTGCTCTCTGGTCCTTGCTGATGCTTCTCTGTGGTCCTTGCTGAGGCTTCTGTGTGCACTAGGATTAGGCAGGAGGTGAGGAAGAGTTGCTGACAGGCTGCTGCTGAGGGATGAGCCTACAGTCGAGGCAAAGGATTAGGCTCAGTGGATTTCACAGCTGCTGCAGTGCTTGGTGTCAGCAGAGGGTTTGCCTAATTCCATGGTGTGTTTTGGGCTGCATCATCACATGTTACAGGCCAATTGACGTGGCAGATGTGACTTTCCAGCAGCTAAGAAGTGGTCCTCAGCTCGTGCTGCTGCTGCTCTGCGTGGCACTGCTCTGCCTCTGTGTAATTCTACTTGTCTGCACCTCTCTTGCTGCCTAGGACACATTGACAGGATGGGATGTGGCTCCCCTTCCTACCTGGACACTGGGTAGGATGAGCAATCCCAAAGCTCCCGTGGTGAAATATGTTTTGAAGAGTGAGTAAATGGCTCTGGGAGGCTCCTGTGGCAAGCTGCACTGAGGAATGAACCTTTGCCTGCCCTCAAAGTAAGATGGATAACTCCTCTGGCATTTCATCGTCAGGATGCTGAATATCCAGAGGTGCAGGCTTCCCTTGAGATCCCAACCTTTCTGCTTCTCTCCCCCTTTATCTTTGGGGCAAGGAGGGGGGGGAAAAGAAAAACTTGGAGTGAGGAAAAGGAGAAAAATGACACAGAGGAGCTTCTTTTTTTTTTTCTTTACTTCATCAGCAGTGAGTGCCTCATTTCAGAGCCTGCTAAATGGAATTGTGCTGCTCACCCACGATGAATGATCCTCTTTCCCAACCCCTCACCCCAGCAGACTCATTGGAATAGGCTTCAAAATGACTATAAAGATGTTTCTGCTTTTATGGACACTACAACCTGGATCTGTTTCACTTCAGAACTTTTGAAAGGCAGAGCTGAGAGGAAAAAAATTAAAGGGATCTCAAACCAACCTGAAGCAGAGCTTTTTATTTTTTTTAATTTGCCATAAATCCAGATAACCAAGGCTTGCTTAAAGAAGGACAGCTGGAAAAAAATACACTCTAATCCCATTTCCCTCTTCCCTCCTCCTTCTCACTGCTTGATGTTGTGAAAGGAAGAAGTAATGGCACCTGGAGCAATTGTGGGTACACAGAAATGTAGTTGTGGACATATCTCACCTGGAGCAGTTGTGGATACACAGAAATGTAGTTGTGGACATATCTTTTTGCCAGATGGGTGTTGTCCTAGCTCACTTTACTCTGAAGGGGTTACTAGTCCAGACCAGTTTTCTGTTCAGATGCTGAATGAAAGACCCTAGATGCAGCTTTGTGATACTCTTTTTCTGCCTGGAAAGGAAATATTCTGCTTTTCCTGCACGTGAATGGCTCAGCTGATGTGACCCTGCATGGCCTCTGTGTCTCCTCAAATCCTTCTCAGCCACAACGTGGATGAAAAAGCTTCCTGTAGCCTTGCTGTGTCTGATGTGCTCTCTCAGTCAGATGAGGAGGCCTAAATTCCACCTGCTCAGGGTGGAACAGGTGTTTTGGAAGGTTTTAGGTTTCCCCAAGGCAGTGTGCTGTGTCCCCATGAACTTTAGCCTAGCCATGGTACTCTCCTGCTTTGTGTGGTGCCCATGGACTCATCACATCCTCAGGAAAGGGACCCTTGGACACTAAAGGCAATGATGGGCTTGTGTCCCAAAGCCTGCCTGTCCCCCTGAAGGTGCCATGCAGGGCCATGGACTGGCAGTGAGCAGGCAAACAGGCAGCTCTGTGGCAGGGACTTCTTAGCTGCTGTGCTGGCAGCTCATCTTCCTGCCTGCGAGTCCTTAGTGCCCCATCCCCAAAGCTGTGTCCTATGCCACTGAGAGCTGTTTGGCAGATGGGGCACAACTGGCTTGCTTTCCAGTAGGCTGGGGTGGCTTATTCCCCTTAGCATAAAAGAAACATATAATAGTTCAGGGAAGGGAGTGGATTGCAGCCTCTTGTGCAGAACAAGCTCTGTCTGCAGGCCTGGGGCAGACGTTCTTTGCTCACTCACAGTAATTCACCATCTCTCAAGGGACCCATTGAGCTTATTTAACAAAGGTCAGCTAAATTTTCTAGTATCCTGCTGTGAAAGCAGGATGAACAGAAATCTTCTTTATCCTTGGTGTCCAGCTACTTGCCTGCTCACTTCCAAGTGCCCTGCTGGCATCAGTGTGCACTTGGTGTGCTTATGGTGGGCAGAGTCTTAGAGCATCCACTCCACCATGGCTTGCAAGAGGATGCAGCTGCACACAGAGGGCTTGGCTTTCACTGCCATGATTTTCCATGGATGAAACTCCCTAGTTTTTTAGTAATTCCTGTTTTTCATCAGTCTTTATGATTATAGTTAATCTGGGCCAATTCAGAGCTTCAAGAGGACTTGTTTCCAGAGGCATTAGAAACAATTGTAGCTCACTGCGCGTGGTTTGTGCTTGAGGGATGTTCCCTGAGCTGAGTTTGTCTGTTGTGTTTTCCTTGCTGCTTCCCATGGCCCAGTGTCCCCACCTCAGCTGGGGATGTGTGCTGCTAGGTGCTGTGCAAGGCAGGAGAGGAGGCAACAGCTGTGCAGGCTAAAAGGATGTAGCTGCCAGGTTTGCAAAGATGTTGTTCTGCTCTTCTCAAGCAAGGTTGTGCTACAGCCTCCTCCTGCTTGCTCCTATGAAAGATCTGATTTACCTGTCCCTTCCATTCCTTTAATTATGCTGTTGAATCTGTGTCTGCCACTTCTGGGATCTCCCCAGTCCCTCCAGTGAAGAGCATGTGTTTCTAGCTTGTGGTGTGCAAGATCCCCTCCTCATCCCTCCTGTCCCAGGTTTTGCTGTATGAACAGTCCCCTAGCAGTTGCTGGAGCACTCAGCTGCTCTGCAGCCTTACTGGCAGTAGAAGCACTTCCATATAAACCTTGGCTCATCAGTGGGGCTGTGCTAGTTGCTCTATGACTAGCAACACAAGTGACCACCAAAACCCTGGCGAGTTGTGCAGCTTGCCCAGGACATGATCAGGGATCTTGGGGCACACCTAAACTCCTCTGAAAGCAGCAGCAGTGTCTAGAGCACAAGGTCACCTTCTCCTTCACAGCACTGGGGGAAACTGCTGACCAGAGATGGCTGAAGAGTTTGTGAAGCAGACACAGAGCAGAGGGGGTTGAGTGAGTCAAGGTAAAGCCAAGGGACGCAAGGCTGAGTGCCAAGTGTCCCAGCCCTTTGCATTTGAGGCTGAAGCACTCCCATCCTTCCCAGATTTCTACCCACAGCCCCTGAGCACCTGGAGCTGGAACTGTCAGTTCTGCTGAGAGCAACTCAAAGCAACATGGCAAATGGTGTTTTCTAGCTGCTGTGATTACCTTTGGAGAAGGAAAGAAGCCACTGGCTTTGGCACAGCTCTGATCAGCTGGAGCAGACAGGAAAGGTCATTGTCATGTCACCTGTTGCCTTTGCTTTTGTTGCTGTGCCATGACACTCAAAGCCAATGAGAGCAGACACCCTGGAAGCTCGATCCTGGCACAGCAAGGAGCTGGATGAGGAAGCAAACTCCTGCCTTCAGGGAGAGTCCAGGCACTGATCACTTCCAAGATGAGATTTCAGCCTTCTCCTCAACCCTGGGACCAATTCCTGCTGTAAACAGACACTGATGATGCTTCTATCATGGAGGAAGGAATAGAACTTTTCTTTTGTTTTTTCCATCTATGTTGAAAGTTACAAATAAATCAATGTGTCTCAGTTCCATGGTCCCCAGTTGTCTCCTCTAGGTCATGGAATACCATGTAGACTCCAAGCCAGATGGACTTTGGAAGGGAAAGGTTTCATGGTGGAAAGCTAAGCATCATCCTGTGTACTCACATCTCCTTAGGCACTTGCTCAAGATGAGTTTTACTTAGGGAAGGACAGCAGAACTTTGAGATGGGAAGGAACTGCCTTGTTTTCAGAGTCCAGGCTCCTACAGTGATGGTATGAGTGTGTGAGCCAGGTGTATATCCCAGGAGGGGCTGCAGAAGTCTCAATCCAAATGCCCTGATGACTCACAGACCCTTCCTCAAATGTCTGTAAAGCCATCATGCACCAGCCTTAAAGCCACAGTGGTGAGAGCAGGAGAGATCCAAGAGTGAGCCAGTCATCTAGTGGGTAAAAATACCCTGATGGTCCCAGGCCACATCTTGCTCTTCAGAACAAAGTGAAAGCTTTTCCCCTTCCACCACTGATGACCTAAAAATTAGAAATAGCTTGTGGATATAAATCACCACCAGGCCCATCTTCTCCCTGGACTTGCCTAGCTGTTCCAGGCCTTCCTGCTAGCGTGGGCAACCTCAGGCCTGGACAGGAAACTAACACACTGCAAGAGCAGTGAGGGCTTGAAGAGGTGTTCATTCTACCCTTCTGTGTGCAGACAGTTCTTCCTCTGGGATGACTTAGTCTGTTTTGTGGCTGGAGTTGGAATACCTCCTGCAGCCCACGGAGATGCTTGCACTGGAAAAGCTAAAGGAAAAATGAAAAGAATTGGGGACAGGGGGAATTATTTTCCTTTTTCCCCTCTCTTTCCCTTTTTTTCATTCTTCCTGTGCTCTGCCTGTTCCTGTCAAAGCTGCTGGAAATTGTTACCGACAGATCGAGTGTCTTCCAGTTTCTGTGTCAGGGAGTTTTGCTGATTCTGTGAACCATGCAAAAGAGAGGTCAGCAAGAGAAAGAGAGAGCAAGGCAATGACCAATTCAGCAGAGCTCTGGCTTTATCACTGATCTGCTCAGGTTCACTGAGTTTTAACTTCACGAGCCACTCAGGCTTAGACACTCACACCTTTGTTATCACCTTTCAAGAGGCCAGGGCAGGGCAGTGGGAATTCTCTGGGGTCATCAGGAGAGGCAGAGCAGGGATCATCTCCTCTAGCAGAGACTGCCTAGCTCTTGCCCTCCACAGCATGCCAGACACTTGGATGCTCTCTGTCAAGATTGATTCCTATTTATTATTGCACTGATCAGAGTGGGGACAAAGGCATGCTGGAGGAGATATTGTGTCCTGCTTGGTCCTACCATCATGGCTTATGGGGAGGGAGGGCTTGCTAGCACTAAGTGCCATTGCTGTTTGGGTCCAAGTTAGAAGAGAGCTCTTAAGAGCACAGAACTACCTTTGGTTGTGCTGTGAGTTCCCTCAGTGCCTCTGTCTGTACAGATCTAAGAGCACAGGCCATCTCCTGACTGTCCCTGAATGGCTTCTGCTCACACAACCTCAGCCTGCTTGGCCACCAGCTCCTGTGCCTGGTGCTCCAAAGGATCTGAAGATGTTCCCAGCCAAGGAGAGGCCTGTATCTGACAGTATGAGCAAACTCAGCAATTCCATGCTCACTCTTGCTCTATCTGCACATGAAAGTTCTAATGGAGCTGACAATATTATCAGTTGTGCTAAAGGTGGCAGCTGGCAGGTGAGCTAGAGGAACTGGGAGGAATGGGCTAGATGGGCATCCCAGACTGGTGTCAATATTTTTGGAGACTTGGCTGAATTGTTTTCTGTGGCTAAAAATGAGGACCAAGGCGTCTATCTGTTGCAGTAACGTGTTGCCCACAAGACACTGCATTTCTCAGTGAGGTGCTTGGGCAATGTCTGCTCCTTTGACAAGCTGCATCTCTCAGTAGCTTCTGCTGAAGATTTGCTCTGATGTGTTACTGGTAACATCACTACTGAACGTGCAGGCCGTGAAGGAAAGGATCTGTGCCTTCAGAAGCAGCTTTGTGTATCAACAGGGCTCCCTGCAGAGGGGAAGTGTAGGAAATGAAGTAGCATTGCTTGGCACAAGAGAGGAGCTGCACACTGCTGCAACTTTGGGATGCTGTTCCTTTCTTGGCTGACAGGGATCACGAGGCTGAATGCCTCTGTTTCCCTCTCTAGAAGGGGTCTGCTGGGACCCCTCTGCTCCATAGAGGCTGCAAGAGAATAGAATGATAGACTAGAATAGAATCATAGAGCTGCTCTTCTGCAGCCATAGGGTTACCCCCTGACAAAAGATGCCCACGAGTGGTCCCCAAAGCACACCCTGCAGAGCTGAGACCCTGCCAGCTCCACAGTGCTCACACAACTCTTGAGCTCTCTGGGCAGGAAGGCAGAACAAGCAGTCAGCTCCAGCTCTGGGCACAGCAAGATTAGGGAATGCTGTGCACATTTTGGTGGGAGCTTTGGCAAGGAGAGTGCTGAATGCAGAGATTCCAGAGGACATACAGTGGGGCTGGAACTCCTCTACAGTTTTCCTGCTGATTGCTGTCCTGTGCTATTCCATCACCCTGCAGAGAAAGCAAGATGCTAGCTGGGTGTAAGTTGGTAAAAAAAATAAATAAATTGTGCTGCTTCAGCAATATGTTCCTGGAATTTGGAAAGTGAAGGGAGATTAAGTGGAATGTCAGATGATCTTGGTTTCCCCAGCAGCAGAAGGCACAGAGGGATGTCAGGCAGCTTTCTGTGTCTGCTGCTGCTTCCTGTGGTGGTCAAGAGTCCTGGGCACATGGTAGGTTTAGCACAAACACAGGAAACAAAGATCCTTTTACCCAAAGAACTAACAGTCTAAGGTGAGACAGATACAGTTGTCATCCAATGAGTAAGAGAAATAGGAGTTTATGCATCCTGGGCTCTAAATAGTTGATTGCTAGAGCTGAACAACTAGAAATCACCTTCTGAAAAGAAGGACATCTCTAGAATCTTCCATCTCTTTCCTTAGGGCAGCTTCTCTGTGAAGCATATGGGAATTAAATACATGGTGGTGGTGGAGCTCCTAAAAGCTTCAGCTGAACCTAAGATGCAGCACGGAGGGGAAGAGGGTTACTTTGATAGCTTGAATTCTTGCTTTCCCTGAATAACTTGGCTTTGTGTCTTGTGAGATGGTGGAGACATGGCAGGAGTGTGCTGGTAGGCAGGGACTCTGGGAACTGTTAGTGCTGGGACAGCTTAGAGCCCCAGCTCAGGGTGCACTGTTGCTGTAGATGTTGACCAGCAGCCTGCATCCTGCACCATGGAGCTCTCAGGCAGAAATCTGGGCAATAAAGAGCTACAACAGAGTGCATGGAATTGGATCCAAGTCAGCAACAGAGTTTGGAGATGGTCCCAGACTTCCTGACTCTGAAGGTCTCCTATTTCTTCAGGTTCTCTCTCTCAGCTGTGGCTGGAGGAGAGTATCCTGAATGAGGATCACCCCTGGAGAACTGCAGCTCTGTGCTGTTAGCTTATGCCATCTAAACAGAACTTAACTGCATCATGTGTGAGGGGAGAGCCCTAAAATGTCATCAAGAAGTGATGGGCTGTCTGCTAGAAAGAAGCTTTTTTCTCCAAACCTGTTTATTTTGCCTTCCTGTTCCTTAAAGCACCTCAGAAGACGACAGTTCCTCACTAAAGGAAAGATCCTGTGGGGTTTTTGGAAGTGTCTTTGTCTTGTCTCTGCTATTGCCTGGACTGACCATTGACCACAGGAGAAAAGAGGCAGGTTCAGTACTTGGATTGGAAAAAGCAAGTATTTTAGGTGAGCTGTTAGGTCCTCTGAGGGTTTGTGACACAGGCTTAGAGCACTTTCAGGATGTCACCCTGGCTGTGGACTGTTTTCCAATGGCTTCTGAGGTGCACTGCTGATCCCCAACCATGCTACAGACTTTCTAAGGTATCCTGAACCTGAATGTGTAGAAAGTGAGTAGCCAGCTCTTGAATGTGACTAGTTGTGGGCAGCACCGAGGGTAATTCAAGGAGTAAAAAGTCCCTTTAATTTTGCTTCTTGTTTCAGAACAACTTGGGTTGTATGTTCCAGCTTTTTCTTCATCTTGAAGAAAGCATAAAGTGAAATCTGTGGTTGGCAACTCCTTGCTTCTCTCCAACACTCTTCACACTGACTATTGTATGTGAGCTCTGGTAACTCTGCAGGGGAAGAGAGACCATCTCAGTGAACATCCCAAAGGAGACAAGCCTTAGGACACTTGAGGTTTGTACAAAGCACATGTGTGCCAGTTCAACTCCACTGTGACTGGCTTTGTATTCCATGTTCTTTCCTCTCTTGGGGTGATGCTCTTACTGTTTTCATGGTGTTGCTCAAAAACTTCAACTGGACTTGAGTTCAGAAATGCAAGCTTTGGGTTTTCAAGAGGTATTGGTGGATTGGAGCAATAGAGAGAGGAAGGAGACAAGCAGCTTTTAGTGGGAGTCAGCCAAGCATGGGTGCTGAAGGTGCCTCTCAAGTGTGGTGACTTGCAAGTGTGGGCTCAGGAACAACAGCAGTGTTGCCAATTGACAAAGTGCATCTGGCTAGGGCATAAGCAGCCCTAGCCAGTGTGGAAGGAGTGTGTACACAGTAGCTATGAAGAGGAGAGATACTTACAAGCTAGGGGAACTTTTATTCTACGGGCATTACAATTAGCAAGAGGGGTGTCTGTGCTGAAAGTGTGTGCGTGGGGAGGGGGAAGTCGGGGAGGGGGAAGAGCTGGCAGTGATGGGAAGGAGGGGAGGGTGCCCTGACCTCTCCTCATAGCCCTGACTCTGTCCCCATCTGAAGGTCTGGCATATCCACTCTCACTACTTAATGATAGTGACATTACCCATCCGCCCAGCATCGCGGGGCTTTTGTCTTCATTCAGGCAGAAATGAAGTTCTCCTGGGCGCACTTATCAATCACTGCAAAGCTCCAGCTGTTCCGGAGCCTTTGGATCGACTTCAACAGCCGTGCTTACAAATTGTCTCTGAATAGCACCGAGCTGAGACCCCCTTTTTTGTCATTGTCTTGCAACAACTGTTTTTTGTCGGCAGCCTCTCGCAGCCGTTGCCTGCTGCCTTCTGCCGCGCTGATGGCAAACAGGCCTGCTTTGCATTCTCCTGCCGGAGCTCTCCCCGAGTGCCACTCCAGCCAGGGCCGTGCCAAAGACAATTACATGCATAGTTTTGCTGATTGCATTAAAATCATTAGAATGAAAGATTCTGAAATCGTACATTAAGGGGGGAAATTAGAAAAAGCTTCAGAGACAGACAGCAGCATCCCCAAAGTGAGGGCAATACAATTAGCTCAAATTGTGTTACATACACACAGACTAGGAGTAGCTCCTCTAACAAATGACCTTATTATTGCTGCTCCCTCTCTCCCTCCATTCCTTTTTCTCTCCTTCACTCCTTTCTCATTCCCTCTTCCTTTTTCTCTCCTCTGAAACATCTCCTTTGGCCAGCAGCTCCTTCATCTTCCCTTCACCGTTCTTTTCTCTCCTCTCTTTGTGTTGAGGAGTGCCTGGGAAAGCTCAGCCATGGCATGCCAGGAGCACAGTACTTTGCTTGCAGAGCTGCTTGGCAGGCCATTGAAGAGCAAGTGAGGAAGTGCAACCCCAGAAGTTCATTTTCAGCTCAGCAAGAAACTTTACTCTCCTGGGCAACAAGGAAGTCCATGACTCCAAAAGCTTTGTCTTGGAGTCAGAGAGAGCCCTGCTAAAAGCTCAAAGAACCAAAGACTGCCTTGTACAAGAAGAATATGAACTTAAGTGGGTGCTGGAAACTGGGCATGCCACGAAGGACATTTGTCATCCTCTCTAGACAATGCCAAGAAGCAGATGGAAGATTGTGGTTGTCCTTGGTGTGAAGATCACTCCAAACCATGCCATGTGAATTGACCAAGGTCAAGTAGGGAGCCTGTGTCAGTAAGGGACTCAAATGCATCTTGCTGCTAGTCAGTATCTTAACTGGAAAACTCTTTTTGTGTACAGCTTCTCTGCTGGGACCTGGGCTACTTATGGTATGGGCTGGGCTATTTTTTTCCTGTTTCCAGTGTAACCTCTTGCAGCAACCTGTGTGTCAGCTATGCCTGTGCTTGGCTTGCTCTGCTTTGTTGCTGGTGCTTGCAGTCACATATAATCTCTGTGTCCTGGACATTTCTCACTGTAGACCTTGTGCTTGTGTCCACTTCCAAGAACCTGCAGGTACTGCAGAGGCTCTGAGCACATTGAGGCACTGAGCACAGGGCCTAGGTGTGGGGAGGAAGCAGCACCACTGCTCCAGACTCTGCCTCAGGGTCTTTGCTTTGCCATTTTCACTGCTCACTGCCATCCTGGGCTGTACTTTTCTGGCTTAAATTCTGCCCATGTTCCTGTGCCAACCTCCTGCCAACTGCTTGGGCCTTGAGAGGAGCAGATAGCAGTAGGCATCTCAGTGCTGAGAGGTCTGAGGAGCTCTGTGCAGTGTCCTGGGTGTTTATTGTTAGTGGGCTAGGCCTTCCTGCCCCCTCCATGTATGCCTGACTCTAGGCTCCATTTCCTCTCTCTGGCATGTAAAGTATTGTTTGTCCTCCCTTTTTACACTCTAGCCCAGGATCTTGTTCCTCATAGGAACTTTTGTGTAGATTTAGGGGAAAACTGTAACAAAGGGGCAAGCAAAACTTATACTTACGTGGTGTACGTAGCTGCTTGTGGTAATTTGTGTCTCAGGGACACCTGAACCTAAAGTGGTATTTTTTCTGTTAGTAATATATTAATAACAATCATTCAAAGCTGTGTAGATGGACAAGGCACTGTACAAATTCCACATAATATACTCACTTGCTTAAGAGATTACAGTCTCAGCTTAGATGTGACAAAGAGGGAAATACAATGTCTACTCATGTAAAGGATTTGAGGAGGAAGCAGAGTAGGTTGGTGAGATAATGGGGAAAGGAACAACAGTAAGTACAAAAACAATAAGAAGGGGAAAAAGAAAGTAGAACCAGGGAAAGAGGTAAGGGAGCAGAGGAGATATCAGAAGAGTGAAGTCAGTGGAAGATTAAGTTGTCTTCCTAATGTAAATCAAAGGTGTAGATGAACTGTGTGAGATAATTAGAGGAGTCTAGGAGGTGAGAGGATGAGGGTGGGAAAAAGGGAATAGATTTGATATGGTAAGGGCAGCACAGACTGGAAACAAACCTGACAGAGGTGTAAAAATCAAGAGGGGAAGGAAATCGAGCTAAGATGACCAGCAAGAGAGAGAAGAGCTGCATTTAACTGCTTGAAGGAAGAGAGGGTTATATACTTTCAAGGGGAATTGAGTGTTGGAAAGACAAGCAGAGACAAAAGCTTGAGCAGCATGAAGAGGGTAAAGTGATGGGAGACAGAGGAGAGCGAGGAGTGGAAAATCTGCCTTGCTCAGGAGTCCAAAAGGGGCCTGGAGATGCCAAGCAGAGGAACAGAGTGAGCTTCAGAGATGTCCTTAAAGACATCTGCAGAGAAGTGGGATGCTAGGAAAGTGTGAATCTTCACGATTCTATCAGCAGCCAAGACTCCTTGCAGCAGAAGACAATGTGGCTGAAGGAAGCTGTGCCTTGTGGGGATTTCTGCTGCTTCTCTTTCAGCTTATCTCACAGAAGGAGCAACCAAGACTTAATGGGATTTATCTCAGTTACCACTACTCCTTGTGAAGCACCTTCCTCCTTCCCTTCTTGCGTGGCTGGTTCTCTGCTCTCCTCCTAGTCTAGCTGTTAGGCTGTAAAAAGACTAGTCCCCCAGGAAAAAGTTAGTCTGTCTGAACACTTGTGTAGTCTGTCAGAGATCCTGCTTCTGCTTTTGATATGGCTTAGGAAGGTGGCTGATTTACTGATTACTTGGAGGGAAAGGAAGGGATGGAAGGATGCAGACTAGAGCCAGCAAGGGCCTGACTTGGTCCAACTCAACAGGCTTTGGATCAGGCACACAGGGAATGTTTGCACGTGGGCTGCTGTGAGTAGGCTGAGGAGGGACATGGGCTGTGGCAGGATCACTGCAGAGAAAGGATGGTGCTTTCCTGGGGGTGGAAAATGGAATTGTCACCGTGGAATGAATGAATTGTACAGTTTCTCTTTTGTAACCCAGGGAATAATTAAGATAGATGGGTAGATGAATTAGCTGTCCTGCAAGGTCAAAAGTGGATTGCCTTATTACTCTATTATTTCACTGTAGTGGAACTATCACCACCAATGCCTTTTTCATGATATTTTGTACAGAGCACTATAAAAAAAAAAAAGGGGGGGGGGAAAAATAAGAAAGGGAGGAGATCCAAATGGATCGTTTGCTGGTGAAATCAGTCTCCGTCATCGGCAGCAGGGCTGGGATTAATGGCATTGAAGGCTGCTGCAGCTTCAGCCGGGAGACGGGCGGAAAAACAAGAGAAATTGGTTTGCACCCCTGGGAATGCAATTGATGTGACTTGCACAGAGCTGCTGCAGCACTGCTCCTATGCTCTCAGCCTGCCTTTTTGGCTTATTTGTGTGTGTGTGTGTGCATGGGTTTGTTTGGTTTTTGTTTTGTTTTGTTTTTAAGAAAAAGAGGGAAATTACGAGCAACATAAATCTCTAACTGGAATACTAGGTCATTCCAAACAGGGATGACAATCTTCTACAGTGTTTGAGAGAAGAGTCTCTATGCTATAAGGCTTTAGGGAACAATAGAGCACACTCTTTGTAAACACAGCTGCTTTCTGGTGGTCTTCTGCTATTCCTGTGTGGCTTCAAAGATTAGTTTTGGGACAAGCACTGGAAGCTGGATCTTACTTCCATTACTGCTGAATCCTCTCCAATCTACATAGCTGGCCATGAAGATCTTCCAAATGCATAAAGAGCATCACATGGACATAAGGAAAGCTGAGGAGAAGAGACCAAGCAGAGATGTGGTTGTAGAATGAAGGAAGCAGCAGAGCCCCAATTTAGGTCATTTTAGCTTTGACTCAATGGGGAAGAGGAAAATCTGTAGCCAGTCTTCCCATCTGCAGTGCCAGGAGATGGCTAACAAAACACTTGCTTCCTTTGGAGCTTCTTGCTTGCATTCTTGGAGAGCTCTGAGCTTGTGAAGGGGACACAGCTCATTTTGCCCATGAGAAGTGGCACTTGTGCATGGCACTGTGACTCGAGCTCATCTTCTCTCTTCTGCAAGCCCCACGAGCACAAGGAATCCATGCCTGTGAGCAGCCAGTGTGGCAATTCCCTACCCACAAGCATTTTCTTCTGTCTTCCCCCAGGGTTAGCAGGTGAAAAGCAGCACAAAACTCCCAAGTGCTGAAGAACTTGTGCTTTGTGTGACAACTCTTCAGCAGCAGGATGCTGAAATATTAAGAATGACTTTATATGTCTAAAGAAAGCAATTTTTATCTCAGCTGACTAGTGTGTAGTGTTTGGGCAGAGCTTTGGCTGAAAGCCTCACCTCTCCCCCACACATTGCTATGGAATGGCATGAGCTCTCTCCTTCCTCTATACAACACCATGAGCCAGAGCATCAGTGAGAAAGAAGCAAAAACTCCACAAAGGAAACATTTAATAGAAAACTGAGAAAGTGGGATGTGCATCCCAAAACTTGCTGAGCATTTCCTCCTCTGCTTTCCGCTGTGCTCAATGCATAGATAGAAAAGACTGATGGAGAAGTGAGCAACTTCTTTTCCAGCACTGTGAACAGTAGAGAAGCAATAGCTTGATGCAAAACATTACGGTGTTTGCACCAGGCAACTGGCTCCAAAGATAGTCAGGGTGAGCTGAGCCTTTTTCCTAGCAGCAAGAACAGCTGCTGCACAAGGCCACGGATGTTTTCTGCTCTCAGCTCTGCACTGTGGATCTTGCCTTCTGCTTTGCTGAGGAGAGGTCCTTGCATGTCTGAGGGGGCAGGCTCATCTCCCTGAGCTGTGCAGGCTCGGTGCATTTACACCATGGTGGATTTTTCTTCTTCCAAACAAGCCCTATGTTTTCACCCTTCCTTTTGCACACCTTCTCCCAGAGCCATGCATGCTTTCTGAACTGGGAGTTGCTCTGCTAGGTAAGGAAATGCTTGAAGCCTTGTATGCTCTAGATGAACCTCTTATTGTTGCCAATCTGATTTGTGTATTGGATTTTCCAGAGCACCTATCACTCTTGGTGTTGACCCAAAGTACCTTTTCTTTAGGTGCAGTGCACAAGGTCTGTTATCAGCCACTGTCACTCCAGTCTTCAAAAAGGGCTAGAAGGAGGACCCAGGAAATTACAGGCCAGTTGGCCTCACCTCCATCCCTGGAAAGGTGATGGAAAAGCTCATGCAGGAGGTCATCTCTAAGCACGTGGAGGAAAAGGAAGATTATCAGAAGTCAGCATAGATTCACAAAGAGGAAATCATGCTTTGACCAATCTGATAGCCTTCTATGTGATGGTGTGACTAGCTGGGGAGATGAAGGAAGAGTAGTGGATGTGTCTACCTGGGCATTCAGCACTGTTTACCATAACATCCTGCTAGGCAAGCTGAGGAGTTGTGTGAGTGGTTAGGGAGGTGTACTGAGAACTGGCTGAATGGTAGAGCTCAGTGGTACACAGTCTGGCTAGAGGACTACAGCTAAGAGTGTTCCCTAGAGCTCACACTGGCTTCAGGCTTGTTCAACACCTTCCTCAATGACCTGGACCTGTGCAACCTGCTCTAGGCAAAGCTGCTCTGCCAGGGGGGTTGGACTTGATCTCCAGAGCTCTCTTCCAACCCCTACCATTCTGTGCTTCTGTGAGGACAGTTACCTGAGCCCAGACTACATTATTGACTGTGATCCATGACTGGGAATTGATCTGTTGGAGAAGAGCCCTGGGGAAAAAGCTCTGGGAGTGCTGGTGGCTAGGAGGATGCCCATGAGGCAGCAATGTGCCCTTGTGGCCAAGAGGCCAATGGCATCCTAGGATGCATGAAGAGGAGTGTGGCCAGCAGAGCCAGAGAGGTTCTTCTTCCCTCTCCTNTGAGCACCCAGCAGGAAAGCCTCTGCTGCAGCCCTGGAGCTGCATGTGGCACTGGTGTAACTGGGGCAGGCTACTAGCAGGAGCATCACCAAAGTGATGTTGTGTCTCGCTGAGGAACAGCTTTCCCTGCAGGAGTTTGCATTGGCCACTTCCTGACATTCCCCCACTGCTGATGTCCCTATGGCTGCTTTGCTTTTGTGGAGGAAAAAGGCAGCTGGTTTGTCTTCCAAATGCCAATGTGGCATGTGTTGGCATCAGCCAGGTCTCTGTAAGCCTTTCAGCTGCAGTTACAAACAGCAGAGGCAGGGTTTGCACACAGCTGTGTGAGTGTTTCACACACACTTCCACATGTGTAACAAAATCAAGGAGCAATTCCCCTTGCTGGTGTTGGAGCTCTGATGTAGGATGTCTTTCTTTGCCTCACACCACTGGCTTTGTGGCTGTCATCATCTGAGCTGAATTGTGTTTTAGCTGAAAACTGCAGTTTTGACCAAACCCTATGATACTAGAAAGTTTTAAGTGTTTTCTTTTCATGTTTAGAAGCAAAATAAGCTTTCATTTTTCTTTCTGGTTGCATCAGTTATATTTAGCTTTGCTTTAAGTGCAACTTTAAAGAATTACAGAAAGAAAATCTAATCCTGAGTTACCAGGACTAGCTTGGAATAAAACTGTAAACTTTAAAGAATTACAGAAAGAAAACTTCATACTGAATTACAAGGATTAGATGGGAATAAAACTGTAAACTTTAAACAATTACAGAAAGAAAATCTAATACCGAGTTACCAGGACTAGCTTGGAATAAAACTGGAAACTTCAAAGAATTACAGAAAGAAAATCTCATCCTGAATTACAAGGATTAGATGGGAATAAAACTGTAAACTTTAAACAATTACAGAAAGAAAATCTAATCCTGAATTACCAGGACTAGCTTGGAATAAAATAGTACATTTTGGTTGCTCTGAAACACTTGCTTTTTTTCCTTTTGCCAAGACAAAACTTGGCCTGATCCTTCTTCCCTCTTTTCCCTCTTTTCCCTCTTTCCCATTATACTAGTTTTCTGGTAAGTGTGTGGTTTTAGAGCTGAAGCTTCTGGAGGGAGGCAGCAGGTAGCATCAAGGAGTAGATCTGAGTGAATCTAATGAGCTGTTTCTTTCCCCTCCTGTACTAACAGCTAATACAAGCTCAGTGTTGGGAATTAGTAGCTTTTAAAAGTGTACTAATGAGGAATGAAGTCTTCCCTGGAAGCTGAGCCTTTCATTGTTTCAGCTGAATTTAATCAGCTATGCTTTGCCTCTGGTGAAAATCAGTGCCTTTACAGCACGGTGGGTTTTTGTTCTTCAGAACAAGCCCTAAGTTTCCATCCTTCCTTCTGCACCCCTTGCTGCAGCTTTGCTGGTGATGGTAGCTGGGGTTGCTGGGATGATGATGCTCCTGCTAAGTCAAGGAGTGTTAATTAAACTAAAGCAGCATGAGTGGAATAAACTTGAACAGAAAAGGTCCTGCAAATGCAGTTGTGCAGTCCCAGCTGGAGCTCTGCAAGCTGAAGCTCTGCTAGGTTACACTCTCTGCTTATCATCTCTGGGAAATTAAAGGTTTTATTTTTACCACCGGAGGGCTCCCATATTTTTCCATTAATGCAACAGAAACATCTTGAGAATGACTCTAGTGAGGTGATCAAACCCAGCAAGTTCAGACAAAGTGTGTTCCCTCATTCACAGCAAGATCTGTGTGCACAGGACCTGTGAGAGACGTGAGACTCCCTGCTGCATTGCTGAGGTGACACAGGGCAGGGCTGACTGCCTGATGGCAGGGGGACAGCAAGCACACACTCCTAAAGATGTGGAGTTGTGCCACTGGATGGAGAACTCCAGATGCTTAGCTAGGGCTAGGGGAAGGCTAGCAGCTCAGCAGAGCTTGGTGAGGGTGAGGTGAGGATAGCACTGACTGGAGCTGCACAAGTGACCCTGAGGGAGCAGCTGCTCCTGCACACAAGCACAGCTTCACCTGCACAAGTCTAGCCTGTGTTGGGATGAATGCTGTGTGCTTCATCCTGCAAAAAGGGATGGGAAGATGCTAGATTTAATTCCTCTTGGGTTACCTCAACCCTTTTTCTCCCACTATACACATTGCTCATGCTCTAGCAGAAGACTTTGGGTGGATGCTGTACTTGTGCTGAAACAACTATTTTGCTGCCACAGTCCAGGGGAATAGAGATGTAGACTTGTGTCTATTGTACCAGCTACAAGCATTAAATAAATTAGTTCACTGTAACAGGGACCAGTGGATCCCATTCAATTCTACCAGCAATGATTTTGGCCTTGTGAGAAGCAGATTTTGCCAGTTCAGCTGGGAAGAGGAACTAAGTTCTTAACATATTAGGAAGGTGTAAGCCAGTTCATCTGTGATGGTTGCATTTTATTACAGGGAAAAAAGAGTTCTGGAAAAGTCTAAATATTGTATTTTATTTTGTTTTTTAATGAAATACTTGTATTCTTTAATGGAAAGTATTGCTTCCTAGAGAATTAGTATTTTAATGCATAACATTGAAAAGAAACACACAAAAAACCTCAACCAAAGGAAACCAAACACCTCCCCAAAAGAAAACAACCAAACAACAAACCACAAAACCTCAAGAAGAAAAAGTGTTGCAAGACCTAGTCTACCTCAGACAAGTATTTTCTAACTTTCTCATTTTGTGTTCTTGAAAGCTTTCAGTGATGGAGATTTCATGGCTGCTCCATGACACATCAACCTGCTCCATAACATCCCTCTGCTCCATGACACATCCCTCTGTTCCATGATAACATCCCTCTGCTCCATGATAACATCCCTCTGCTCCATGATAACATCCCTCTGCTCCATGATAACATCCCTCTGCTCCATCATAACATCCCTCTGCTCCATGATAACATCCCTCTCTCCATGAAAACATCCCTGTGCTCCATGATAACATCCCTCTGCTCCATGATAACATCCCTCTGCTCCATGACACATCCCTGTGCTCCATGATAACATCCTTCTGCTCCATGATAACATCCCTGTGCTTCATGATAACATCCCTCTGCTCCATGATAACATCCCTCTGCTCCATGATAACATCCCTGTGCTCCAT
>VWZO01009681.1:134516-146653 GCA_013396975.1 Bucco capensis
TCCATGATAACATCCCTCTGCTCCATGATAACATCACCCTGCTCCATGACACATCCCTCTGCTCCATGATAACATCACTGTGTGTGTGTGTGTTTTGTTTTTGTTTCCTTTTTGTGCTCCAGACCAATCTTGCACTGATAACTCCTGTTCAGCTTGAGCTTTTTCTGCCCAATTTCTGCCTCCCTGTTCATGATTCCATATTTGTGCCATCGATTATTCTGCTTAAGTGAGACAACTTGTTTGTGTCTGCATTCATTTACAGCCAAGGAAATGCTAAATAACTCCTTTTCACAGCAATTGAGGAAGACACTTGTGCCATTCAGTTGGAATTTAAATAGGGAGCAACTGTCCCTGCAGGAATTTACTGCCACACTTGTGAGTGTGACATGTAAAAAAAAACCCAAACCTCTTATGCTTTGCTTTTTTGATTAATTAAAAGAAGAAAAAAACCAACCCATAAGCACAAGGCTCCTTTGCTTTTTCATGCAAATATCATTTTGGTGCAATTCAAGCCTTTACATTTAACCAAAAAAGAATATCTTGTGTTTTAGCCATGTTCAGCCCTTTTTCTGCTCTTGGTCCCTTTTGACACCCAGGGAAGTTTTGATTGTATCCAGGAGGCAATGTCTAGAAGACATTGAAGTTGTCTCCTTGAGCATTTTCAGAGCTATTGCAGAGCTCCCTGTATTTTCCAGATGAACTGGTCTGTCGAACTGATTGATTGGGGAGGGGGTTCTGGAATATTCTCCATACTCTTCAATATTCCCTAGCAGGGATCCTTGAATCGAGCAGAAGAGAAATGAAGACACNATGCTCAGGGGCTGCAACACCTCTGCTCTGAGGACAGGCTGAGGGAGCTGGCATTGTTCAGCCTGGACAAGAGAAGGCTTCAGGGCAACTACTAGTGACCTTCCAGGACCTAAAGGGAACTTGCAAGCAGGCTGCAGAGGGCCTGTTTGCAAAGGCCTGCAGTGAAAGGACAAGGGGCAATGGTTTGAAATTGGAGAGGAGTAGATTTAAACTGGACATTAGAAAGAAGTTGCTCCCCACGAGGGTGGTGGAACACTGGCCCAGGTTGCCCAGGGAGGTGGTTGAGTTGCCATCCCTGGAGGCATTGCAGGTGAGGCTTGCCAGGGCTCTGGGCAAGCTGCTCTAGTTGGGGATGTCCCTGGCCACTGCAGGGGGGTTGGACTAGCTGAGCTCCAGAGCTCCCTTCCAACCCAAACCATTGCAGGATTCTCTGATTTTCACACAAGTGCAGAGTGGTGACTCTGGCCTTGACTAAATCAGCATTGCTCTATTAACTCTAGGGGTGCCAGCAAAGGCAAGTCTCCATCAATCTGCATGCCTCCAGCCCTTAAGTCTCTGTCTGAGGTTTGAATTTGGTCCTGCTGGCTATTCATTTCTTCCTCAGTCTTCATAATATTCCATTTCTCTCATCTAAATTTAGGCTCTGCTTCTTTATGTGAGGTTAGCTTTGGCTTATGTTTAGAGCATTTCCTTTGGGATTGGCCCATCCTGTGTCTTCTTTAATACAGATTCTTGTTTCCATATCCAATTGCATCACTCTTAATGCATTTTTCTCAGAGCCACTGGACCACACTCTTAAGGGTTAGGGTAAAGCAAGGCAGAGCCTCTCCTGTAAGCTGATCATCCAAGAAAGCTCCATGACTGCAGTGGCAAGAAGTAGATCTCAGCATCCCTGTCACCCGGACCAGTGCCTTGATTATTGTGAGCTTCTCAGTGCCTCCTCTTTTGGGAAGCTATTTTTTGGCTCCCTAATCTTTCTTAAGATATGATCAACCTGTCCTCATCTCCCCAAGGCCTCCTCAAGCTCTTTGGTTTTTATTCCAGGACACTGGTACTGCATTTTCCTGTTCTTTATTACCTCTTGCTGCAAAGTCCTTGCCTCACCTAATTGCATTATAGCTGGGATTCATTTGTCTTTCCCTGGGAACATTCCAGCATGCTGCTCTCCTACCTTTCTTGGTCTGAGACATCATCTCTTTTGTAAGTTTTGATGAGCTTTGTGCAGCTGCCATGAGTTTGAGTCTCAGTTTCCTCCATTCCCATCTGTCCCAAGGTTGTGTTTGGGGCTAAGCTGCATGTGCTTGTAACACTTTTGACTTCATTGTCTTAGGAAAAGGTGTTAGTGTGGTGACTTAGCCTAGCATTTAGGCTTCTTTTCTGTGGGTGTTTGATGATCTTTACCCCAGCAGTCTTGCCCAGGACATTGTGCAGGGAAGTGACTGAGAAGTACAAGCATTTGACCTGTGAGCCTGGCCTTGTGACGAGCACTTGCCCAGCTCCCTGCACACACACACGGGCCAGGTGCTCCTGGCAGCAACTCTGCTTTGCTTGCCTTCATTTGCCTTTTGTGGGGGTTGTTTTTTTGTGTGTCAAAAGCTAGCAGCAGCAGCTGTACAGCAATGGCACAGCCGCTCTATTCCTGGCCAAGAAGCCTGTGAAATTAATCCCCATCTCAGTGAAATCCTAGCCTGCTTTCGGGTCACTGCCTCGTTCCAGCACTGCGGAAGGCAGGGATCCCGTGATGATTTATTACCAGCCCCAACGCACATATTATTATGAAATGAGTTTATTACACTCTAAATCTCCTGTTAATGTGCTACTGTTTTAATCCCTTTATCCAATTTTCAGTCTCTCAGGCTTGGCTGCTGTTCACTTGCACAAAACTCTCCATTCTGAAGGTTTTATTGTACGATATCCATATCCATTTATCCTGCTTTAAAGCTGCAGCACTGGGGCTCTAGTGAGGAGGGGGAGCAGGAGGAAGGGATGGGAGAGGCAGGAGGGGATGGACCAGGGTAGAGGAAGAGAAGAGCCTGACTTAGCCTGTAAGGGTAGAAACAAGAGTTGAAGCAGGCAGAGGAAGGCACTGAGGGCTAAAGAGGAGCAGAAGTGATTTTCAGGGGAGCAGCAAGGATAGCTACCAAGTCAAGGAATATGGGAACAAAGTGAAGACAATTTGGTAAATCATGTAATGAGTGGTAAGAGAGGAAGATGCTTTACATTCTGCTTCACATAGCTCTAGAATTGGAGAAGAGATTGGGCAAAGGAAGAGCCAACACAGAAAATGAAGGGAAAGGGCAATAGGAAGAGTGTGTGGAGGGATGTGTGAGAGGCAGGGTAGAAAGAGTGTGCTCTGGGATACACAGCAAAAAGATTTTGGCAATGAGGGAGTGAGAGGAAATCACAGTATCCCAGGATGTCAGGGCTTGGAAGGGCCCTAGAAAGCTCATCTAGTGCAACCCCCCTGCCAGAGCAGGAGCACCTAGACCAGCTCACACAGCAATGTGTCCAGGCAGCTCTGCAATGGCTCCAGACAAGGAGACTCCACAGGCTCCTGGGCAGCCTGGGCCAGTGCTCTGGCACCTGAACTGCAAACAAGTTCCTCCTCAGGTTAATACTAAACCTGCTGTGGTCCAACTTGCTCCCATTGCCTCTTGTCCTACCATTGGATGACAAATCTCATTCCCGATTTCCCCCATCAGTGGTGAGGAAGCAGCCCAAAGATGGTCAGAGGGAAGAGCCTCCCAGGAGTTTCTGTGGGACACATAGATCAGTGTTGCCCTAGGGAGGTGCCCCTCAATATTCAACCTTTCCAGCCTTTCTCCCTTGCAGCCTGGCCACTCCAGGGAGCTGTTTGGAGATGGCCTGCTGAAGGAATGAGGCAATGCTTGGCATTTCAGATCAGAGGCTGGAAGGAGTTTTCTCTGCAGCATTCTGGCAGCTAATGAGCATTGGGTACTTCCCCTCAGCCCTGAGACCAGAGAGGGATTTGGCTGCAGTAGACTTGAAGGGAGAAAATGTGTCCCACAACAGATCCCTAGGGACAACTGTCCACTCCAGTGTGACAAGTGCTACAGTAGGGGTTATTTTCCTTTACTCCAGCTAAGGATCCAATCTGAAGCCATACCTAATACCTAGTAGGAACCAGCAGACACATGCTTATCACCCCTGCCATTGACTCCAGCTATGTGTGCCCCAGAATGGAGCTGTTCCCAGAGCCATAAACCTGCACTGCATGCCCCAGCTGCAGGTGGGAAGCTTCAGTGTGGCAGGGAGTGAGTGCCTGCAGAGATGAGGCAGGATGCTTGAGTCCTGTGTCTGGCTCTACTGTTCACTTGCTGTAGCACCCAGGTACTCTCAACACCTCCATGTGCCTAGCTACAAGATAAACACAGTGACTCTAACCTACTTTGTCCTTTTCTAGGGAGAAAGAATTAGACTGATGCACGTGGGTTAGTACTTTGTGGCTGCCAACACTGGCTTGCAGGAACCTGTGGGGAGGATGGCATTGTGTGAGATTTTTTTGTACCTATCTCCCTGGGTTGCATTACAAATCCCAGGCACAGAGCACAGTGATAAGTATGTGCACTAGAATGTTCCTTTGCTGCTTTATGTCCTCTTCTATAGATCCATGGCACTAGGCACTCTCCAGCTGATGCTCGTGCAAAAATCTGTGTTCCATTTGGCACAGAAGCATCTCTAGCAGAGTGCAAGGTTGTTCAACTTGATTTCTGATCAAGTGCAAATCTTTGTGGCTTTCCCCCCAACATGCTTTATTGGATTTATAAAACAAAAGAAGAATAAAATGTATGCACAAAGTCTGGAAAGGAACACAGCTAAATAAAACTCTCCAAAACTTCTTTAGGAGGAGTGGAAAAATCCTCAAACTTTAATGTAGAATGGAGAGGCAAAGAGATTTGCTTAAAATAGCACAAGCTCTTGTGATGGAACTGCTGAGTAGCTAATGTCCTTGCCTTTTTTAGCTAGCCAGTTATTTAAAATAGCTCCTGCCCATAGTGTTTGCTTTATGGTGTTCTTCTCCTTCCTTCCACCTTTTCTCTTGCATTTTCTTCAGAGAGATATTTTATCCACGGAGAGTAGGAGAGATGAGATTCAAGGAGATGGTTAGCAAGCTCATGTTTTTGGTCCATGAGAGGGATTCAGAAGCTGAAAAGGCTTGCAGTTCAGCCCAGGCTGGAGAGCTGGAGGTGTCACACCTCTGGTATGCTTATAGGATTAGTTGAGGGAAGGGAGTGCAAAGTAAGAGTTAGAGCAGAAGGACTCAAAGGTCTGTCTGAACCAGGTTCTGGCCTCAGCCCTGCCTCCAGTTTTACCAGCTTGGGCAAGTCAGAGACCTGTTCCATGCCTCTGTTTCCCTTCTTTACAGCATGGTGAGAGGATCCTTGGCAGATCCCTTTGAGCTGCTTGAACAGGAGCAGGCCTGCTAACAGGCAACATCCATTTGGCTCTCGTAGCCAATGTAGGCTTTAGGTCTTCCTGTGACCTTGCTGATGATTTCTGCTAGGCCCTGCCCTGTGTTTCCTGGGGGAATTATGGGCTGGGGCAGACAAAGAGAAAGCCACCAGCAGCAGAACAGTGCCTTGGGCTTCACCCAGTCCAGCTGAAGCCAGCAAGCACGCTCAGGGATCCTGCCAGGTCAGGATTTCAGCAGGCCCTTGGCTGCTCTCATTTCAACAAGCAGCTGGCTCCATGGTGACCTTTTCCAAGCTCTGCCATTGATCCCAGAAGATAGCCCTTCCTTGCTGAGCCTTCCCTGCCCTCCTTCTGCTCACGCTGCTCTCCCTGCCTGGCTGTGTGCCCTGCTTCTCCCACTCCCTCCTGGTTCTTCCCTGTCCTCCCACACCCCACTCCCTTTCTCTGTCTCTTCCTTTGACTCCAGCTCTGGCTTCCTTTTTTGTGTCTCCCATTCCCCCTCTCGTGCTCCACTCCCACATCCTTACAGCCTCCCCCTCCCCACTGCTGTGCTCTCCCTCTCATGTTGAGGACTTGCCTCTACTCTCTGACACAGAAGCCTGTATCACTTCCAAGGCTCCTGCTGTCAGCTGGGGAATAGATAAAGATAAATGATATTATGTTAAATTCCACTTAATGACAAATTTTTAATTTTCTGAACATGGTCATTTTCTGGCTAGTGAATCAAGTGTAGGGAGCTAATTACATGAAGATCTGAACAAAAATAACTCCTAATTTTCAAGGATAATGGAAGAGAAATGTTGGAGATTAATGGCACTATTTATCTTTTTTAAATTTCTATCTTTCTCTGTGATAGCACTGCTCCCCAAGGAAAATATTCATAAAATGAAATTGAAGTCGTAACTTAATAGGTTATTAAAATTTTTGAGTGCATATCACTTTCCTTCCGCCGCACTGTAAATTTAAATTGAAGTTTGCGGCTCCTCGAGTCACCAGTGGAGTTTTTTTTATGATGGCACAATAGAGGGAAACATGCATCTTTGTCAGGAGGTATTTGCTATTCTAATTTTATGGCAGGCCGGATTATCAGAAAGGAATGTCAGAGCACGGGGAAGCTGACAACACTCCAGCCTTCAGCCATGTGTTTCCATTAAGGCCCAAAGCCGTCCAGGGCTTTCTCTGGACTCTTATTTTCCATTTCAGTCTTTTATCTTGATTTAAAGTGAGGGCACCGAAAATTCAGCTCCTGTCATTTTTCTCACTCTCTCTCTTTTTCTCACTTTCTCCTTCTTGCTCCTTTTTTCTTTTTTTTTCTTTCTCTGTCTCTGCTCACTGCCTCTCTTCCATCTTTTCCTCTTTGTTTTTTGGTCCCCCCACTGCTTCCCGGAGCCTCTGGCAGGAGATCCTCTCTCTGTATCCCTGTCCCTCCCCCACATGTCTCTGGTGCTTTGGCTCTAAAGCTCCAGGGAGAGATATCTGGGGATGGAGGCAGGGAGGATATTTTTTAGAGGCTGCCTTCAAGCTGTGTGCAGGAGCATGGCACCTAGGGCTTTGCAGGCAGTGCACTGTGCCATCTTTTACTCAAGGGTCACTTTGATGCCACCTTGGCTGTGTCAGATGCCAGTGCCAGGGATAACGTGCTTTGTGCTGTCACATCCTGCTACCTCAGGGGGGGCAAGGCAAATGGGCAGCACAGCAGGGAATATTCCTTCCATCTCTTCCACCAGCTTTCTGGGTAGCATGAGCCACTTCACGTGCCTTTCCCTGCCTTTTGCCCCATGGAGCAGAGCCTTTGATTCCGTGTGCTGCTGGAGTTTGCTCAACTGCACTGCAAGCCAAGGCACTCTTCAGCGTGGCTTTGATGCACCAGGTCTGGGGCTGCTCAAAGCTGGGCTGCTCTGCTGCTCCGTGTCCCTTGCAAGTGTCCCTCAGCCACCTGCAGCAGCCTTGACCTTGCCTCTTCAGCCCAATCCCTTCCCTTTTCCCAGCAAGAACTCCTCTAAGGCTCTGAAGATTTTAAAGCAGGGATGGCAAAAAGCCAAGACTTCTCTTAACTGAAGGTTCAGCTCTGTCTGGATTGCCAGCCCAGTACAATTCCTCTTGGCCTGGCCTCGGAGCAGGGATCCATTTGGGGCTTGTCCTGAATGGGAAGGGGATAGGATGTTTCCTGCTCTCTCTGCACGTGTGGGACCTTTTGTGCTTATTGTGCAGGGGGAAGGTTTGGGTTGGTTTTCTGGTGGGAGGTTTTGTTCCTCATGTCTAGAGCCAGAGCCAGTTAATTACAAAACAAAACCCCTTTGATTTTGGTGTGATGTATATTTTAGTTTTATTGCCTTCAAGGGTTGTTAGATTTTTCCACCAGTGAAAGACAGGTAAACCTTTGCCCTTGAACACCTCCCCCTCCAAATTCATATCCCCTAAAATGTCATGAGTCCAGATGGTGAAGCTTGAAGAGATGCTGCAAGTATCAAAAGGCCCAGAATAAAGCTAGGGAACTGAGCATCTGCAGCAAGCAGCCCAGGATTTGCTGAAGTGACAGCAGTGTCCCCTTCCCAGGTCTCCCCAGGATCTCAGCACTGTGTGTGCCACGTGTGCCTGGCAGCTGGGGCATCGTGGTGCCCAGCGTGGCACTGCTGCCAGGGAAGGAATCCTGCCAGCACCTCTGGAGATGACTGCCTTGGCAAACAACAGCACACACACAGCTCTCTTTTTCCCCTTGGGATCTGATCATGCAACCACAGACTCCTCAAGCTGCTCTCTTGAAGGGAACTAAATGTGTACCAGGCCATCCTGGAAAATGTACCATGGAGCCATGATCCCAGTGGAACCAGTGTCTGTTTGACAGATACCCCCATGGTCCTAGCCCAGTCTGCGTGGCAATGTGTGTCTATTCCTCTAGCTCATCTTTTCCATTCCATCTGTGCACAAGCACACTCACCCACTTTATGCTTCAGCAGATCAAATGCCTAAATCTCTCCTCTGCCCAGTCCGAGGTGACACATTTGATGGGAGTGAGGAAGTCTGAGTTCCTGCTGGCCAGAAGGGAAAAGAAAACATGTAACTTTTGCAGAATAGGAATCTGGGGCCCTGACACTGCTCTGTGCTGTGTGCTCTGTTCATTCAAGACAAGAGAAGATGCTCTGGGATTCAGTTATTTTCTTGGCTGCTCACCTCTGAACCCAGGAGAGCTCTTGCCTCCTGGATGCACAAGGAGTGTGCCAGCCCTGGACAGGCTGGGCTGTCTGTACTTCCTTACACTGCTACACTCTGTTCTCCACACTTAGCACCAAAGCTGAGTTTTCAGGAGGATCTCTGGAGAGTGTTCCCACAGATTCTGACCTCTGCCACAAACAGGGAGCAGGGGAGGTTCAGCAGGGCCTGCTCTTGCCCTGTGCCTCAGTGTGCTGGCTAGGCACCTCAGAGGCCTCAAGCTTGTCTTACAGGTGAGTAGTAACTTGCAGTTTGGAGATGGGATATCCTTCTGGACTGAGTGTCTGTTCTGTGCTGCCTGGGAATGGTTTCCATCTGATGAATTTCCTCTCTTGTGTTGCCTTGTTGCTAAGCTGGTGGCAGATGTGCCAGGGTAGCAGGGCAGACAGGCAGCCTCATGCTTCGAGGAGCCTGCTTTGCCTGCCTCCAGTTCTCAGGCACAGCTCTGAGAGATTTTCTAAATGGCTCTTAGGCTTCCTCAGTTTCCTTTTCTGTGTGATGAGGATGAAGGATGTGTTCTGGAAGCATCTGAGGCTTTTATCTCTGTGACATACAGAGTCTTGTGGACCACGATGGAGACATGCTAAATCAAAGTTAGACCTCAGAAGTGTGTCCTCCATTCCCTCACCTCCACCTTCTTCACCTGTGGAAGCAGCTTTGGAAAATAAGGGTCCTGGAGGGATAAGGAACAAAACAAATGCATTTACATTTTTCCAGCTTCTCTTATTCTCTTTGCCCATAAGGACTCTGAGTAACAAATGAAACACGACTGCTGTCTGACTGATCTACTTGTATAACTCTGTCTGTGGACTCAGCCCTCAGAAGACACATCAAAGGAGGGAGGGTGTGGGTGGGAGGGAAGCTATTTATTCCTGATAGAAACTTGTGTGTTGGTGTTGATGACAGCTCTTTGCCAGTGTGAGAGGAAGGCTAGGACGTGACTGATGGAGATGGGAATCCTCCTGGGGACCAGAGTGATGGCAGGAGGGAAGGGGAACATAGAGGAGAGAGTGGTTTTGGTCCCTGGGAAAGCACCCAGATCAGATGTTGGGCTGGCTTGGCATGGGAAGATGCTAGTGGAGCAGGATCTGTGAGGCCAGGAGGTCCCTGCTGCTGTAAATCAAGATGGCTCTATTGTGCCTGCACTGTAAATCTGCAACAGTGCCTTTGTCACTGCTGGGCCAGCCACTCTTGCTTAGGCAGGCACTGGTGGCTTTCTGAGCAGCCTTCTTACAGCTTGCTCTCTCGCTGCCTTCCTCCTCTCAGCTCATGTACTTCATTTGATCTTATTAAATTGATACCTAGATGTGAGCTGGCTGGGCCATAGTGAAGCAGCCCCAGCCCTGGGAGGGAGAGGAGCATCCTACCTCCCTTTGCCAGACAAGCCCCTGGTAATTGAGCTTTAATAGACTCTGAGAGTGCTGTAGCCCTCGAGGGAGCAGCCTCAGCTGGCAGCCTGGGGGGACAGTGCCTATAGAAAGAGCCTTTGGTGACAGCAGGGAATGGTCCCTGCTCCGTGCCGACAGATGAGGCAGGACAAGAATTATCAACAGGAAACACTGGATGCTCAGCCAGTGCTCCTGTGTGGGTGAGCTGGAAAAGCTGCATGTGCAAGCCTGGTGTCTCTGAGTAAGAACATACACCAGCATTCTTCAGGGCTTGATTTCTGGGGCCCTGGCCCCTTCCTCTGGTCAATTCCCATGTGCTCTGATCACTTCTCCCTGCTTTCCTCCATGTCCTGGGCCATTCTTATGCTGGGCCATTGGCTTTCTGTCCACTCTCAAGATAGTTCTTCAAGTGCCCCTGCCTCTGTGAGAGAGGAACTTGTCCATGAAGGCTGAACTTGATGCCATGAGGCTCTTTCTGTGGCAGGCAGATAAGGCATTGCCCAGCTGGAGATGTGCAGGAGGCTCAGAAGATAGACAAGCCAGACCCAGCACTGCTGACCTCTCCCACTTGGACTCATCATTGGACCAAAGGAAGAAGGCACATCATCTTCCTCTTACAGCTTTGAAAGAAAGATAGCTAGTAAGTTTTAAACGAATGAAAGCTCCAAACCAGATGCTCTTTAGTTTTTGGTGAAGCTGGTGGCAAAGTGCTGAAGCTGAGCTAAGCCAGCAACCCTGCCTCTGAGTATTTGGCCCCCAGCACGGGGTGACATCCTCACATAAATGTTGTCTCTTGTCTTCATCAGGATGAAGTTCCTTCATCCAAGTGTCAGTAAGATGCAGAGAAGTGACACACATTTGCCTTGCCATGAAGATTGGCTGTGTCTCAGGTCTTTTCTGGTGGATTATCAGGTGATTTCTGGATGAGACTCCTGTGCATTAGGCAAGGCCTTTATCAGCTTCCCTGGGATGCTCCACTAGCAGCATCTTCCGTGGGCTCTGAGGACTCAACACATGTGGGATTCATGTCCTGTAAACCATGTTATCTGTCCAATCACCTGTGAGTTCCCCCTGATGTGCAGCAGTGCCTTCACTTATATTGCTCAGAAGGCTTAGTATTGGCTCAGAGGTCACCAGCTTTCACCTGGAAGTGCATCCATTCCTTGGGGAATTCCACAAGCATCACAACCAGGCTTGGGTTCAGCTTGGAAAAGGAGTAGATGTGTGAGTATTTGACCAGCAAGTGTGTGTCTGGGGATTGTTTGGGCTGCATCCTATGGGCAATAGATGAAATAAATATTAATTAAGAATACTCAGCACAGACTTAAAGTATAGAGGTGGAAATTGGATCTAGGCATGAAATAAACTTGTTTTCTATGAGAATTTGTAAACTGCAGGTTCCTTCAGCTCCAAATGGCATAAGAAGCAAAAATATGTAATGCTTTCACAAAGGAATAATTAGATTCTCATCCTGAGCCAATATCCCTCTCCCTATATACCCCTAGCCCCCAAATTTTGTATCCAATATGAAATATTTTGTTCCCTGTACAAGTTTTTACCATTGGAAAGTCTCTTTTAAGCCTAAATGATCTTGAATTTAAAAATGGAAAGTAATTTTCAGTCATAAAGCAAATGGTTTTGTTTATAAAACATCATAGCTGGATGTTGCCATTCTTCCACAACTTTTTGGGTAGGGTTTTTTCTTTCTCCCCCCTCTCAGGAATGGCTTCAGGAAGAGAGAGTTGTTTGAAATTGACCCCTGCTTTTGGATTTTCTTTGGAATTGATGCTTTAGGAAGTAAGAGGTTTTCATGGAAAATTTGCACATTGCTAATTAGAGGAAAAAAAACCCAAGAAACGTGTTAGTATTAGCAGTTCTGGAGACTTTTCTTTTTTTCATGCCATCCTCACATCAAGTGAGCAGATGAACTGTGAGCTGTAAGCTCAAGAAAAGAAAGCAAGCTCTTTCCAATGATGTCAAGAAGAATGGAGCCTGAGAGAGCAAGGTGTGTGGGTGCTGCTGCCTATGGCCCCATCCTTCGAGAAGCTGTCAGGATTGTTCCATGGAGGGATGTTCTGATTCATCATTTTTAAGTGCTTAGTTTTAACAATACCACATTATTCCCAGATAGCAGATGGAGAAATAGAGAAACGTGGTGAATTGCCAGCAGCAGAGCCAGAAATAGAACCCAGATGTCCTGGTCTTGTGTTGAAGCTCCCCTCTGTCTCCAGGAGGGCAATGAGCAGGCTGCAGAGCAGGGAGATCTTCCAGTAGAAAGCAGAGTCCTGATGGGCA
>VWZO01009703.1:0-10449 GCA_013396975.1 Bucco capensis
CAGACCTGGCCCCAGGACTCCAGCTGTGGCCAGAGTAGAGGGGAAGCTGAAGCTCTCTCAACCTTACCCTGCAGCAAGGAAGGTGCAGGTGAGACATTATGACCAGCAAGGACGGCAAGGTTCTGGAGCAAATTATTGGGCAGCAGAAACTTCACTCTTACTTCCCTCTAAGAGTACCCAACATAAACATGTTAGGAAGAAAGTCATGTGTAGCTGACCCTGCCCTGAAAGTACAACTGGACTGGCTGCCTTTCCATACTGATGAGTCAATGTTTGATTATTTAATGTTCTATCTTTATTTATTTGTTTTATTATAAGGTCTATAAAGTCCAGCTACTGACTCATGCCAAGTCCTGGGATAGGATAAACATGGGACAGAAGTTCCACAACGGGTACAAAAGAGAAATCATAGAACCATTAAGGTTGGAAAAGACCTCAAGGATCATAAAGTCCAACCATTAAACATGGCCCTCAGCACCACATCTACACCTCTCTCAAACCCCTCCAGGGATGGTGACTCCACCACTGCCCTAGGCAGCCTGGGCCAATGCTTAACCACTCTTTCAGGGAAGGAATTGTTCCTCATGTCCAATCTGAACTTTCCTTGGTGCAACCTGAGGCTGTTTCCTCTTGTCCTATCACTTGTTCCTTGGGAGAAGAGACCAACCCCCACCTGGCTCCAAGCTCCTTTCAGGGAGTTGGAGAGAGTGAGAAGGTTTCCCCTGAGCCTCCTCTTCTCCAGGCTAACCAACCACAGTTCCCACAGCTGCTCCTCACAACACTTGTGCTCTAGACCCTAGTCCATATGTTCTGTCCTGTAAAGTTCTAATTGAGGTACATTTTGTGTCTGCCAAGCCAAGAGTAGCTACAGGGGTGAAGGAAGACTTGGAATGCTATTGTTCAGTTCTATTTCCCTGTACAGTGAGGATCCCTCATAGAAAAAGGACCCTAAAAACTAGGAATTGCTTGATGCAGCAGCAGCAGAGGCCTCTGCTGAAGGGTAAATCTGACTATGCTGCTCCCATGAAATACATTACACATTTGTTATTTTCTGGGCAACAGCCAAATCATTTGTTGTCTCCCCCCCCCCTCCCCCCCCCCACACTTCCATATATAAAGGAATTCTTCAGCCTTTGGAATGTCAGACAAAACCATTCAAACACTGACTTCAGCAATTGAAATTCAATTAGTTCAATCAGAGCAATTCAGTTGAGTTCTGGGAGCCCAACAAAAGATTTGGCTGTAATTGTGGAAGAATATCTAAATGAGGATGGGATTGTCTTCTTCCCAGCCCTCCAGATGGATGTAATGCCTGTTAAGGTTGATTAGTGCACATCTCATTTTACTACTTGAGTTTTATGGAGGTGCCTCAGCCTTTCAGAGCATTGCAGGTAAAAATGGCCCCCTGGAAAACAAGAAAGTTTCTGTTTTCTGAGGGCAAGCCTGGGGGTTAACACATAACATCGTGACTAAATGAGGTGATTGGCTCAGTCATCCCTTCCATCTTGAGACAGATGATCTGGTAACATCCACTCACAGATGAGAAATCATTTGAGGTTGTGAGTCACAGCTCAGCTGCAGTGATGTTCAAGCCAAAAAGTGAACTTTACCTCAGAGCAGAAGAGGTTCTGATGCCTGCCTTGTTCACCCTGGTCAGTCAACCCTGGACAAGGGAGCGCAAAGCCAAAATAAACATGTTCATTCCCTTCCATGAGGGCCAAGACTCTCCACTAGCTAGAAGTAGACATTTTCTAGTAGCACAGAATGGTTTTGCTTGGAAGGGACCTTAAAGATCATCTAGTTCCAACCCCCCTGCCACAGGCATGGGCATCTTCAACTAGACCAGGTTGCTCAAAGCCCTGTTCAACCTGACCTTGTCATCTTTTTTCTGCCCCTAGCAGTCAAGAGCTGGGACTTGTGTTTTCCTACAGCATCTGTGGCTGGTTGCCACCAGCTCCTTTCTTTCCTTCCTAGATGCTCCCTTACCACATCATGTTTGGATTTTGTGTAATCAAAGCCAGAAAAGCAGAGGGACTAAAGGATTATTAAATTTGCTATTTAACCTCCTTTGGAGACTGTGAAGACCTAATTGTTGAGGAAACCCACTCAGTAAGGAGCCAATATCCTTTTCCACCAGCTGAAACTGCAGCTTTCCTTTTAGAACTAGAACTACTTTCATTTCAAAGGAAGGTTCTCCAACAGGAGGTGGAAATGACCGAAGTGAAGCAACAGGTAGGCAAGAGGTTGAAAAGAGCTAAGCTGGCAATGCTCTGGAGAGGAGAAGGAAGATTGAACGGAATGAGGAAGGCTGTGTGTGCCTATGTATGTGTTGATGACACTCAGAGCAGCCAGGAAGGAAGCCAAGTATTCCCTTAATTAGGACAGAATAATTATTTCTACTGCAGAGATGAAATTGTCTGATGCAGATGTTGGGGCTAGGCAGTTAGGCTGCTCTGACTATAAGCAGTAGAATTCCTCAATTCCAGCCCCATGGTTGACACTACACTGAGGCATGACCTTTAGCAACTCCCTTTAATCAGTTTAAGTGGAAACTGCATTTACTAAGGGCTAGAAAAGTGAGTTTTGATGACATATTAATGAGAGAAAGCATGGTTTGGGGTTAGGGTTTCAGAAGTTACCCACATCACAGTAAAAGATTTTTCTCATACAGTTCAAGGAATGGCAAACATTGTATTATCACAGAGAGGAGAAAAGTCCTAGTTATTATAACACTGAAACAAATGAATTTATTACTGAAACAAAACCTTGTGTAACCAAAACGTGCAAATATAGAAGTTCTTTAAGTGTTGGGGTTTTTTCTTCCCTGAATTCAGCAGGTTTAAGTCATCAGAGGAATTCTGAGTCCCTGCTAATTGTGAGGCCCTTTCACTAATATCTACAGAAAACACAAGCCCAAACTCTCACCACCTCCAAGTCCAAAATTTTAGCCCAGCCCAAACACTTTAGGAAACGCTGAAGAGCTTTGGTGCCGGTTTGAAACCAAGCAGACACAGCTGGAGCTGTGCAACAAGTGGGAACAAGGTCTTACCCTTCTGCTGCTCCACCACAACCAGCAGAGCAGTGGACATGACAGATCTGTTTCCTCCTGGCAGACCTTAGTAGAGCAGCTGCACTGCTAATGACACCAGGAACTCTGTCCCATGAATCACATTCCTCTTTGAGTCCCCTGCCCAAGAACTGTCCTCACTTCCATCTTCACTACTTAAACTGTCAGACTCAAAAGCTCCTACATCCAACTGCAGGCAGTACACCACACTCCTTCTGCAGCCACTGCTACTTAAGTTTGGGTGCAAGAAACCTGCTTTCTTCTTCTGAATCAAAATCTAATCAGTCTGTAAAGCAGCAAAACTACATTTCCTTTCCCCCATGCCCCTCTGAAAAGAGCAGAAACTGATCAAACACCCCCAAAAAGTTTTCTTGAAGTCCTAGTGGAGCAGCAAACTTCTCAACCTTCTGCAGGTCTTGTAAAAACTGCCATGGTGTTCTTGGTGCCCTCAGTGACTCTGAAATCCTGCCATAAAACAACTCAAATACCTTGCTGGGTATCCCAAAACACACAGATTTGTCAAGAATCAACACATTTTCTGTGTTCGTTAGTCCTCCAAAAGTCTGTTACCCTCAGAAACAGCTACATCAGGCCTGCAAACTCTCTCCAATCAAATTCATTATATACAGATGATTTCAACATCAGCATTCCCTGTTTTTTTCCACCATAGGTAGAAAATGCATTAACACACGTTTTTAGCTTTGAATTCTTACTAAAAATTGACATTTTTCTCTCTCTCCTCTCCCTGATTTGGGGTTTTATTCTGCTATACCACATCTGAATTTATCAGCTTTTTGGAAGGAATTTGGCAAGAACCTCTAAAGTACTTTTTCTACTTCTGGTTGACCTACTCAGATTCATGACAAGCTAGAAACCCAATATTGATGATTTCCCACCCTCCTTCCTATCACATCTCTAACAAAGTTGCAGTAAAACTCCTCATACTTACACTCCCCCCCAAATCCTGGAGGTTTGTCAGACAATTAAGCTCATCTGCAATATTTCTGCATTATAATATCTAATTCAGAAGATATCCCAAAGGTTCTGAGCACAGACAGGACAGCTTGGAAAAGAGGAAGAGCAGGAAAAATGGCTGAATATTCTGCTATAAAATAAGTAATAAAAGTCACTGGAGCTGAAAAATTATTGTTCATTTGTTAAATCCTGGACTGGATGATCTCCAGAGGTCCCTTCCAACCCCCCAACCATGCTGGGATTCCCTGGTTGTCTAAAAAAACACTGAAAAATAAATTAAATTAATACTCTTAAACATCCTTTTCACAAAAGGAGATGATCTACAGTGCAGTTCCTGACTCAAAACCAACTAACCCCTCCAAAGCTCATCTAAAACCCATCCCAAAAGTGCATCAACTACAACAACCACTTTGGGTAGGAAATAACACATTAGACAGGCAGAAACCAGACAGAGGGGGTGGTGTGCTCCAAAAAAGATGGTGCAGAGAACTATTTAAACTACTTTAAAAACTGGTGTGCAAGTTCTGGAAAGTTTATGGCTGTATATATTCAGTCTAGTCCACAGAGCAGCAAAAATGTGTGAATCTTGATTTCTTCCCTTGTTTTGTTAGTGGTGAATTTATAGGTTCCTGATATTGTACAAATAAAGAGAAATAACATCCTACACTCAATTCGTGGGGGGGGAAGCCAGTTTTGAGACATTCACCTCTTCTAACCTCCTAACTTAGGGCAGCTGTTTCCCATTCTACACATCACTTTCAACAACCTTTCTTCACTCCTTGCTGAGTATCAGACTCTGACTTGAAACACTGCTAGAAAAACTGAATATTGTGACACAAAAGTGGAGTATTTGGAAGGAATTAAAGCTGAAACAATGGGAATCACCCAAGCCAGAGCAATTATACACCAGTCCCAAAGAAAGAGCTGAAAAACAGATTGTTTTGAACTCACCCAACTCCCTCAAAGGGCTGATTACATGAAAAAAATAAAGCAAATACAAGAGTAGATAAGAATCTTTCTGGGTTTTGACTTGACCCCTTGGTTTACACCTTGCTAACAGCTACTAGGAGAGACTTAAGCAGCTGAGAAGGCACCACACCAACATCCAAGCCTCTTAACAGAGCTTATTCACCCAGCATCTTGAGCTGCTCTGCTCCCTGGTTTTATTCTGCCTCTGGCACTCTCCTATTGATTTTGAGGGTCTCAAAGCATAAATTTATGATGATAGAAAATGTACAGTTTCCCCGTGCTCATGTCCTTCCCTTTTCTCCAGAATTCTTGGTTACCAGCAATCAATACAGTTCTAAATTTCCCCTTAATGGCCATCTTCCAGCTATGCTGGTGGGGAAATTCAGGGCAGGAAAAAGGGACAATTTAACAGGAGAATTTGCTCCTTCCAGTTTCCATATCTCCAAAGAGAGAAATGACTGAAGAAGCTGTCACCCCAAACATGAAGGAATGCATTGTCCAGATGCAGTAGGGACAAACAAGACACCAGCAGACCTACAAAGGAGTATTATAAGCCACAAATCAGCAGCTCACTGCAGTAAAGGCTTGGCTGCTGGATTCCACATATGAGCTCTATGTTAAATGTATAGGAACCCTTCATATGAAACTCTTCTTAATGTAAAGCTGTAAAAAAGAAAAACCACTCCATAATGAAATCTAAACTGTACATGAAATCACCTAATTGACTAATCTGCTGTTCCATTAAATAGTTTTTAAAGCTAGAGCAGAAAATATCTGCCATATCATCATATAGAAAACCAAGAAAAACTAAGTCAGGCTCGGCTCTAACTGAGGAGTTTCTAGAGCAAGTGGTTTAGGATTTGGGGGTTTGGCCTAGGATTTTGATAGAAACTCAGCCTCAACATACAAGCCTGTAGTGAGAATTTCCTTTTCATAGAGTTAGCAACAGATTACTTGGAGAAAAAAATTGGACAAACAATGAAAAAATTGGGCAACTGTGAACCACACACAAAGATCAAACATTAACTGTAGTGATTAGAGTGATGACTCACAATATTAAATCCTTTGTACTCAAGCTTTAAAAAACCAGAACATACAGACAAGAACAGAGAATATTTTGATCTTCCAAGACGAGACTGACCAAGGATCCCACAGAGCAGTTTCCCACCACTGAACTCAGTACACAGAATTTCTAATCAATGACATCTAGAACCAACAGTCAACAGCTTTATTCACAGAAACACAGCACCAAAATTCCTCCACCCAGACTCAGTAGCACTTCATGGAAGTGTAACAGCTTCTTTCTCTCTCACAGAGATAAAAAACCAGATCCTTAGTTTAAATGGCATAATCACAACCATTTTTTAAAGCTGATTTACTTTTTGCCAGAGCCTGAAAGTATCAGTCAGTCCAGTATTAGTCAGTTTCTGTTTAAGAAAAGCTGCACTCTGCAAAGATGTTACTTACAACTTATTTATCTTTGAGATAGGATGCTTAGATATTCAGCCTGTGGCACATTAACACTCATTTTTAGTTCTCCAAACACTTCTCCAGACTTCCCAAACCCTTGTGATACAAGCAGTGCACACACAAATGGGGCAGAGGAGAAACCAACAGGTTTAAAAATTAAGTTTTGCTTTTCAGCTTTGAGTAAGTCTCCCCCAATAGTTTGCATTTTACACAACTTCATATAAGTAGCACACACAACAGGCTCCTCCTTCTGAGAAAACAAAGGGGAAAGAAAAAGTATCTCTGTGTTCTCAGAAACCGTCTTCTGTAAATATTATGTTGGTTTAGTTAACATTTATAGACACTTTTTTCCCCACAACAAAAGTTCTTTTCCAAAGGTCTTCACCTGTGCCATGAAAACAAACTCCACACCAAGCCTTCTTTTGTGAAGCCTCAGCCCAGGGGCCACCTTTGTTCACACCTGTAAAGGAGAATTTAAAACAGCTAAAATAAAATTCACCCTGATCCTTAAGTCCTAAACACTTTGTACAGTTTATATCTTAAAACTACTGCAGTAACTTCTAATAAACATCACAGAACAGTAAATAAAATGACTTGTCCATGCCACAGAAAATAAAAATCCAACAGCTCTAACTGCTAGACCATAACAAGGTCCTAAACCACCATGAAAATATTAAGCCTGTTGCAAAAGACTAGTGGCACCATACAAGTTTCATTTTTTACCTTAAACTGGATCCAGCTCGGCCTTTCTCCCAGCTCACACACCCAACAGAACTGCTCAGTTGTCAACTCCTTTGTTACAGTTATCCACAGGTAACAGAAGTATCTCCATCCTGCACTGCAAAATATGTTGACAAGACACAGTATTCCAGCAGTTCTCATCTTTTTGTTGATATTGGGTAACAAATGTTTCCAACAGCATTTTTGCAGCCCTGTCTTTTCCAGCCACCTGAGGTGAAGCTAAGGGTCACGAGTCCACCAAAAACTCCAAGGAGACCAGCAAGTGTGGGGTTTCACTACTGTCAGTATGCTCATGGATCCAATACCTGACAGCAAGCCCTGCCAGGACACATCTGACACCTCATTCCAGAAGTCAGCCTGGCAAAAGACACAGGAGAAGATCCCTCCTATTGGCACCACAGGCCCTGCCCCACCACTTCATCCAACAACTGGGCGTCAGTAACAACAAGAGCAGGCTTCAAGCTTCGGGTGACACACTCAGAGCAGCTACAAGGAAGCTCTCCAGAGAGGGAATCAACTGACCAGGGATTTCTGTGCACAATCAACACCTCCTTGTCCTCCTTCCACCTCTCTGCCCACAGCAGCCCCTTCACCCAAAGGAAGGGAACAGCCAACATCTCCCTGTTCTCGCTCCCTGGGCCCACAGCCCTTCGCAGCCCCTTCATTCAAAGTGAGGGGAAAACACCATCTCCTTGTCCTCCTCTCTGCCACAGCCCTCAGCAGCCCCTTCACCCAAAGTGGTGGGGGACAACAGCCAACACCTCCTTGTCCTCCTCTCTGCCCTGAACTCTCATCCAAAGCGGAAGGCCCTGAACGGCAACTCCCCAGCGCTGACCACAAGCAGCACCGACATCCTCCGCCCTCCCGTGCCGCTGAAGGCGAGCGGACGGGCAGGCAATCCTCGGTAGAACAGGGCGGCTTCGCTTCCCCTTGTCTCCCCTTAGGGCTGCCGCCGCTGCCACTGAGGCGATGAGCGCCCCGCCCCCGCCCGCCTCCCGCCTTTCCCTCCCGCCGGCCCGCCGCCATTCCGCGCCCTCCGCCGCCCCGCTCCGCACCTTTCCCTCCCTTTCTGGCTGCTCGCCCCTTGCCCGGGCGGGCTCCGGCTCTTAGAGTGCAGCTCCCCGCCCCGCGCCTCGACGCCCTCCCCTAGGATCCAGCAGGCGGGGAGGGAGTGGGGGTGTGTGGAAGCGGAGCGAGAGCTGGGCGGGAGAAAGCAAAGCGAACGCCATCCCCACAGCCGAGCCGCCGCCGCTCCTTCCCCATCAGCCACCAGCACGGAATGATCCTCCGCTCCCAACCGGGCTGTCCCCCTGGCCGGCTTCGCCGCTTCCCTATTGGCTTCCACCTCCCCTTGCCCGCCCCATTGGCTCCGGCCTGGCGTTGATGCACTGCGGTTGGTGGGGAAGGACGTCAATCAGGCCGGAGCCCCCGGGAGCGCCCGCCTCCGCAGTTATCAGGTTAGTGTTCGCCGCGGTGCTGGGGCTCGGGATTCCGAGCGGAGCTGGTTGAGCCCTCAAAGTCCCTGACGGAGCGGCGCTGGCTTTGGGGGGGTCCCCATCGGGGTGTCACTGCAACGAGCGAGCGGAGCCGGCGACAGCGAGCGACTCCCGCCAGCCACGGACATGGACATGAAGAAAAGGATCCACTTAGAGCTGCGGAACAGGACGCCCTCAGATGTAAGCAATGCCAAAAAAAATATATAATCATCATTAATAATAATAATGATAATAATAAAATCCATCCCGCGGTGGTTTTTAAATTTTTTTTTAAATATCTATGTAATTTTTTTTGGCGGGGGGGGTGGGAAGCTCGGAGCCGGTGCTGCCCTTGAGGTGCCTACCTGTGTATGTGTGTGGGGGGCTGTGGCCCCCTCCCCAATTTGGGGGTGCCCCAAAGCACCCCGTTACGGTTCAAGGAGGAAGGGGGAGGACCAGAGCCTGCTCCTGACTCTGCCGGTGCGCGATGCCTCCGAGGTGGGCTTCGCCGGGCATTAAATACAAATAAGTTGGTCGCTCCTCTTCTTGGCGTGTTTAGTTGGCAAATATTTGTTCTGGGTGCTGGGCAGAGAGAGGCAGACAGGGACCGCGAGTGAGTTGGGAATGGTTTAGTTTGAAGTGCGTCTTCATTTCTTTGCAGTGATCAGGCAAGAGAGACTGGGGAGCCATATTTGTAACTTTGTAGTCCTCATGAACGCGCCCTTTCTCTCTCTCTCTCCCTCTCTCCAGATGCTGAGAAGATAAAAGGAAAGAATTTTAAACCCCTGCTTAGCCTTTTGGGCGATGGGGTATCGCCGCCGGTAGCGCCAGCGGTGAATAAAAACCATATTGCGAGAAATAAAACGCACTCTCCACCCCCCTCCCCATCCCCACACACGCACAAAAAGGGCTGGATGTGTGCGTGTGCGTGTTTTTTCTCTCCCCCTCTCTCCTTCTCCCTTCCCTCTTTTCCCTTCCCCTCCTTCTCCCGTCCCCCCCACCCCGGGGCCGGACTTCAGGTTGTTGTTCCGCGTCTCGGAGAATAAACGAGAGAGAGAGAGAGAGAGAGAAACAAACAAATTGATAAAAAGAACCCCAAACCAAAAAAATCCCCAAACTTTGTCAGGACATTGAGGGGAGAGAAGAAAAAAAAAAGGCACAAAACATCCTATAAAGAGGAGGGGGCAGGGGGGCGGGGGTGCCGGGGGGCAGGCGGGTCCCCGAGGCCGCTCCGGTGGGGCGCGGAGTCGCTGAGGGGCAGTGGCGGGGAAGCCCCTTCCCGCCCCTTCGGGGACCCACCGACACCACCACCGAGCCCTTGCATAATAGGCCGGGGAGGGCGAGGTGTGCCCCGGCCCAGCCACCGCGGAAGGGGAACGGGAAAGAGGGGGGAAAAAAGAAGGGAGGGAACGTACCTCTCCGTGGGGAGGGCGGAGGCAAGGCGGCGGGACGCGGCCCACCCACCCTCCCCTGCCCGCGGTGGCGGCGGTGGCTTTTCGGTGGCCCGAGCGCGGTGTCCGAGGGACAAAGGCGATGGANCACGGCAGAGGGAACGGCTGCCCGCGGGCCGCCACATCGGGAAACCCCCTCAGCACCGGGGCCGTGAGGAGAGCCCCGCCGCCTCGACCCGGCCCCGCCGTCGAGCCGGTCGGTCGGTGTGTGGAAGTACGACATGAGGCGTTGGCGGACGGGTTGTGTGTGTGTGTGTGTGTGTGTGTGTGTGGGTGTGTGGGAGAGCACCAGCCCACCCGT
>VWZO01009703.1:10518-33639 GCA_013396975.1 Bucco capensis
GCGCCCGGGCCCCCTCTCCGACATGACTGCCAGCCGCCGGGGCTGCCATTTTGTCGCCGCCGCTGCTGCTGCTGCTGCTGCCGCCGAGCGCGGGGCTGGAGGAGGCTGAGTGACGACCGCAGCGGGACGAGGCAGGAGGGTAAAAACGGCGACGTGCCGCCCACCCCTCCCCTTCTTATTATTCTTATTTTGAATTATTATCGTTTTTAGTTAACCCCACGTGTGCCGCTGTAGGGCAGAGGGAGGCCTTCCCGCCCTAGTCACCGGCACTGGTCCGCACCTGTCCGCCCTGCCCTGCCCTGCCCTGGTAGCGCCTGTCCGGGGGGGACAGGGAGCAGGACAAGGGTCGGGAGTGTCCTTCCATTCCTCCCCAAGAAGGGAGCAGGGCATAGGGAAGGCGCCTTTCTTCCTGGGCAAGGCCCTGTGGGAAGGTAGGTCTCTGGTTTTGGGGCTCCTTTTATTTTTTAATATAATTTTTAATATATTTTAAAATTATTTTTGTTGTTTTTTCCCCCCCTTACCTAGTTTTGGTCGGTTCCTACTGCTCCTAATTCTATCCCTCCTACTGCTGGAGGCTTACTCCCTGTTTTAAACGCAGACCTAGGGGTTAAAGACTTGATTCAAAGTGTGTTGGGTGTGAACTGGACTTTTGGGGGGTTTTGGGGTTTCCCCCCCCCCGCTCCTCCAAGCTTGGATTTTATTGAGGTTTTGCTCTGTTCTGGCTTACTCCAAGGAAAGCTGAGTGAGCTCTGATCCATTGGGGGCTCGCAGTTCCTCAGCGACTGGTTGGTTGTAAAATAAGGCTTAATTTAACCTGTCACTTGCTCTTTTTTCCCCTGCTAACCTTTGACTCTGCCAGTGAGTTATGTGCATCAGCCTTCCCAGGTGATCACCTCTCTTACAAAGCCAAATCCTCCTGTTTTCCTACCAAGGAGGGATAGAGATGCCATTTGGGAATGCTGCTCAGTTTACAGCCCGCTTTGTAAAGCCATTGATTACAGATGTGGGCACGTGCTTTTGGGTTGTGGAGGATTTAGTGGACTCTTTGAAGTCTCTAAAATACCTTTTAAAACACAATTCAGCTAAGTCCAGCTACTGCTGTAGGTAAAATACATGCAGTTGGGGTTTAGAAGCTGTTCTAACACTCATGTCATTTCCTCATGGATCTTAGTAAGTCGTTGGGCACGAGGAGAATGCTTCTGTGAGTGGTTTTTGTTAGTCTCTGCTTTGAGAGGCAGTATGTCCCCTTCTTCTGAGGGGGAAGAACTTTCTTTCCAAACTTGGAAGTGTAATGTAAATAAACCTTGGTGAAAATAACCCTGAATAGTCTTCTTTTGGAGCTTCTGCCCCAATATGTGCTTTAATCCTGTGTTACATCTCATGTTTAATATATCCTGTTATCGGAGCATACAAGATCAAACCTCTTGGTAAATCAAAGATAAAAGGATGTTGATAAGGTGATGTGGTTCTTTCTGAGCCTGTGTTAATGCTTTACAGTGTGATCTGGCTGAAGTTCTTGTGTAGAATCCTGCGTGCTGCTGTGCAGCTGAGCTGGCTGCTTCCAGCTGTTAAGTCATAGAACCCTGTAAGGTTACATGTTGACTAATAAAACAGAATGCAAATGCCCCGAAGTGGATTGTATAGGAGCTGTTTCTTCCTTCTTCAGCCTCTTTTTAGTTGTTTAGTTGTATATTTATTTCTTTTTACTATTCCCTCTGTTTTTAAATCTTCTCAGTGTTGGTGAGAAGTTTGGGGCTATAGTGCTTGAAATCTGGTTGGTTTTGTTTTGTGTGTGTTGCACTTGCACATTTCCTTTCTGCCCAGATATTTCACCTCTTTATCCCACAGTTAACCTTTAATGGTCACTTACTGTAGTGATGCTTGCTGGAGCCTTTGGCCCTTTGCTTATCTTATCAGTATGGCTTTCTGTTCTAATAAAGTGCCTGCTAGAAAATGGGCCCAGGTACAATTATCTGATGTGGATTTTCCTCCAGAACTGGTAGAGATCGTACTGCTGAGGGGGTTGGATGTTTCTGGACAAAGACTAGGACACAGGTTCAGTATTGAGGCTCTCAGTTGTGTGACACAGAGGTAGGTTTGTGAAATGATGCCCCAAACTCCTCTTCCTCTGGTTTAGAGCTACCACCTTGGTTCATTTAGTCTGAGGATTTAGTGCTTTATCAGCTCGAAATGGTGACAGTGATAAAATACTGACTGTAACATTGTTTCTTACAGTTCTTCTGACTCTCTTTTGCACTTCAAAACTTACTTGACAGTCTGATTTCTCCCTGGTTTTCTGTAGATGTTAATCCTGCAGGGAAATACAGCCCAAGCATCTATAAAAAGTGTTTTTTCAAAAGATGAGTATAAATAAAAAGGCTTCCCCCCTCCCCCCCCCAGGCTAGTTCCTTGTTGTGCTACTTGCAGTAACAGTAAAGAGTTTCAAGTCACACACATCACTTCAAAGCCTGCACTTAAAATTCTTTGGTCTTGCATATGGGTGCAGATAAATCCTTTATTTTTTTCTACTTTCCCCAGGCTGAACAACCTCAAAATGGGAAGGGTTTGGAAGCAAAATGGGATAGGATTGTGTTTAAGGAGGCATGAGATCAGCACATACATACATGCTCTGTGTGGTGTGTGCAGATTATCATGGGTTTTTGCAGGCCTTGTATCACTTAACCACTTCTGTAGCTGACAGCAGGCTGTAAATGTACAGAGAGCTCCCTGTCTGCTTTGCAAACGTTCCAAGTTTCTCTCACAGCTGGTTTTCATGGCTCTGAATTTCCACCTGGAAAGCAAGTGTCCTGTTGGATGATGGATAGACACTCCTCTTGGAGAGGTTGCAGCCCACAGCAATCAGGCTGAAGGAATGGGTGTGATGTCTTAGCTGTCCTCCATGAGATTGAGACTAGTTTCACAGCTCACTACTGGGCTGACCAGGGGAATATTTGGCCAGTTCTCTTAATCTGGACCAAGTTTTAAGTGTGCAAGAGGAGCTGTGAACATAGGGTTGAAAGCCACCAGTATACAGATCTAAAACCAGTTGCCTAATTGTCCCATTTCTCTGGGATGCTGCTAGGAAGTAGCAATAGTAGGTTTTCATCTTTCTTTTCAACCCTCAAGTCTTGGGAATTCCCTTTTGACCAGCAATCGAAGTTTTCTGTGTGATTCCAGTATGTCCAGAATCCTGGGTTGATAAAACTGCATTAAGAGAAATAGCTGAAGTTTAGCTGGTGCCATTATGTTTTAGTCCATCAAGAAACACACCTCCTGAAGAAGTAAGGATCCTTGCCCTGCCCATGCAATGGAACAGGTTGTTGAAACTAGGAGGAGGTAAAAAACAAAAGGAAAAAAATAGGAGGTTTGTACTAAGAAGCTTTTTAGGGTTAAGCCTAGCTGTTATAATCCATCCTCACAGCAGGATTTGTGTGTTATACATCAATAAATACAATCCTGCTCCAAATGCGCACCAAAAAAGTCCTGAGTCTTTCAGGGTAACCATTCATCATCTACAGGGGTTTAGGACTTTGAAAACAGTTTCTCTTTTACTGTATTTAAAAGACCATATTACCTATGTCAGTGATGCCTCTTTAAATGCACTTTGAATGGTGGCAGGAGTGGCTGTTTCCTTCAACATTTACATCCCATCAGGCTGGCCTAGACTGAGTCTTCCCATCTCATTCATTCTGTGAATTATTCCCTTCATCCTCCTGATGTAAAAGGAAGCTGGAGAAGCCTGAGGAATTAAGTCCTGGACCTATGAAAAGTGCCTTAAATGTTTTTTTTTTGATGAATTAAAAGTAAAGGAAGGTTATGGGAGTAGTTCTGGTTGCACTCCAGGATCACAGACACCACTGGGATCCCAGTGCTGGGTCCAGGAAGGAGCAGGATTCCCCTGGGGTGCTGGGAAGGGAGGTCCTCTCCTTGCCACCAGTTGAGGCCAGCTAGGAGCCCGTGTGATGGCTTTCAGGAGTCTTGACTGACAAACAGCTCAGCTCAGTGAACCAAACCTTCTGAGTCTGCAGGGAGGTACAAATCTCAAGTGGGAATAGAGAGCAGTGATGTTGTTGTGCTTTGGAGTGATGGACACTTCTCAGCTATTTCTGTGACACTGCTGGACTTGTTCTGCATCCAGGGTTTTTTTTTCTGTCTCAGCTTTCCTGCAGACAAAATAGCTAGTAAATACCTAGTCTGTATTTTTTGACTAGGTTGCTGAAATGAGTCCTGAAGCCCTTGCAAATGTAAGCATGACCTTTGAAATAACTCCAGAAAGAAGGGGGGGAAGCCTCAGTAGTTTGCCTTCGCACCACAGTGTAGAAATTTTGCTTGCTATTGGAGCACTCATTTGTCCATCAGCTTGATGGGACAAAAGGAAACAGCCTCAGGTAGTGTCAGGGGAGGTTCAGGTTGGATGTTAGGAACAATTTCTTCACTGATATGGTGTTAAATGTTGGCCCTAGGGCAACACTACCTAGGGCATTGGTGGAGTCACTATCTCTGGAGGGATTGAGAAGATGTATACATGTAGTGCTGAGGGTCATGCTTTAGTGGACATGGTAGTGTTGGGCTAACAGTTGGACTCTTTGATCTTTGAGGTCTTTTCCAGCCTTAACAATCCTATGAACACTTTGCCTTCAAAGCCATAAAAACCAAAAGCTGGGAGGAGCTTATCTTCTGTAAAAGTGTTTTGCCAGTGGGTTCTGTGGCAGCTGACATCTTCAGCAACTGCTTCTCCTATTAAATATGAAGCTGTTGAAATTAATCTTCATTGAAATGCAGTATTTCTTTTTCATGTGTGTCTCTACATCAGCCCTTGGTTGCTGAGGGCACTTTGGGCTACATGCAAGTGAGCAAACTGAGCAGTTCAGCTAAATGCTTCCCATTTCTAACGGAAGGATTTTCAGACTTGGAGGTGTGATGCAGTCTTGAGTTTTGCTTCTGGTTTATTTAGTGAATGGAAAGCACTTTGGACATTGATCAGGCATTTGGTATCTCAGATGGAGAGAAACTGAGATGTGGAGCTGAAGTGACCCCATCAAAGTCCCCCACCTTAGGCAGGAGCAGAGGGAAGAGCTTTGCCTGTCAGAGATCCCAGCTGGAGAAAAGAGAGAAGCAAGAAACAGGTGGGGGGTAGATTTAGACTTAGATAGAAAGAAGAAATTGTTCACCCTGAGGATGGTGAGACACTGTCTCAGGTTGCCCAGAGAGGTGGGAGATGCCCTATCCCTGGAACCATTCCAGGTTAAGTTGTTTGGGGCTCTGAGCAACCTGTTCTAGTTGCAGATGTCCCTGCTGACTTCAGGGGGTTGGACTAGATGAGCTTTAGAGGTCCCTTCCCACCCAAACCATTCTATGATCCTATGAAAACTAGCTGTATGCCTTTGAAAGGAACAGCTTTCCATGGCACTGGAGTGTGTTCTCCATTTATTCATTAGTGTGGTGCTTATGCAGATGGCTTTAGTGACCCTTGTAAATGTGTGAAAGTATATTTTATGTGACTCATGGGGTTTCTGGGTTGGAAGGTTGGGATTTTTTTAAGAAAGACAATGGTAGATGATTCTTTCTGGGAGTTTTTTTAGTCCTGGAGATGCCTTGTAATTAGATATAAGACATAGTCAGAATTGCCAAGATTCTTCACCCTTCTGCCACTTATGTGTTTCACTTGGACCTTTAGTTTCTCACAGAGCAGAGCAAAGGGATGTAAAATTAGTTGGAGCCATATGTATTGTTCTCAGGGTTTATAGCTGTGCTATGTAAAATATCAGAGGGTGAAAAAAGTGAATGTATTGATATTGAGCCAGATTTTTTCTAAGCTCTGCAAGCAGCCTTAAGCTGTGAACACAGAGCAGCTTTGATTAAAAAAAAAAAGCCAACAAACAACAACAAAAAAGCACAGAACAACAACTACAGCAACAAACCAACAGGAATCTCCTCTCTCTCTCCCCTCCCCTGCTCCTTTCACCCAGGGTAGAGATGGTGCAGGGTCCCCCATAGAGGCAGCAGAAAGAGGCCACTAACTGTGCTCATCCTCATGGGTGTTAACCTGCTCAGAGCCCAGCTGGAGGGGAGTTTAAAGGTGCCTTTAAACTGCTCTTTTCCTGCATCACTTTGAGCTTGGGGACAGGGAGTTAACAAGCTGCTGGAGTACAGGCTCTGCTGGGTGTCCACAGAGATGCAGTCTGGTCACTAGGTCAATCAGTCTTGCTCCCTAAGCAAATGTTTCCTTGCAATTTCTCAGTTGCATCCTCATCCAGAGTCAATCCAAGCTTCTTCATTGTGTGGTTGTTGGATCAACTCAGTTAAATACAAAGTGCTTGCTAGGGTATAGGTTACAACACAGAGTAAACCTCTAAGAGACTCATGGCATCCTAGTTTAAAAGCAACAGTGTCAGGATTTGTGCTGTCTGTGTGGATCAGTGCTTGTAAGGAAAAATTGGAGTGGATGTTCAGTTTTTGGGGCTTTGAAAACCCTCTGGTGAGGTGTTGAACAGCTTTGGTGGGAGCTTCCAAAAAAGAGATAATGAATCAGAATTCAGATCTGAAAGTTTTATGGGATTGCATCATCTGGAGAAACCCTAGATGAATTTTGAGGGCCAGTAGTACTTTCACATGACCTTGTAGCAAGAAAGTGGAGTTCCAGCTCTGGGTATAAAATAGGCAAACCAGGCGGGACTGGAAGCTGCTTTGCTCAGCAGTTGAGACTTGCTTGGTATTGAAGGAGCTGGTTGCAGAGTGCTGGTGGAAGGGAGTGTGCCTGGGGGAAATCCTGTAAACTTGAGCCTGAACTGGTTTGCAGCCCTGTCAGCTGCCTGGTGTTCAGTACAGTGAAGTTCTCTGCTGGTACCTTGTGTCCAAAATGGTGGAGCACTGCCCAAAATGACAAGGTGCAGTCATTAATCCCATCCAGTTCCTTCCAGCTGTCAGTCACTGCCTCTGCTAACACAATCCTCAAGTATTCTGGCTGCTAGATACCTTACCTGTATCTTGAAGGCAGGGGTTTGTGTTATGTGATTGTTCTTTGGGCAGCATTTCTCCCTGCCCAAGGATCTTCAGGTTCTTTGCCCAACACAGTAATGACCAGAGCCTGTGCAAGGTAAATGATCTTTGGGTAACTAGGTGAAGACATGTGCTGCAAGTGAGTTAAATCTATTTATGTCATCTCAGATACTTCAGCCTTCAAGTAATGTCTGCTAGAAATAGGCAATGCTAACTATAACCTGGTTTTCCCTATTTCCCTTATACTCCTCCCAGCTGGGCAATAGGAGCAATATTCACATTGAATCCTGGGTTCAGTTTTGGGCTTCTCACTCCCAGAAGGACATTGAGGTGTCCAGAGAAGGACAAGGAAGCTGGTGAAGGGTCTAGAGCACAAGTGTTGTGAGGAGCAGCTGAGGGAACTGGGGTTGGTTAGTCTGGAGAAGAGGAAGCTCAGGGGAGACCTTCTCACTCTCTACAGCTCCCTGAGGTTGGAGTGAGGTGGGAGTTGGTCTGTTCTCCCAAGGGCAAGTGGTGGGACGACAGGGAAACAGCCTCAAGTTGTGCCAGGGGAGGTTTAGGTTGAATATGAGGAACAATTCCTTCACTGATGCAGTGGTTAAGCATTGTCCCAGGCTGCCCAGGGCAGTGCTGGAGTCACCATCCCTGGAGGGGTTTCAAAGCCCTGGAGATGTGGTGCTGAGGGACATGGTTTAGTGGTGATTTGGCAGTGTTAACTAACGGTTGGACTTGATGATCTTAAAGGTCTTTTCCAACCAAAATGACTCTGATTCTGACATCCAAAATCGCATGTAGGGAGAATACTTTCCTGCTCTCACCTGCAGTTGCTGCCTTTATTCCACTTTGCATTTTACTTGTGTATCCTGGGGGAGGAGGAGGATGTCACTATTACTGGAATTTCCCCTTCCTTGTCAAACTGAATTCTTCCTGTAGCTAGATCCTCATCCCAGCACATCTCCCCCAGGCCATGCTGAGCTGCCCAGGAGGAGAAGCTGAGGATTGTCCTGCCCAAGGGGAATCCCCTGTGGCACTCAGCCAGGGCACCTGCCTCCCTCCCTTCACTCCCTGCCCTGCCTGTGGGCAGTGCGCCAGAGGCAGGAAGGGGCATTGCTGAACTGGCAGCCCTCTGGCCAGCCTGGGAAGGCTGAACAGCTCTTGAAGTGTCTCCTCCTTGACATCCAGCAGCCCAGAAGCTGCTCTGATTTGGGCTGGAGGTTATAGAATCATTACGGTTGGAGAAGACCTCTGAGATCATGAATCCAACCATCCACCCAACACCACCATGCTCACTACTAAACCATGTCCTCAACCACCACGTCTGTGCCTTATTGGAACACTTCCAGGCATGGTGATTCCACTACCTCCCTGGGTAGCCTTTTCTATGCTCCTCTTTCTCTTGCTGTGTTCCTCCAGGAGGTGAAGTTTGCCTAGCCTAGCTCTGCTGTATGGTTATATCTCAGGCACCTAGCGTGGCTGAAGATCTGTCAGGAATGCAGGTGGCAAATGGCATGTGGTGTTATTTTATTTCTCCAGGTTGGTTACATTTTGGTGAGCATCTTAGAGCAGAAGCTGCATCGTGTCTTGGAGCTTTGTTAGCCCAAGGTATTAAGGAGACTATTAATTGAAGCCTTTTTTGCCTAGGACATTCTGGATAGCATCTGAAATGAAAACTCATGCACTGTTGATCTCCTCCAGTAGTTAGTTTGGGGGAAGCTTGTAACATGAACACAGAGAACATCATATCCTTACCATCATGGTGGAGCTAAGCTTGAACAATGAGCTCCTTCCTACAAGACATGGACATTATCATTGGTATTATCATGAGCCTCCCCCAACAGATGAGAACATTGTGATCATGGAGGGCTGGCTTCTCTTAACCTTTGTTGCACAAGTTGAGTGGAATAGAAACCTAAGGAGAAGGATTTCTGCTCAAGGATGCCTAAATCTAGCTCTAGAATACAGTGCAAGAGCTAAGAGGACACAACTTTTGGCAGTCTGGTTACAGCAACAGAGCAATGGAAGGCTTTGCATGGACTTTGCAGGCTTTGGGGACCAAAATAACTCCCAAAGACAGAAATCCAAGTGTCTTGAGGAAGTGTTCATGCCTCTGGGAGAGAGTAAAAACTCTTTCTAATTTCAGAAGTACTCTGGACTTGTTTCCACTTGCCACAACAGCCTTCCCTTGCTCTCCACTCCCTTCTTTCCACAGCTCTGCCCTCCTGCAAATGAGGTTTCCCTTGGGTTGAGAAATGTGAAGGACTTCTCTCAGTGATCCTCTGGATCATTTGGTTTGGAGCAGTACAAGGTAGAGTTAACAGCCTCATCTTTACCTGCTCGATCTGCCACATAGTGGGAAATTCCTGTCCTGGGGGGTACCATGTGCAACCTACACTTCAAAAGCACCTGCTCCATTGTGCTGAAAATGAGCTGTTGCAGCCTGTGCTGCCTGTAAAGCCAGCAGACTGCTATTTGTACTGATAAATTGGCCTTTTATCTCTTCAAATTGCATTCCCAACTGTGTCCTTCTGTCACCTTCTTAAGCCTTCAACTGCACATGGGGATTCAGGAGCTTAGTCCCAAGTTCATGGCTCTCCCTGCCCATGGGCTGTTGGAGACTTTGCCTTTTTACCTGGAAATGTGGATTAAAGGTTAAGGTGGTAACATGTGTGACTTAATAGTTGCCTGCATGTAACTGATATTGTGTTGGTAACTCCAGAGTATGGTCCCTTGCAGGGGAAGGTCTGCAGGTCCTGTGCCCAGCAAATGAGTCCCAGATGTCCCTTGTGCTGACTCCAGTGACACATTACGTGCCCGTACTTACCTTAGGAGCAGGCTGCAGTCTCCCAGCAGACACCACGGCTATATTAAGGATGTCATAAATGCATTTGGGAAGACAGCTTAATGCAGGAACCATTCTAGGAAGCAGCTCAGAGTCCCTGGTTATCAAGCAGGCAGTAATGTAGGGTGTGATGTCACCAAGAGATCCAGGAGATGCTGTAATGCACAGTTAACAGCACAGCGTGCGTTAACAGGGGTATGATGTCATGTGCTGAAAGCATCTGGGGCTACCAGAAATAGAGTCTGGGATGACCACAGGAGAACCAGGTCCAAGGTGCCTGGTTTGAAGAGTTTGTTGGAGAGGCAGCAATCTGCTTGCTGCAAAGTGAGGGCTGAGAGCAGCAAACCACAGAGCAGCGCTGAAGCAGAAGTATGTGGACAACCAGGAAGCACCTGCTCGAGCAGATGGCACCCGCTGAAGGGGGGAAAGGGACAGCAGAGCCCCAAGGCACCCCAGGAACCCAGAGGATATGGTAGAATGGGCCAGAAACCCTTGGCAGTTGAAGCTGTATGATGTACAGTAGCCCAACCTAAGCAGCTGATGGTGCCTTATCTGAGAAGCCATCGAAGACATGGTTGCGTCCTGTGGGAACCAACTATGCCCCTGGCATGTCAGATCTTCTGCTAGATGTTCACCTGCAGGTACCTTCTTTGCTGTTTGGATGAGTGTTGTGGTGTTAGTTGTGGTGGCTGATTGCCTGTGGCATGTTGTTCTTCTGCTGCTTCTCTCTATCTAGCAGTTTTGGGAGAAGATAAGCACAGCTCTTGTACTTTTATTAGTGCATACTCCAGTGACTGTTTTGTTTGTTGATGCATCATGGCACAGACAGTGATAAGGTTAACTTGGGAGGTTGTATCTTCTTGGCAGCTAAACACAGATTAGCTGAGGACACTTGACTTCCTTAGCCTCTCTCTCCAAATGCGTCCCCATTCTCTTCCCTAATTCTAACTGCTCATCTCTGTGTCTGCAGTACTGCAGAGAGCACAGCATGATAAAACCAGATGGGCTCAGACCAGCTGAGGCTCACTCATCTCCTCCAGGTGTATACCTGACTCATAGAATCATGGAATTACTAAGATTGGAAAAGACCTTTATGATCATCAAGTCCAACCATCAAGCCAGCACCAATATTGCCACTAAACCATGTCATGAAGTGCAACATCTACGTGTTTCTCAAATACCTCCAGGGATGGTGACTCTATCACTGCCCTGGGCAGCCTGGGCCAATGCTTAACCGCTCTTTCAGTGAGGGAATTGTTCCTCAAGTCCAATCTAAGCCTGCCCTGACACAACTTGAGGCTGTTTCCTCTTGTGTTATCACTTCTCCTTGGGAGAAGAGACCAACTCCCACCTCACTCCAACCTCTGGATGTCCCACCTCCAGAGGTGAGGGCAGATGCTTTCTTTCTCCATGTGTTGCTTCACTCCATGCTTTTGTTCCTCTGCACAGTTCAGAGCCGGAACTGCCTCCAAATCATGCTGCTGCATGTTCCCTCCCTGAGCTCCTCCTGCCTTGCTTCATCTTCCTCTGTGCTGGGATGAGGCACCTCACTGGCCAAGGGAGATAACAGAGTGAGCAGCAGCCTTGTGTGCTGCTGAGAAGGAATGTAGATAGCAGGGAGTGTAGGTGCTGTGAGCCTAGCTGGAGGGTAGAGCTTCTTTTGCCTCCCTTTCCCCCCCCCCCTTCTTTTTACTTTTGGCGGGAGCTTGTGTGAAGCAGATGAGTGAGAAAACTCTGTTTGTCCCCAAATTGATCTCGCTGGAGGCTCCTGATACTTCAACGCTGTTGCAGTAAGAAGATAGGCGTGTTTGTCTTTCAGATGGCTTTTCTTGCTCTCTAAATTTCCAAGTAAAAAGGAGAGTTTTTTGCAGTTTATTTTGGGAGTTACTTTGAGGGTTTTTTTCCCAGTGGAATAGATGTATGTGGGATCAGGAGCATTTGACTTGTGTGTGATCTTTGGTTTCTTCTGAGCAGCCTCAAATTCTTCTGGAAGACTTTGGTGCAGTCATTCCCTATCATCATTCTTCTAGGAAGACTGGAGAGGCTTGGAAAAATGTATTTCCTGTCTACCACTGCTCCTCCTACTCTCAATGAATCACTTGTACTCCCCTGTTGCTTTGGGCTGACTTCCCTATTGACTTCAGTCCCTGGGATTTAATTATAAACCTAGGGATGTGATTTGGAGCTGTGAAAACTACCTAGGATTCTGCTCTGTGCAGGGGGATTACAGGGATGACACAAAAAATAAAGAACATTAAATATTTGCATATTAACGACCCTTGGTGTCAACTGAAGAGTTGCATCATGTTTTTGTATGCACGGCTTCTGCAGGCTTGGTTTATCCCATCCTCAGCATAAGGCAGCACCCTTGCCCCTTCCAAACTCAAAAAGCATGGGAGAGGGTCTGCAGTATTCCAGGTTTTGAGGGTATTTCACAGGGGAGAAGTAGCCCCCAGAAATTCTCCATGGGTTTGAAGATATCTGGATGTTCCACCCACCCCAAAATGGGTCACAGTCCTTGATGGCAGAGCTTCCCGAGAGCCCAGGAAACCTCATGTTGGCTACTGAGGGACTTGCACCAGGACAGGTTAGGGATTAAGCTGCTGGAAAGCAACTCCACAGAAAAGGATCTGGGAGTGCTGGTGGACAAGTTCACCATGAGACAGCAATGTGCCCTCATGGCCAAGAATGCCCTTGGTCTCCTGAGGTGCACAAAGAGTGGGACCAGCAGGTCCATGGCCTTTCTCCTCTCCCTCTGCTCTGCCCTAGTCAGGCCACAGCTGTAGTCCTGGGTCCAGGTCTGGGCTCCCCAGTTGAACAGAGATGAGGAATACTGGAGAGCTTGTGGAGTCTCCCTTCTGTGGAGCTATTCCAAAGGCAGCTGGAGGTGATCCTGTGCAAGCTGCTGTGGGTGACCCTGCTGGAGCAGGGTTTTTGGACTGGATGATCCCCAGAGGTCCCTTCCAACCCCCACCATGCTGGGATTCTGTGAATCCCATAAGGCTGGAAAGGAGCAGTTTCATTCAGAATGGGGTGTATTGAGGGCCTATTTTGCTTTGCTGCTCTTCTGTGTCCATTGAAGACAGCACCTGTGAGAAAAGGGATGTTTAAAAACAACAACAGAACCCTGTGGGCTGGAACTTGCTGTACTCACCCATGGTGTGCCCAGTTTTGGCTGTCAGATAGGTCCTGTGCTGCCTTAGGCCCATGAGGACTTTATCTTCACCTCTCCCTTTGAGCCTTCTTGCTGCAGCAGGGTGAGGGAGATAAGGGAGCAGCAACTTTGCTCACTGAACCTCCCCTGCTAGCATCATTTGTTGCAATTCCCAAAACCAGGAGTTCTCACCTCTGTGGGGAAGATCTTTCCTTTAAAGTATCATCATCAAGCTACCCTAATGAGGAGAGGTGAGGGTGAAGGACTCCAGCAAGACCTGACTTTGGTTGCTGTAGGTGTCAGGAGTGCCTGAGCAGACACCTACCTCTCCATGCTTGAGAGGCTCAAATCATTTTGGCACGCAGAGAGAAGCTGTTTCACCACCTGAAGATCTGTGGGGGTAGCAGATGAGTTGTAGGGCATGTCAGGGAGGTAGGTTAGCTGAAAAATAAATAGACTGGCTTCCTATTTTTGTAGAAGGCTTGTGGCTTGCATTTGGCAAAGGTGATGCTGCTTCTACCAGGGAAATTGCCTGAGCTAGGTTTGAACTGTTGACGTTGTTTATGGAGCACCTCCAAGGTGAGCAGTGGAAGCCAAGCTAAATATCTGTGTTCCTGAAACCCTGCTAACCATACCTGCAAGAGCAGGGATCAAGCACTGAAAATATCCACTCACACCCTTGCCAGTTTGCTGGTCTGATCTGTGTCACCCTTTGTTTGTGAGTGAAAGCTTTGTCCCCCGTGCAGAACATCTCACCCACCTTGTGCCTTGTTCTCTTTGCAGGTTAAAGAACTCGTTCTTGACAACTGTAGGTCATGTGAAGGCAAAATTGAAGGCCTCACAGATGAGTTTGAAGAGCTGGAATTCTTAAGTACAATCAACGTAGGCTTAGCCTCAGTTGCAAACTTACCAAAGTTAAACAAACTTAAGAAGGTAAATAAAATCTCCTGTGCCATATTCCCCACCCTCTGGGCACTCTTACCCCATCTGTCAAACAGTTGTTTGTATACAGATGGACTTGAACTGACCTAACTGCTTTGTGGTGTCTGTTTGCACTGAAAACTCAAGATGTTTGTGTGCTTTTCAGCTCGAGCTAAGTGACAACAGAATCTCAGGAGGGCTGGAAGTGTTGGCAGAGAAGTGTCCGAACCTCACGCATCTAAATCTAAGCGGCAACAAAATCAAAGATCTTGGTACAATAGAACCTCTGGTAAGTTGGTGTGCTGCAAGGTGAGATCAAACCCTCTTTTGTGGTCACTGTCATAGTTTGGGTGGGAAGGGAGCTTTATGATCATAGAATCATAGAATGGTTAGGGTTGGAAGGGACTTCTGGAGGTCATCTAGTCCAACCCCCCTGCAGTGGGCAGGGACATGTGCAACTAGAGCAGGTTGCTCAGAGCACCAAGACCCAACCTGACCTGGAATGGTTCCAGGGATGGGACATCTACCACCTCTCTGGGCAACCTGGCACAGGGTCTCACCATCCTCACAGTGAAGAACTTCTGCCTTAAAACAAATTAAATCTACCCTCTTTCAGCTTAAAGCCATTACTCCTGATCCTATCACTTCATGCCCCTGTAAAAAGTCCCTCTTGAGCTCTCTTACAGCCCCTTCAAGTACTGTCAGGCTGGAAGGTCTCCTTGGAGCCTTCTCTTCTCCAGGCTGAACCACCCCAACTCTCTCAGCCTGTCCTCCCAGCAGAGAGCTTCCAGCCCTCACAGCATTTCTGTGGCCTCCTCTGGCCCTGCTCCACCAGCTCCATGTCTCTGCTGTGCTGAGCACTCCATAGCTGGCCCCAGCACTGCAGGTGAGGTCTCCCCAGAGCAGAGCAGAGGCACAATCCCCTCCCTGCCCTGCTGGCCATGCTGCTGGGGATAAGCCCAGGGCACAGTTAGCTTCTGGGCTGTGAGCTCACATTGCCACCTCATTTTTGAGCTTAGAGAAGAGGCATTATCGGCTTGGAAAGTCTGAAGCAACTTGCAGTGGGGTGTCCTTATCTCTGCAGGCAGGTGCTGGGGGGGTTCAGCCTGGCCCTGGGCTGTCTCCAGCCCTGCCCTGGGGCTGTGCCTGCAGCCTGATCAGCTGCTTCCCTCTAGTGGCTGCTGCTCCAGGGAACATCCCACTCTTCCATGGTGCCCTGGGCTGTGGGACAGTGTCCCACATGCTCTGTTTGAGCTGGGTAGATTTTCCCTAAAGCCTTGGGTCTGAAATCACCAGCCACCACTTTTGCCCAGGGTGCAGCATGTACTGGTGGTGGTGGCAGGGCCCAGCTGCAGCACTGTGTGCCTCTGGATTGGGCTTGCTCAGTGCAGCTGGGCAGAGGTCACTGAGCTTCCAGCTTAGTCCTCTTGGTGTCTGCTAACTCTGCTGCTCACAGTCATTTTGCTTCTGATTTCAGGTGCTGAGATTAAATTTGTCAGGTCACAGTTCCAAGAAGCATCCAAGTGTCCATTCTGGTCATGCTATTTTCTAGTTCTTAGTTGTGTGCCCTTTGCTCTCTAGAAGTGAAGAGTTTCATCTCATGCTTTTTTTCCCCCTCTTCAAATATCTCAAGGAGCAGTTCTCAGATGAGTCCCTCTCAAATCTCCTTTCCCCCTGCAGAAGGTGAGAGCAGAGCAGTTAAAGCTGTGTGGTAAACAGATGAGGGAGAGGAATGTAACTGCTCCCTGTTTCAGGCTGATTGTTTTCTTGTTGTCACCATTGCTCTACACCCTGAACTCCAGAAGGGAGATACTTCATAGCACTTGCTACAAATCTTCAACTGCTTCTGCTTTTGTTGTTAGCACTTTGAAGCTCTGTGGGCAATGCAGACCACCTCCTCCTCACAAATATCAACAACCAAAAAGTAAATTAAAGCTAGGAATTGAATACAGGTTCAATTTCTTTTTCATTTTTCCAAAGGCTAAGGTATAATCAGGAAAATGATTTAAATCTCTTAGCAAAATTACTGTCTGCAAAGAACAGTCTGTTCCTGTACTCAGCACTGGGGAGGCCACACCTGGAGTCCTGGGTTCAGTACAAGAAGGACATTGAGGTGCTGGAGTGTGGCCAGAGAAGGGCAGGGAAGGTGGTGAAGGGTCTAGAGCACAAGTGTTGTGAGGAACTGGGGTTGGTTAGCCTGGAGAAGAGGAGGCTCAGGGGAGACCTTCTCACTCTCTCCAGCTCCCTTGCAGGAGGTTGGAGCCAGGTGGGAGTTGGTCTGTTCTCCCAAAGAACAAGTGGTGGGACAAGAAGAAACAGCCTCAAGTTATGCCAGGGAGGTTTAGGTGGAATATGAGGAACAATTCCTTCACTGATACAGTGGTTAAGCATTGTCCCAGGCTGCCCAGGGCAGTGGTGGAGTCACCACTCCTGGAGGGGTTCAGAAAGCATGTAGACATGGCACTTCACAACATGGTTTAGTGGCATGGGTTTGCTGCATCAAAAACTTGATGATCTTAAAGGTCCTTTGCAGCCTTTCTGATTCTGTGATTCCTCCACTGGAAGTGATAGTTCCAGCATACCTGACTGCTGCCTCCAGTGTCTTGCCTTTGAGAACAAGAGGAAATGGCCTCAAGTTGCACATGGGGAGGTTTAGATTGCATATAAGGAGGAGTTTCTTTACTGAAAAGACTGTTAAGTCTTGTCCCAGGCTGTCCAGGGAGGTGGTGGACTCAGCATCCCTGGAGGGGTTTAAGAAACATTTAGCAGCTCTCCTTAGGGCCATGGGTTAGTGGCATGGGAGTGCTAGGGATGGTTGAACTTGATGAGCTTAGAGATCTCTTCCAACCTTCATGATTCTGTGATTCTGTGTGCTTTTGGGGTCACTCTGACTGGGACTAGTATTTCATCTTAGCTTGGCCCTTCACAGCATGTGTGATTTTGCACCAAACTCCAGTCTCAAACTCCAGATGCAGAGAGCTCCTTCCTGCCCAAAGCAGCAGTGACCAGACGTTAGCAGATTCCTGCTCTACGCCAACTTAGTCGTCAGAGACCACAAGGACTCTTTTTGTCACAGGAAGCTCTTGAGCACCTTCACTCTGTCTCACAGAGCATCCTTCTAATGCTGCACTTCAGAGGCTTCTCTTTCTCTTGGCAGAAAAAGCTAGAAAACCTGAAGAGCTTAGACCTTTTCAACTGCGAGGTCACCAACTTGAATGACTACAGAGAAAACGTCTTCAAGCTCCTCCCGCAACTCACCTACCTCGATGGCTACGATCGGGATGACAAAGAAGCCCCTGACTCTGATGCTGAGGGCTACGTGGAGGGCTTGGATGATGAGGAGGAGGATGAAGATGGTAGGTGACTTGTGCTCCTTAGTGTCTGTAAGTTCCAAGAGCAGTTACACTGCCTAGTACCTTTTGCTTCCAGCTTTCTGACTTGTTGGCAAGAGAAGGGTGTTCTCAGCAGCTTCTCAGGAGAAATACCTCAGTGTCCTCTGAAGGAACGAGGGGCAAGGAGATGGGCAGAGCCCTGAAAGAGCTACTTTCTCAGTCTTATCCCTAGTGAAAGACCGGGATGACAAAGAAGCACCAGACTCGGATGCGGAGGGCTACGTGGAGGGCTTGGACGATGAGGAGGAAGATGAAGATGGTAGGTGAAGTTGTGCTACAGAAGTTGAAGGATTGATATGCTGCATGGTTCTGTTTTGCTAGCAGCTGTGGCTTGTTGGCAGGAGAAGGGTGTCCTCTGGTGTAAAGCAGAAGTATCTCAGTGTCCTCTGAAGGGATGAGGGCAAAGGAGATGGGCTACGAGCTTATCTCAAGTGAAAGGGTGGTAGAAGAAAGAGGCCAGGAGGAGGAGAAGACACTGAAAGAGGTCAAGAGACAGTGGATGAGGACATGAAGGAGAAATGGGTAAGAAAGGATAGCTGCAGTTTCCCAGGAACCCTGTGCTCAAGGAAGTATGAGCAGTTCCTGATGGAAAAGGGTAGGGTGGAGAAGTAGCTGAGTCAAGGAATTAAGTAGAGGAGTCAAGGCATTAATGGGAGTTTGTGAGGACCAAAATGAACTAGTTGAGAAGAGAGGAGAGTGTGTGGAGTGGAATCTGCCTGGGGCAAGCTCTGTGAGAAGGCACTGATGAAGCAGCAAGGAACTTTTGAATGCTGGGAAAGGTCCCAGTGTGGTGTAGGTGCTGTGGTGGCTCCCTGGCAGACTGCAGCACTCATCTGAGTATCCAGCTGAGTTTGGGGAATTTGCTAGACTCTCCAAAGCCAGCTGCACAGCAAAAGCAGAATAGCTGGACTTGCACTTTTCCCTTGAGTGCTGAATGGGAGCTCTGGTGTGAGGGGTAGTGCCTGGCAGAGTGGTGCATTCACAGAATCCCAGCATGCTGGGGGTTGGAAGAGACCTCTGGGGATCACCCAGTCCAACTCTCCCTGCTCCAGCAGGCTCACCCACAGCAGCTTGACCACAATCACCTCCAGCTGCCTTTGGAATCTCTCCAGAGAAGGAGACTCCACAAGCTCTCTGGGCAGCCTGGGCCAGAGCTCTGCACCCTCACAGCAAAGTAGTCTTTCAGCCAGCAGCATCCAGCTTCAGCAGGGACTCAAGTTCTCCTCACAAGTCTGGATCTGCATTCAAATGCATGAAAAAGTTCCAAAAACACCTTTCCTGCAGCTTGGAAAAAAAACCCCAGTTTCTGGTTTGTTGCTTGGGCTAGTTGCATTTAATCTCTTTTCCTCTTGAAAAGAGATTGCAAAGCCATCAGCTGGATGGTGTCTGAGCCCCTTGGCAGCAGCAAAGCAAGGAGTGCTGGCCCTTGAGGGCTGGATTCCCAGGGCATGCTTGGATTGTAAAGCTCTATTCCTGGTGGGAGCAGATGGACACTTGCAGATGAGGAGCTGCAGATTCCTAGTGGGAACTGGAGCAGTTGAAGCACTCCTGAGGCTGCTGGGATTTAGTGTCCCAGCCCTTGTAGCCCTAGAGCAGCTCAGAGCATGGGTGCAGCTGCCAGCCTACCCTGTCACTGAGGCACAGGACTACATCTAGTCCTCTGCAGCAGCCCAAAGAGCCGCCTTGAATCCTCTGCTGCCTTTGAGCAGTGCTTGCAGGTTGCTCCTCGTGTAGGAGATCACATCTGGGGAGAGAATAATGGGGAGGGGGAAGTAAACTTTAAACCTCTGAGTCTTTAAACCTCTTGTTTGAGTGTAGAAGAGGAGTATGATGATGATGCTCAGGTAGTAGAAGATGAAGAAGATGAGGAGGAAGAGGAGGAAGGAGAAGAGGAGGATGTGAGCGGAGAGGAGGAGGTAAGGATTCAGGCAGTTAATGATGAGTGTGGAGTGGGCATGGGCTAACTGGGAAGAACTGGGCCAGAAATGGACCAAATTTGGAGGCTTTTAGTGCTTGAAACATGTGCTTTTTGCCTTGAGAAGTGTCCCAGTAGGGGGGGGGAGGGTGGCTTTGAGGTGTGCCTGTCTATGAGCCAGCTGCCATCTAGTGACCAGGGATATGAAATCATTCTGTTTAGTGGGCTGATGTCACCAGTACCATCAGGAAGGTCTGCAGCCCTGCCTTGTGAAGCCTTTGGAGGGCTGGGGTTACAGACGTGGAGTACTGACCCTAGGGAATCTAGCCTGTGCCTAGGGTCTGCTGAGACTCTGCTGATAGCACAACCCCTAAGAAAGGGGCTAAAATTTGACTGGAGGAGGTTGTATTATCTGTCCTCCAGCCAAACAATCTCAGATACTTACCTGCCACCCCTAAATAGTTGGTCAGGCTCTTCTCAAAAGCAACTGGCAGCTCCTCAGGCTCTGGAGGAGTCTGCTTAACTCTTTCTACCCCTAGATCATGACTGACCAGTCATCAAGTTTTAGTAAACTCAGGGCATCATAACAAAACTTGCAGCTATATATCAGCATGAAGCAGAAAACCATTTTCCTGCTGAAGCCTTGAAGCTGAAAGTGCCTTCTCTGCTTCCTTCTGATTTTCTGCAATGAAACTAGGGCCAGAGTCCAGTTCTTCTGTAGCAAAAAAACCTTGCTTATATAAGTGTGTGGGAAGTGTCTGCCTTTTTGTTTGGGGTTTTTTTCTTGTTGTTGTTGTTGTTTAAGATGCTTCAAGGACTTTCTGGTGTAAAACACATTGTGAAAGGCACTAAAAGCAACTTTTGTTTCCTCTTGTTATTTTTCAAACCAGGAGGATGAAGAAGGCTACAACGATGGGGAGGTAGATGATGATGAAGATGAAGAAGAGCCTGGTATGGCAGCAATCCAGTTTTTGCTAGAGATTAAAGCAAATACTATTAGCATTGTCATTATTATCATTATTATTACTTTCAGAGTAAACTACCATTTTCTAAGAAGCAGGCTGCTAGTTGTGTCCCTGCTCCTTTGCTAGCAAGCCAATTCCTGAAGTAGAAGCTTGTTGAACTTAGAATCATAGAATCATTAAGGTTGGAAAAGACCTTAAAGTCCAACTGTTAGGTTAGCACTGCCAAATCACCACTAAACCATGTCCCTCAGCACCACATCTCCAGGGCTTTGAAACCTCTCCAGGGATGGTGACTCCAGCACTGCCCTGGGCAGCCTGGGCCAATGCTTAACCACTCTCTCAGTCAAGAAATTATTCCTAATGTCCAACCTAATCCTTCCTTGGCACAGCTTGAGGATATTTCCTCTTGTCCTATCGCTTGTTCCTTGGGAGAAGAGACCAACCTGGCTCTAGCTTCCTGTCAGGGAGCTGGAGAGAGTGAGAAGGTCTCCCCTGAGCCTCCTCTTCTCCAGTCTAACCAACCCCAGTTCCCTCAGCTGCTCCTCACCACACTTGTGCTCTAGACTCTTCAGCAGCTTCCTTGCCCTTCTCTGGACACTCTCCAGCACCTCAGGGTCTTGTTGAGCTTCCCAGAGGCAAGAGGGATCACTCCTGTAATCCCAGCTGTGTTTTCTTTCCTAGATGAAGAACGGGGACAGAAGAGAAAACGAGAAGCTGAAGATGAAGGGGACGAAGATGACTAAACTGAATAACCTATTTTGAATATTTCCTATTGTGATTTGACTGTTTTTACCCCATACTTCCCCTCCCTGCACCCCCAACCTTTTATTTTTGTTGTTTTTTTTTCTCTTTTTTGTTTTTTTTTTCCTGGTTGTAATGTTGCTGTGGGAACGAGAGGGAGAAGCAGACTTGGGTGGGCAAGGGAATAAAATACTATTTTTACTGCCACTCCTCCTCCTATTCATTTTCAATGCTTTCTTTTTGTCCCACTTAGTCCCTCTAACTGCAATAGTAAGTATAAACCAAGTGGTAATTTGTTTCTTAATGATTGGAGTGGAGACTTTGACATCTTTCAACCATCAAAAAGGCACAAAAGCTTTTCAGGTCAGTGGATGATAACCCCAAACACACATCAGCTCTCTTCCAAGACACCTCCCTAGTGTTGATCCTTGGGATGTTTTTCCACTATAAGCATTATTTTTTTCCTTTTTCTTTCTTGTTTTATTTTTTGGGCTGGGGGATGCTGCAAATTTGGGCAGAGCATCCCTCCACAGCAACAGGGGGGGGAGAATGGCATCCTGACCCAGTGATTTCTGTGTTGCCTGTCCCTGAATGACTGCCATTTTCAGCCAATGCTTTCCCTTGCTTCCCTAAAAACCTTTTCTTTTGCTCTTTGTAAATAGTGACCAAATGGGTTTGGTTGGTTGTGGGTTGGGTTTTTTTGGGGGTTTCTTTTGAGGTGTTCCTGCTTTGGTGGGGTGATTTTGCAATCCTCCTCCCCTTCTCCCTGCTTTGTGTGTTGTGTGCTTTCCTTTCTGTTTGGTTTTTTTTTTTGGGGGGGGGGGGGGGAGGGTGTTGTTGGGCTTTATTATTTTTTTTTGGCTAGGGTATAGCCACCACCCTGAAAATGGCAGGCATTGAAAATTCTATATATAAATATATATAAAGAAAAAAAAACCAACAAAGTGTTTCCTAATTCCTGAGTTCCTAGTGAAATGAATTTGACAATTGTAATAAAAAAACAACAACAACACCACAAAGCTGTTTCAACCTTTTGAAATAAAGGTGTGTACTATTTTGGGTCTGTAATATATCTAACACCTAGTGGATTTTTAAGTGAGGAGAAACTCCTTCCACTTGTGCTCTATACTTTTTCCCCCCCCTTCCCCTGAACCCCAGAGGCAGTGCAGCATGTAGGCTAGGAGGTTTTCTTTTCATACACTTCAAGCACGAGATACTAATACAAAATTGTATTTTCTTACCTAGTGGAAGTCAGTAAAATGACTGAAAAAAAAAAAATACCTAGTGAATGTACAGTTTTACTTTCATATCCCTCTTTAAGATAGCTTTAGAAGTGACTTGTATTTCCTAGTCAAGATTTCATCTGTATAAATACATTTGCAACAGTTTTGGGTTGGTTTTTTTTGTTTGTTTGTTTGTTGTTTTGGTTTGGTTTGTTTTTGTTGGGTTTGTTTTTTGTTGTTGGTTTTTTTTTTTTCCCAGAAGAGCCAAACTTTTGAGTTTTATGTCTGTTTGTCATTGATGAATTTCAATAAATCTTTTTATACAAGTTGGTTTTCTTTTTCCTGTGGCTTATTTGAGTACAAATGGGCCACTGGGAAGGAATTGCATACCTTTAAAAAAAAAAAAAATGACATTTCCTAAGCTATTCTGGTGAATTCCCTGATATTTTTAGGACTTTTTGCTCCATAAAAGCTCCTCTTGAGTAGCCATGGTTGGCTAGAAACCAAAGGGAGAGGTTGTGGCTTTAATGCAAATCATGCTCAGCTCTTTTTCTGGCAGAAGGAGGGTTTCTGGGGTGTTAGGATGTTCACTTCTCTGCTGTTTCATCATCTCCCTGTTCATCCAGGCACAGGAGAAGAGAGCTCTGCATTCCCTCTCTTGAGTTCTGGATGAGGAGATCCAAGAAGCTTTGGTCATCTAAGCTGTGTGCTGTGACTCACTGCCAGGCCAGAGCTAAGCCTCCATCCAGGTTTTTCCTCTCCTGGGAATAAGTTGTGTTTAAAAAGGGGAAAGGCACAGTGAGTAGCATCTTCTGTCTGCTGAAAATTCAGTTTCTGTGCCATGCAAGAGCCTGACAAGCTCTGGAGGATCATGTGGTGCTTCTTAACTGGATCTCTTTAGGAAGAAAACATGCTGGTTTTGACTGAAGTGGGAAACTACCCTCTCCTGAAGCATTTGTGTGTGTGTGGGGG
>VWZO01009703.1:33680-65778 GCA_013396975.1 Bucco capensis
TGTGTTTGGTTGGGGGTTTGTTGTTGTTTGAAATGAGGAAATCCCAGTGCTCCCTCCCCAACCAGGATCTCTCTGCTGCTGTGTAACTGAAGCCCTGAGCTGGCAGGGCAGGGGCAGGAGCACAAGGGCAAGGCCCAGCTCAGCTAGAAACAGAGCCCTGGTGGCACTAAACCACCTTAGAACCTCCCAGTTCCCTTGGGTTTTAGGCTGGGGAACTGGGTTTGCCAAAGACAGAGCTTTTCACTCCAGCTCTTGGAAAGAATCAGCAGCAGCTGGACCTGACCTCTCCTGCACACTGAGCCTCGGGGAGCTCCCAGAGACACAGCAAATGAGGACACCCAGACAGATGTCCCCTTTGCATGCAGAAGGTGATGCAATGCCAGGCTCACATGGTGATGCTGAAGTGACATTTGGGTTGACCTCTGTCACCCATGGGCTCTCAGAAGCCACTGCTGGCTGCCAGAGCGAGTTTTTCCTCTTCAGAAACCCTTCAGCTCTTCACCCTGTGCCAGCAGTGAATGGCTCAGGTATCACTTCAGGAACTCTTCTCTTTGTCTTGTTAATTGTTTCAAAGCTCACTTTGAAATTAATGAGCTTTCTCCAAGAAAACTGCAGCAGTAATAAGACCTTTGCTACCCATGCTTGGTATTTGCTGCTTTTCCTGTCACCTAGAGTCCTGTTTGCTCTTCAGCTCCTGATTTTGGACACTGAGGGTGGTGAGACCCTTACCCAGGTTGCCCAGAGAGGTGGTTCCATCCCTGGAACCATTCCAGGACAGGTTGGTTGGGGCTCTGAGCAACCTGCTCTACTTGCAGGTGTCCCTGCTTATTGTAGGAGGCTTGGACTAGATGACCAAGCCATTCTCTGATTCCTCTGGGAGATGAGAGAGAAGGAAGAGGGGGTGGGTAGGACTCTGATCAACACTGAGGTTTTAATTGTGTGTGCTGGCAGGAGGAGGGGAAACTAAGTGACTTCTGCCTGCCTGCTGCCACTGGAAAGCAAGAGGAGGTTTGCCCAGTGTGGGTAACTTCATCATTATTTAATATTTCATTAATATGAATGTACTTACAGCTCCTTCTTTTTCCCAAGTGCTCTCTGTGTACATAAGCACTGGCTAAAGATGCTTAGCAGCTCTTGGCGGGGGGGGGAACCCCAAACCTCAGTATTAAATAGTAGTTCAGGAGGAAAACCCAGGTAGAAGTAGTGTCAGAAAAGAGTAATAGGAGGGTTCAGCTCATTTGAATGCCAACTTTGGGTTGCTTTGTTCTTTCTGCTCTCTGTTTGCCTTTTAAGCACGTGGGAATTTGGCATGCAGCAGTCTGGAGCTGCCTGGGGATGGAGCCTGGTGCTTTCCAGGTGCCCAAACCATTCTCTTTAGTGCCTTGATGAAAATTGCTTTTCCTGGAATTTGTCAGGTGCTGGGGAGAGGTTCTGGATGCAGAAGCAGAGCCCTCTCTTGGCTCTTGTTTCAGAGAAGTCCCAGGAGTTTCTTTCTTCTCCTTTTGCCTTGCTCTCCCGAGCTTCTTGTAAAGCTCCAACCACCTCTAAATGTCCTCCTAGAGGCACAAGCAAGGCTGGAAGGTCCCATCTTCACTCTCTTGTGTTGCTCAGGGCCTGTCAGTGAGCCTATGCAAGCCAAGAACAAGATGCCCTTGGTCAAACTCATTAGGGAACTGCAAATCCATGGTGGCTTAATAAAGTAATGGGCTGGGTGCTTGCAGTTCTGGCACCCTGGAGGACACCTTCTCCTTGGTTGATTTGATAATGCACTCTCCTACTTGAACTCCTCATGGTTAAAGCAAGGGCACGGGACTCTGGTGAAGGTCAGGAAAGCTTTCCAAGCCCAAGGAATTGTCAACACAATCCAATTATCCAGGAGGAGATGACTGTTGGCTGTGGTAAGCCAAGGCTCTGCCTGGAGTGTGCAGCAAATCCCCTGTTGCTAGTTTAAATGATGTTTCCTTCAAGCTGAGGAATTTGGGCTAGTCAGGGAAAGCTGCTGTTCATCCTGGTGTCCAAAGGGACTTGCTGGACCACATAGCATATTCCAGATCCCTTGGGGTTGAGATTTGGCTGTATGGAGAAGGAAATCCACTGGTCTGTAACCTAAAGCAGTGGTAGCCTTGGGGTCTGCCCCTGCTCCATGATGCTTTGCTTGGCATTCAACCACTGCCCTAGTTCTCTGCAGAGCAATCCCTGCTTCCACCAGGAATCTCTTACAGTTGCCTTTCAAGATCTCTTGTGTTTCAGCAACAATGAATCACCCTGTGCTGAAATCTGATGACTAAAGACTTTCAGCCCTAGGAAGGGAGATGGCTGCTGAGGATTTGCAGTCCCCAACGTTCAGGCAAGGAATGTATTTGCAGAGCACTTAAAAAATGAGCCTGGCTGAAGGATGTGGATGGATGGAGCTCAGCCTGATGTGCAAGTAGCTTTCTGGAGGTCACCTCAGCTTTAGTTACTGATGCCAACATGCTGGTAGACATCCAGCAGCAGTGCACCTGCAGCCTGGCCAGAGGTTTGGGCTGGCAGTGGCTCTTTCTACAGCTGGGGAGGAGACCCTGGGGCTGGGCTTGCAGCCCCTCTGGACTACAGTGTGCAGCCTGGCAATGGGGTGAGGATGCTGCACTCACTGAGGGCTCACAGCAGGTAAGTCTGAGAGAAGGTCCATGGTGCTTTTCTGGTGCTCAAGGCAGTCAGTCACCCTCAGCAAGTGTGCAGATGACACCAAGTGTTCATCTGCTGGAAAGTAGGAGGCTCTGCAGAAGGATCTGGCCAGGCTGGATCAATGGGATGAGGTCAGGGGGATGAGGTTCAACAAGGCTAAGTGCTGGGTCCTGCTCTTGGGTCACAACAACCCCATGAATGCTCCAGGCTTGGGGCAGAATGGCTGGGAACTGCACAGTGGAAAAGGACCTGAGAGTACTGCTCAACAGCAGCTGAGGTGTGGCAGCAGCACTAGGGCAGGGATTGTCCTCCTGGACTGGGCACTGGGGAGGCCACACCTGGAATCCTGGGTTCAGTTTTGGGCTCCTCACTCCCAGAAGGACATTGAGGTGCTGGAGTGTGTCCAGAGAAGGGCAAGGAAGCTGCTGAAGGGTCTAGAGCACAAGTGTTGTGAGGAGCAGCTGAGGGAACTGGGGTTGGTTAGTCTGGAGAAGAGGAGGCTCAGGGGAGACTCCCTCACTCTCTCCAGCTCCCTGACAGGAGGTTGGAGTGAGGTGGGGATTGGTCTTTTCTCCCAAGGAACAAGAGGAAATGGCCTCAACTTGTGCCAGGGGAGGTTTAGGTTGGATGTTACAAAAAATTTCTTCCCCAAAAGAGTGTTTGAGCATTGTCCCAGGCTGCCCAGGGCAGTGCTGGAGTCACCATCCCTGGAGGTGATGTGGAATCATAGAATCATCCTGGTTGGAAAGGACCTTCAAGATCATCAAGTCCAACTGATGTGGCACTTGGGGACATGGTTTAATGGTGACCTAGCAGGGCTGGTTACCAGTTGGACTTGACTTAGTGATTCTAAAATGCCTCCCTCCTCCCAGAACAGAGCTGGCTGAGCTCTCCTCCTCTCTCCTGCTCTGCTGGGAGCTGAGGAACACTTGCAGCTGAAGCAATCTCCCTGCACCACCCACGGCTCCAGCACAGCAGCCCTCACCCTGCTTCTTGGCAAGCTTCTGGCAGCAGCAGCAGTGTCCTGATTCGTGCTGCAGGAAGCACTGAGGGAGGATTTCAATGTTCAGCTGCTGGTTTGCCTCATGCCTTGGCTGAGGGGGTGCTGGTGGGGGGGATTAAACAGGGTGGGTAAGCACAGGGTGGGACATGAGCTGGGTATGTGTGGTTGAGGAGCTGCAGTAACCACTCCTCTTTTTAACTGGAAAACCTGCCTGCTTTTCCTGTCCCAGCATCTCCCATTAACTCTTACTGGTGCTCCTCCAGATGTGTTTTGGTTGCTGGTCTCTTTAGCTTGGCAGTTCTTGCTTCACCCAGCTCATGGCACCGTGGGACTTCTCCACTATCTTCTTGTCCCTGCTGGTTCTGCTCCTTCTGTCCCAAGCCCATAAAAACCCAGTGAAGGACTTACTGACCAGACTTGGGTTGAAGGTTTTGGTTTTCCATTACACTTGGGATCTTGCCCAATGTGTGTGGAGAAAGGAGGTGGCACCAGGTGAGCATTTTACCCCAGACATCCTCCTATGAGAGATCATCACTGGATCTCACTCCAAGCATCAGAGCTTTGCTGTAATTGCTGATTTTACTGTGGTTTTCCAGTGCTGTTCCCAAGCTGCTGAGCAGTAAGACAGGCACAAGGGTGTTTCCCTTAGGGATGCTGCAGAACATCTGGAGTAGCCACATCTGGCTGAAGCAAGTATATCCAAGCAGAGCTTGACAGGTTGATGTGGTACATACCTGGCACTTAATAACCAGCACCAAATTGCCCTTCCAATGTTTGAGAGCCTCCAAGAGAGGATGAGAAAGTTGGATGCTGGGGAATCTCACTTGAGGTCAAAGAGCAGCAGTGCCTCATTGCTGAAAATCCACTAAATCTATGAACATTCCTAATCAGTTTTGCCTGTGAGGAGGTTGAGCTCTGAAAGGAGGAACCCTGAGTGTGTGTAGCTGGAGCTGCTGGACCAAGCAGGGCCAAATCTATGAGTGCAAAGCACCCTTTGATTGTAAGGATGTCAGGAGAAGGAGAGACCAGTGCCACCCTCAGCAAAGTGACGGGACCAGCATCACCCTCAGTAAAGTGATGGAGAACTCCCATTTAATTCAACTCATCCCCATAGTAGCTTCTCCTCAGCATTTGCTTCATTTTAGCTTTCTAGCACCAGATCTTCTGACCTATAAATTCAGGTTGGTTGGTTTCAATCACCTCAAAAATCTCTTTTTTTTTTCCCTCAAGTAGGCACTCACCAAACGTTGGCAACCTGCAAATTAGCAATAATCCTGTAGCTTGGAAGCATCCAAGGAGGCCAAGGCTCAGACAAAGCAGAACCTCCAGGAAGCAGAAAGTAGGTCAGGTTGATAAGGATGAGCCCAAAGGAGGGAGGGGAGGAATAAAGTGGGAAGGACCTCACCCCATGGCCCTGTTTGAAGCAAGAAGGGGCTGTCTGCCATGGCCAGCTGAGAGCTTTAAGCCTTTCTGGGTTTTTTTTTCTCCTTAAAACCTATTATCCCTGAAGCTGTCAGCAGCTGATGGGGAAAAGAATTGCAATTAGCAGCAGCAGAGGAAGGGTGAGACTTCAGCCTGAGTTTGGATGGGGACAGCTTGGGGAATGCTGCAGAGAAATTGGATGTTGGATGTGAATTATTCAGGCTGGGTAAAGTTCCTGGAGGGATCCTGGGGAGGAAAGAATCAGCTTTGCTACCACTGCTGGAGCAAGGAGGCTTTAAAGTTGCTCTGTGGTTGCTGCAGCAAGGAAGGGAGAAAAGAAGCTGGGAGGTTAGAGAGCCTTGAGTCTTATTTAGAGCCTGGAAAAATGTTCAAGGTACCCAGAAAACCCACCCCAGGCTCATGGAGAGCAAAGGGTAGAGATGTGGGAACTGGTCTCATGCTTCCCAAACCCAAAGGCTCATCCTCATGGATGTCACCCTTCCTGGAAGGGTGGAAAAGCCATGGAGATGTGGTGCTGAGGGAGATGGTGACCTGGTTAACCTGCTGATGGAGTGATGGAGCTGGTCCTGGCAGTGCTGCAGGGGCTCCCTGCTCCCTGCTCCATGAGGGAGACACTGATGGGTTGTAGCAGGGCAAGGAATTCAGTGCTAAAATTAGCTCCTCCTGAAGGGCTTGCCCTGGAAACTCCACATCTTCGGGTGAACCCCAAACATTTTGGCAGCCCCTTGGCTTGGCAAAGCTATGCTGCATGCTGGAGCTCACCCAGAGCCACCCCATGGGGACCACATCCTGCAGCCCAAGCCATCTCACCTGCCACCACTGCTGCCTTGGTGCTGATGCTTGCAGCTCTGCTAAGTGGCTCATTCATCATCACCACCCACAGCCATAATTGGGCTCATTTTGCATTGGGGAGAAAGCTTGGCTCTTCCTTCACAAGAGAGAAGTTAGTGCAGTTAAAGCCCAACCACCTCCTTTTGACTAAGGGCACGGGACATAAATAACCTCCAGGAGGACCAAGCCATCACTGCTCTGCACCAAGCAGCTGAGATAGGCTTGCAATGGGGTTCCTTCTTCCAGGTGAGGCTCAAGGAAACCAGGCAACTCCAGTCCTGACACCAACTGCTAACACATTCCTCAAGAGCAGAAAATGAAGGAAGTAAAGCTGGAAGCTCTAGTTCCACTTCAGCATCCTTGTGCTGTTCTCTGGCTCTAACTCCAGAACCACTGTGTCTACCTGCAAAGGAGGTTTGTAAGGTGGGGAGAGATTTGTGAGCAGGAGCTGTTGGGACAGGACAAGGGGTGATGGTTTGAAACTAAAAGAGGAGATTGAGACTACAGAGAAAGAAAGAAATGTTTTGCACTGAAGGTGGTGAGACCTTGGCCCAGGTTGCCCAGAGAGGTGGGAGATGTCCCATCCCTGGAACCATTCCAGGTCAGGTTGGATCTTGGAGCTCTGAGCAACGTGATGTAGAATCATGGAATTGTTTGGGTTGGAAAAGATCTCTAAGGTCCTCGAGTCCAACCATTAACCTAACACTGGCAGGTCACCACTAGACTATGTCCCTCAGCATCACATCTCCATGGCTTTAAAACCCCTCCAGGGATGGTGACTCCACTGCTTCCCTGGCAAGCCTGTTCCAAGGCTTAACCACTCTTTCAGGGAAGACATTTTTCCTCATGTCCAGTCTAAACCACCCCTGGCACAACTTGAGGCCATTTCCTCTTGTCCTGGCCCTTATTTGGGAGAAGACACCAACCCCCATACTGCTCCAACAAATCTAGTGACAGATGTCCCTGCTGACTTCAGGGGGGGTGGATTAGATATCTTTGAAGATCTTTTCCAACCCAAACCATTCTAGAATTCCATCTTTGGCTGTTTCCCCCATCCAGCAAAGTACCTCCAGGAGCATCTCCCCCACATCACTCACCTTACAGAGCAGCCCAACCTAGCCCTGGGGGCAGTTGCCAGCACCTCCTTCCCTTCCCAAACAGAGCTTCTGTTCCTGCTACAACACAGCCAAGCCCTGCAGGAACCTCCCAGCCTGGGGGAAGAGCAGCAGAGCAAGCAGAGGACTTCAAAAATACCCCTTCAGGTCCCACTCCTCTCTCTGGGGTGGGGACCAGAGCTGATGCCCAGCCTCTCAGCAGAGAAAGAAAGGTGTGGGCAAGGTTTTTGGTATCTTGAAAACATTTTATTTCATCACTATTCAGTGGTAGCATAAATAATAGGCAATGACAGCACATGGAAAGGTAAGGAGGGGGAGGTGGTGGTGGGTGCTGGGCACGGTGTGAAGGAACAGGGAGGAGGAAGCCTTGCACCAGGCAGGTCAGCAACTGGATTTAGTGAAAATATATATACATATATAGGCAAAGTAGTAGTATTTGGTGTCATTCTGTGCCACAGGCTCCATCCACAACAAGCCATGATTGTACACGTGCTGAAGCCATCAAGCACCCAGCACCCACCAGGTCCATGCTTCAGGGTGAGCTGGATGACATCCTTCCCTATCCCTTTAGGTGAGTTGGGGGAAGGATCCCTCCCCATCCCTCAGGGTGAGCTTGGTGACATCCTTCCCGTTCCTTGGAGCAAGCTGGGTGACTTCCTGCCCTCACCCCATCCCTCAGGGTGAGCTGGGTGACATCCTTCCCACCCTCCCCATCCCTTGGAGACCCCTCTGGGTGACATCCTTCCCCTTTCCCCATGGCACTAGCACAGGTCCCAGCAGACAGGAGGAGGTTGAGTCTCTTTGCAGAGGGAGCAAAAATCCCTCTGGGGTTAGGAAACTCAGCCTCTTTATTTGATGTAAAGAAGGATTTAGGTGCAGGGATGGACAGACACACATGGAGCAGCTCCCTTCCCCAGGGCTCTACCCTGGGGACATTCACAGGCTGCTCCTGCCAAAGCCACCACCACCATGAGAAGGATCCCAGGGCTGCCATGCTTTTGTGACTCAAGCCCTTCCCACCTCCCATGCCACTTCTGCATCTGCTGCCACATTTCTTTTTTTGCATAGGAAAAGAAAACACCCCAAATTAATAGCAACAAAGCATCCCAGTGCTTTCCCAGGGAGCAGAGCTGCCCCATGCCAGGAATCCCAACCAAAGGGGACACAGCTTCTCTACTTACTCCAAGCCCATGGCCAGGGCAGGAAGATGCCCCAGCTGCTTCTGGTGTGCAGGAGCTTTCAGGTTCTCATGGTTGGTTTAGTGCTAGACAAGACAAGAGGACGAGGATGAGTGTCCAGTGAGCGTGTGAGCTCTTGGCAGGTCACTTGGCTTCTGGCTCATCTTCTGGGTGAGTGGAGACAATCAAATTAGAAGAGCAAGTAGAAAGAAAGGAAGTTTTATTTAGAAAAGGTCCCTGGCAGGTTAATTGTTCTTGGGGCTGTTGCGGAAGTTCTTGAGCTCCAGCTGGAGCTGCCGGATCCGAATGTCCTTCTGCGAGAGCTCCTCCTTCAGCCGACGGATCTCGTCCTGCTGCCGGAAGAACATCCGAAGGAGCTGGAAGGGAAGGAAGGAGTTGGAGGGATCATGGGGGCTTCTCACCCCTGGGGTTTCAACTTCCTGCCCTGGGGCCATTCCTAACTTGGTTGCTTTTGCAACACAATTCATCATTGAAGTGTTAAGGTTGGAGAAGACCTCAAAGAGCATTGAGTCTAACCATGAACCCAGCACTGCCAGGTCACCACTAAACCATGTCCCTCAGCACCATATCTCCATGTTATTTGAAGCACTCCAGGGATGGTAATTCCACCACTGCCCTGGGCAGTGTCTAACCATTCTTTCAGTGAAGAAATTTTTCCTAATTTCCAACCTAAACCCACCCTGCAGCAAATGGAAGCCATTTCCTCTTGTCATTGGGAGAACAGGTCAACCCCCACCAGGCTCCAACCTTTCAGGGAGGTGGAGAGAGTGAGAAGGTCTACCCTGAGCCTCCTCTTCTCCAGACTGAACCTCTCCAGTCCCCTCAGCTGCTCCTTATGCCGCCAGCTCTCTTGGATTTAATCTCCCACCTCACCCCTTGCTCTCCTCCTCTTTAGACAGTGAAATGCTAGGTTACATATTAGGAAGAAATTCTTTACTCAGAGGGTGGTGAGGCACTAGAACAGGTTGCCCAGAGAGGTTGTGAATGCTCCATCCTTGGCAGTATTTAAGACCAGGTTGGATGTGGCCCTGGGCAACCTGGTCTAGTGGGTGGCATCCCTGCCCATATCAAGGAGAGTTGGAACTAAATGATCTTCAAGGTCCCTTCCAACCCAAGCCATTCACAGCCAGTGACCATCCCCATCCCACCTCGTTCTCCGTCCGGGGTGGCACGTTCTCCAGCAGGTCTATGCCATTAACTACAACACTCTTCTTCTCTCTCACTGGTGCCTTAAAGACAATTTTGGATGTCTTCTTGTAGCCCTCCTTCAGTGACATCAGGATGGGATCTGAGCAGGCCAGAGGGTGGGAGGAGGTCAGAGGGGCTGGCTGGCTGTGGTCCCATCCCCTCTGCCCTGTGCCACCCAGCCAGCGTGGCACTGGTGGCTTTACCTCTGTTGACCCCACTCAGCCATTCATCAGGTGTCAGGGCTGGCTCTGTACCAGGGGTCATGGGATAAATGTCCTCTTGGTACGTTTCTGACTGGAAAAAAAAGCAAAACAAACCCAAAAACACATGGGGAAAGAGAAGGAACTGCCTCCATGCAGCAACCTGCTCACAGTAGTAGCGACATGGGGTGAGGTTGTGCTCGCTCCGTTGGCATGTAGAGATGTAGCCATCCAGGGCAAGCCATGAGCTGGTGTTTGCATCATTAAATTAGTCATTAAGGTTGGAAAAGACCTTGAAGATCACTGAGGTGAACCATCAACCCATCTCCACCATGCCACTAAACCATGGCCCTCAGCACCACATCTCCATGGCTTTGAAACCCTTCCAGGGTTGGTGAATCCACCACTGCCCCGGGCAGATTTGACAACCCATTTGGGGAAGGAATTGTTCTTCACGTCCAACCTAAACCTCCCCGTGGCACAACTTGAGGCTATTTCCTCTTGTCCTATCACTTGTTCCTTGGGAGAAGAGACCAATCCCCACCTGGCTCCAACCTCCTGCCAGGGAGTTGTAGACAAATCAGATGAGAAATATCAGTGCTGCCTGCTCAGGCCACATGAGGTGGGTCTGAGGAATGCTGGATGGATAGCAGCAGCAGAAAGGAGCAACCAGAGGAGGAGAAGTAGCTGCTGAGCTCTAGACCAGCAGCCCTGGCCGATAGCTGGGTTTGCTTTCAGCTCCAGACAGTGCTGGTAAGGCAAACAGCAAATCCTGCTCCAGATCCATGCTGGAGATGTGTCTTACTAGAAACCTCAGGTGAGATGAGCCCCTTGCTGCCTACCACAACCCTCTCCCGATATCCCATGCCTGGGAAGTGTAAGGAGTGAGATGTCTAATGTTAGTGCAAAGAGCCCCAATGATCAGAGTGGTCAGCAGAGTGGTGCAAGTGGCAGCAGCTCTACCACACACCTGCCCTGTTTTGGACACCTGTGGGTACTGCTGACCCCCCACACCCCATCACCACCAGGGACTCACCCTCCTCGGCACAATCATGGAGATAGGTTCAATCAAGCCCTTGAGGGTGATGAGCTTGTAGAAACGAAAGACCTCACAGGCTGACACATCCAGCCCGTGCTTGGGCATCACCCCTGTGGAGATAAGGTGAAGTCACCCCTGAAATCACCTCCTCCTCACCTACAGACCCACTCTTCCCTCCTCCCAGGGCAGCCTTGCAGATGCTGCTCCTGCAGAATTCCAATAGACAGTAACCCCTGGCTGCTGCAGATCCTGGGAGAGCAGCTGGCACCCATCCACCTCCCCAGCATGAAGAACCCCCAAAAGGTCCTTGTTCTCTGTCAGGATAACTGTCACCCAAGCAGGACCACACCAGGGGTGTTTGGGTGGGCACTTGGAAAGGGTGAAGCAGCTTTTATTCAGGATAAACCACAGAATTGATGCATCCTGGTAAAGCTGTGGCAGATGTGACAGCAGGAAAAGTGCCACCAGATATGGAGCCAGCCCTAACCTGCCTAAATCACCCCAGGAAGGACAGCACAGCCACCTGAACTGCTCAAACCCCACCAAAGCCCACTGACCTGCAGCACTGAGTTCACCACCAACCTTTGGCACCCTCCAGACTAAGGGGCAGCAACCAAATATCCTTACCAAGTCCTTTTTGGGGAGCAGGGGAGCGAAACTCCATCAGGTAGCTCAAATAGGGCTTCTCAGAGCCGATCTCATAGTAGCGAATGTTGCCATCACCCTGCAGTGAGTGCAGGGAAGAAGGAAGGATTAGAGCTCTGGCAATCAGGAGGCAGGATAAAGACCATGGGAAGAACAACCCCCAGCACCTCATCCATGGGATGGGGATGCTCCTCAGACCCGTGCATCTCTCAGCAGGGTGCTGCTTGCTCATGCAACAGCAGCAGGAGCCTCTCCAAACTAGGCTATGGTGGTCAAAGAGCTGCAGTAAGGTTTTGGTAAGGGTTCAGTGCAGCCCAGCTCTAAGGATGGCTCTTCTCTTCCATGCTGTTTGCTGGAGAAAGGTCCATCGGTCTCCCTGGGAGACCACAGGGTTATAGAATCTTGGGTTGGAAGAGACTTTCAAGATCAATCAGTCAAGCCATTAACCAGCACTGCCAGGTCACCACTAGCACCATGTGGCCTCAGAAACACATCTACACCTCTTTTAAACCCCTCCAGGGATGGTGATTCCACCACTGCCCTGGGCAGCCTGGGACAATGCTTAACCATTCCTTCAGTGAAGAAATTATTCCTCATCTCCAACCTGGTCCTCCCCTGGCACAACTCGAGGACATTTCCTCTTGTCCTATCTCTTGTCCTTTGGAGAAGAGACCAACCCCCACCTGGCTCTAACCTCCTTTCAGGGAGCTGGAGAGAGTGAGAAGGTCTCCCCTGAGCTTCCTCTTCTCCAGACTAACCAACCCCAGTTCCCTCAGCTGCTCCTTACAACACTTGTGCTCTAGACCCTTCCCCAGCTTCCTTGCCCTTCTCTGGACACACTCCAGCATGTCCTTGTCCTTCTTGGAGTGAGATGCTGCAGCTGCAGGACACCAAGCCCAGCCCATACCTTGCCAGCCAAGTAGAGCATGTGTGTGTCAGCATCATAGAAGGGGAAGAGGAGACCTGAGAGGCCATCGATCTCCTCCTCTATCAGGGACATGGACAGGTCCTCCTGTGCAACCAGAGAAAGAGCTTCATGAAGCAAGATGCTGAGTGGGGATGCCAGTGGGGATGGAGCAGGGATCCCAGCACCCACCTGGTCCCAGAGAGCGATTTGCCGCGTGTTCCAGCGTGACACTCCTGTCGTCAGCAGCCTCTTCGTGCTGCCCAGGAAGACCACCCTGTTGACACGGTGGTTCTTGCAGCTGGCCTCCTACAAGACAGGAGACAGCTCACCAACAGCCCACAAACCCAGCTCCTACCCAAAGAAAGCCCATTCCTTGGCAGCTACTCCAATCTTCTGTCCCTCAAAACCTCTCCTGCCTCTCCTTGGGAGAAGAGACCAATCCCCACCTGGCTCCAACCTCCTTTCAGGGAGCTGGAGAGAGTGAGAAGGTCTCTCCTGAGCCTCTTTTTCTCCAGGCTAACCAATCCCAGTTCCCCCAGCTACTCCTCACAATACTTGTGCTCTAGACCCTTTAACCACCATGCTGTTGGGGTGGCAGATGCTGATTCCCTGCCTGTCCTCTGCAGATCAGAAAAGCTCATCTCCTAGAAGATCAGATGTCACCTCTACTGAGGAGCCACCATCCTCCCCAAAACTGTGGCTCTTTTGGAAACTTTCTCCTTCTTCCTCCCCACCATTCATATTGCTTTCCACAAATCCTTAAATAATAATAGAAGTCTCCATCCCCTGTGCCTGGGATGAAGCTGAGAGTTCACCTCCCATCACCCATCACCTCCACCTCATTTCAACCACCAGCAGACCCTGACCCGTGCCAAACATGAGGAGGTACAGCACCCTGCAAACCTTTCTACATGTTTCAGCAGGATTCCTCCCCAAGATCTTCTTTCCAAGCCCCTCTATCCCATGCCATTCCCCCAGGCACGATCACTGCACCTGCAGGACCCTGCCAGAGCGTGGCTCCACGACCCTCAGCTTCTTGTCCTTGCAGGTGGTGGCCAGGAGGCTGCCATCAGTGTTGAAGGACATGCAGAGGATGACATCTGTGTGGCAATCAATCATCTTCACTGGCTCCCCAATGTCCAGGTTCCAGATGAGGACCTGTGGGGATGCTGCTGTGACATATCCACTCCTGGAGAGCTCTCACCCTTCCTGCAACCTCCACATCTGCTTTGGGTGTCTTAGTGTCTCCTGTTTTGGCTGAAGTCACCTCCTCCTCACCTACAGACCCAGCCTTCCCTCCTCCCAGGGCAGTCCTGCAGCTGCTGCTCCTGCAAATAGTCCTTCCAAGAACATCAAACCATGGAAGGTACCACCTGCTGCGGGCATGGTGGCTCATCTCCTTCCCAAGGGCAGGATCCTGCTCTGGCTTCCCATAGGTGAGTCCCACTCGTGTCATCAGCTGGGAAAGCCTTTGGAAGGGCATCCTTGGGCAGCAGCTCACCTTATAGTCATAGCCAGCACTGAAGAGGATGTTGTTGGTGGTGGGATGCCACTCGACCAGGCCAACGCGTCGGCTGTGCCCATACAGCTCCAGCACAGCTTCTGTCATGTTCCTTTTCAGGCCACCTTCAGGGATCTCCCAGATCCTCACCTGTGGGATGAAGCAGGTGTCAGGATGGCTTTGGGAACCCTTTGGTGGCTTCTCCCTTTCTTCTCCAGCACACCCAAGGGTTGCTCCAGCCAGCCAGAGGCTGAGCTACAACCTGAGTAAGGGCAAAAATGAACCTGCAGCATTGCAGTGAAGAAGCTGCTTGAGGAACAGTGAGTTTTCTGCCTGCACCTGCATTTAGAAGTGGAAGATGTTGCTGTGAGGGTTGTGTGGCACCCAGAGGAAAAGCTGTGGGGAGAGAGACAGGCTTTGGCTCAGAGAGACAACTCTGAGAGCATCAGTGGTTTTCAACCAAGGCACAACAGGAGGAACAAGCAACCCAACCCCGATGGCCAGGAGCTGATGTTATGAAAGCAGTTGGGTTATGAAACGGTGGTTACCAAACCTGCACTCTGCACCCAGGAGGCCCTGCATATGCTGGAGACAGGCTTGCTGCATGCTCACTGCTCAGGGGATGCAGCAGCTGGGGATCCCCAGGGGGACAGTGAGACCTGCACAGGCTGAGAGTTGGGCAGAGAGGACCCTCATGAAGTTCAACAAGGGCGAGAGGAGAGTGCTGCACCTCAGGAGGAATAAGCTCATGGAGCAGGACAGGTTAGGGGCTGAGCTGCTGCAACTACTGGAGAGAGTCCAGCAGAGGCTAGGAAGATGCTGAGGGCACTGGAGCATCTGTGGCAGGAGGAAAGGCTGAGAGCCCTGGGGCTGCTTAGCCTGCAGAAGAGCAGAGCCAGAGGGGAGCTGCTCCATGCTGAGCAAGAGCTCAAGGGTACAGGAGGCAAGAGGCTGGGGCCACACTCTGCTCAGTGGTGCCCAGGGCCAGGCCAAGGGGCAATGGGCACAAACTGGAACCCAGGAGGTTCCACCTGAGCATGAAGAGAAACTTGCTTGGTGTGAGGGTGCAGAGCCCTGGCCCAGGCTGCCCAGAGAGCTTGTGGAGTCTCCTTGTGTGCAGAGATTCCAACCCAGCTCACCATGATTCATGAGCAAGATCTGAATTCCCCTTTCTCCCCCCACCCCCATATCTTCCTGGACAAGCTTTCAGCTACTAAAAAATGCTAATATCCTGAAGGAGAGGATGAGACATGATGTGGAAGGCTAAGGATCAGGTGGTGCTTGAGAAACTGGATCACCCCAACCCCGCATGGATGATGGTTTCTGATCTTCTCCCTTGCACAAAGACTTTTCCCCTTCATGATACAACTTTTGGGATAGATTTGTGCCTGGAAAATAAAGAGGAGGAGGATGCAAACCACAACCATGTAGAGATGATCCTCATTCATTATCCCCCAGCCTCAAAACCTGCTTTTTGCTCCTATCACTTGATGGATCAGCCCACAGAGAGCAGTTGCAGCCTCGGAGAGCAAAGAGGATTAATAATAGCATTGCTGTTGGGCTTGAAACAATAAAAAAAAAAGACAAAAAAAGGCAAAAAAAAAGAAAGAAGACCTTATTGTGCACAGATGTCCTGTTTATCTGCAGCAGAGGATGCAGAAAGAGCAGCGCTGGGACCATAGGTGACATGAGGACAGCAGAGGAGCAGCTGAGGACTGGCACAATTTGCCTACTGCTCTGCATTCACCTCTCATCCCCTCTCCATTCCTGAGATGGTTGAGCCACCCCCCACCCCCCAGTACCTCCAGCAGCTCCTTCCCCAGCCTCTCTGGGTGGATAAATGAAAGGCAGGAGGGTGCAGGCCTCCTAGGAGGTGGCAGCCTGAAGCATGGCAGCTCACCGAGGTGTCTTCAGAGCATGAGGCAATGATGTTCTCAATGAAGGGATTCCACTTGATGTCCAGCACATTGCCCTGGTGACCACAAACTTTGGGGTAGTTGGGCTCGATCCTGCCTGTCTGTAAAATAAGCCACGCATACACACAAAAAAAAGAGAGAAAACAAATAAAAAATGAGTGATAAAATTGGTTTTCTTCAGGCTGGAGACTTACTAGGGGAGTCATCTCCATCACTGAGCCTGGGGTGGGAGTTTTTTTTGGCCAAAGAGGATGCCTAGTCAAGTCAGGGATTGGTTTTTACTCTAGCAGTATTCCCAGGGGTGGCTGCAGACACATCCCCCTCCAGGTGGGAAGCTCTGTAGGAAATCTCTCCATGACTATCCAAAACCCAGGGGTAAAATAGTTGGAAGAGACTGGGGATGCTCCAAACCAATCCTCGAGGTAGATCAGCCTGTGGGTCCTGCATGAGGCATTTGGTACTCACTCCCCAAAGCCTGGAAGTGATGTTGAGCAAGGTCCATGTGCATAGCCCACAGATCAAATCCCCAGGGACTTTGGGATCCCAAACACTCTTGTTTAATGATGCTAACAAGCTAACCATAGCACCACTTGATGAGATCCTTCCACGTGGCTGGAAATCCTTGCAAGACCTTTAGGGATGATCTGCTCCTTCCATCCCAGCAGATCCCCACAGCAGAGGAGAGCACACAACACCTGGCTCAACCTTCAGTTAAGGTTCCCACTACAGATGGGGTGCAGGAACCATGGAGGTTCTCCATGAAAGGACCTCATATAGTGCCTCCATGACCTTCCCTTCCCTCTCCAGCACTGGCTCCTTGCTGCACGCTTCAGAGAGTGCAAACTAACTAGGTCAGCACGACACAGCCACTAAATATTTCATAGCCCTTCCAGCAGTGACCTTTTGATGTATTGAGCTCCTGGCTCCACTGAGCAGGAACAAAGAAAGGCTCTGAGGACAACACCCTGCAACACTGGTCACCATCCACAGCCAAGGGTGATGGCCAGGAGTCCTCTGGGCAACCAGATCAAGCTACCAAGCTAGGAGAGCTTTATTGGGATTCATTTGCTTCCAGGGAAACACAGCTGGTCATTGGAATCATAGAATTGGTTGGGTGGAAAAGACCTTTGGGATCATTGCGTGCAACCATTAACTAGCACTGCCAGGTCACCACTAAATCATGTCCCTCAGCATCACATCTCCAGGGCTGTGAAAGCCCTGCAGGGATGGGGACTCCAGCACTGCCCTGGGCAGCCTGGGACAGGGCTGGACAACTTAGAGGTAGTTCCCTAGGGAACTACAGGCTAGGAACTGATCTGTTGGAGAACAGCCCTGGGGAAAAAGCTCTAGGAGTGCTGGTGGCTAGGATGATGCCCCTGAGGCAGCAATGTGCCCTTGTGGCCAAGAGGCCAATGGCATCCTAGGATGCATNGGTCTTTCTAGGGCCCTTCCAACCCCTGACATTCTGTGATTCTGTGGGATAGTTTCTGCCCAATAAATGCAGAGGTTTGATTACAATGAGTTGAACACAGCCAGCACAGAGTTGCCATGGTGCCTTCATGGGAGAGCAGTGCTGTGGGTTGTGCCCCATGCCCAGGGCACCTGGAAGAGGAGAAGGAAACAAAGAAAGGTAATAAAAATAAAGGATTAAACTGAAAACTAAACTAAACTAAACTAGAGATGAGGAATTCCTGCCCATAGCTTCCCATGGAGTTACTTTCAGAAGGACCTTGCCAGCAGCCATGCATTAAGCTGCAGTGAATCCTAATCACTGGCTCTCTGACCCCTGGGCTAGGACAAGCTCCATGACCCAGATACTATCCCTTCAGTGAGTGCCTGCCATAGATCTCTGAGCTCCCAGGTTTTCCACAGCATGGAGCTGGAAAGGAGCAAATATTCCAGCAACTTCAGCCCATTCCAAGTCCTCCCTTTGCTGGAGCAGCTAGGAGGATTTTTGTTGTTACATCTAGGGGAAAAAGGAGAATGGATTTAAATTGGTTTAATTCAGTTAGTTTGCTACTTGGTGAAGCCTTCTCCTGGGAATAGTTGGAATAGCAGCAAGGACAGAGGCACCAACAGCATGCAGAGCCCAGGAGGGATGGACACATGGCCCCAGGAGGTTGGGCTGCACCAGGAAAGGGAACACATCACCTGGAGGAGCAAAGCCTCTTTATTCTTAGAAGCATCAGTTCTAAGCACTGCAGGTCATTGCTGTGAGTGGTGTGAGCTGGGATATCAGCCTCCACCTCAATGAACCTCTTGTCCACCAGCAGATCCAAGCCATGGACATCATGACCACTTCAGACCCTCCAAGCAGCACCAAGCTTCAGTCTCTCAGCAGCAGGATTCCACATTGGCTTTACAAGAAACCAGCTCAGATCAATCATTTTACTGTATGCAGTCATAAAAACCTCTTCTTCACCAGGTTCCCTTGAAACACATTCCCAAATCCTCTTGTTCCCTAGGAAGCTCTACGGACACGGCAAAATCCCTTATTCAATTCTACCTTCAAACCAATCATCACAGACTGGTTTGGGTAGGAAGGGACTTTTCAAGGTCATTTTGTTCAACTCCCTGTAGTCAGCAGGGACATCTGCAACTAGAGCAGCTTGCTCAGAGCCCCAAGCAACCTGAGCTGGAATGGTTCCAGGGATGGAGCAATCACACATAGAAAACTTGACAGAAACAAGAGCAGCACCCACCTAACAGCACTGTCCTTGGGTGAGAAACCTCCCTGAGGAAGAAGGACCCATCACCAGCCCCACAGTGACCAGTCAGGTCACCCAGCAGCTTCCCTTAGATGCTCCCTGATCCCTTATTAGCATTTAGAGAGGGCTCAGGGAAGCACTACCTGAGCCCTAGGGGATTTACAGGGTTTCCCAGGAAATCCTTGAATACACACACAAGTCTCCAGTGGCTGAGATTAAGAGTAGAGACATTTCCTGCTGCCTTTTGAAAAGTCTCTCCTGCTTGAGAGACAACCAGGAGGCAATGACACAGAGCTCCCTGACCTGGGGCAGATCTCCAGAGGGTTGTGGTACAAAGGAAGGTCACTGCAAGTTAACTAGGCTTCATTAAGAACTAAGTAAAATGGAACCAGCACAAGCAAGAGACAAATTGGACAAAGCCTTGGAGAAAACCCAGAAAATCCCATGCCATGCTGTGCTGCTGGCTGCATATCTCCACAGGGACCAGCCCTGGGAAGGAGGAGGCAAGAGAAGGCTTCCAGGCATTGCTGGACATCACATCTGCCAAAGGAGCTACTGAAGCAAAGAGCAGGAAGAGCTTGAATAGGTCATCCAGTCCAAATCCCCTGCAGTCAGCAGAGACATCTCCAACTAGAGCAGCTTGCTCAGAGCCCCAAGGTCCAACCTGAGCTGCAATGATTCCAGGGGTGGGACATCTTCCACCTCTCTGGCCAACCTGGGACAGGGTCTCATCACCCTCAGGGTAAAACATTTCTTCCTTCTCTCTAGTCTCCATCTCCTCTTTTAGTTTCAAACCATCATCCCTTGTCCTGTCACAAGAGGTCCTGCTAAAAAACTCATCAGTTCATTTTCTTGTGTGGACGGAAAGACTGTGAAATTAACTATAAAGATAAGTAAATATAAATGCTGTTAAAATAAACCTAAATACTGCTAAAATAAACCTAAATACTGCGAAAATAAACCTAAATACTGCGAAAATAAACCTAAATACTGCGAAAATAAACATAAATACTGTGAAAATGAAACATGAATGCTGCTAAGAATAAACATAAATACTGCCAATATAAACATAAATATTGCTAAAAACAAACACTGCTAAAAATACACATAAAAACTGCTAAAATTACATCGAAATTCTGCTAAAATAAACAAATAGTGCTCAATAGGAACATAAATACTGCTCAAAACAAACAAATACTGCTAAAATTCATTAGAAAGACTGCTAATAGAAAGAAATACTGCCACAATTAAATATAAATACTGCAAAATAAACATAAATACTGTTAAAACAAATATAAATACTGCTTAAATAAACATAAATACTGCCAAAATAAACTTAATACTGCTAACATTCAATAGAAATCCTGTTGTGGCTGGTGGGGTCCCATTCCCCCTCAAAATGATGCTCTCAGCATCCTTCGACACTTTGCACTTTGCTGCAGCAGCAGCCAGCCTCTATCTTGTTAATTAAAACCCAAGCAAAATAAAAGACAAAAGCCCCTATAATGTCCTTGTTAAATTGAATTACGGGCACTAAAAAGAAATGCTTATTTCTCAGTGCCCCAAAGCGGGGGACCGCTTTCTCCCAGCCAGGAGCAGCTCTCTCTCAGCTGTAGCCGGCAGAGGGGGCAGAGCCCAGCTCCAGCTCCCCACAGGCTCTCCCTCAGCCTTCCCTTCAAGCCCAGCAGCAGCTTGCCATGAACAACCCGAGCACCCTTGGGTGCTACCCTCCCCTCGTCCACCTCCAGCAAGCCTGGAGCAGCCTCAGCAGCTCTCAGGGACATTGCTTCAGGCTGCTTTAGATGCCCAACACCTTGTTGTGAGATGGATTGGGAATTGGTTGAAGGACAGAGCCCAGAGAGTTGTGGTTGGTGGAGCAGAATCTAACTGGAGGCCTGTGACTAGTGGTGTGCCCCAGGGGTCAGTGCTGGGGCCAGGACTGTTCAATATATTCATCAATGATCTGGATGAAGGGGGAGAGTGTTCCCTCAGCAAGTTTGCAGATGATCCCAAGCTTGGAGGAGTGGCTGGCACACCAGGAGCTGTGCTGCCATCCAGAGTGACCTGGACAGGCTAGAGACATGGGCAGGGAGAAACTTAATGAAATTTAACAAGGGGAAGTGTAAAGTACTGCACCTGGGAAAGAACAACCCCATGGATCAGTATAGACTGGGAACTGATCTGTTGGAGAACAGCCCTGGGGAAAAAGCTCTAGGAGTGCTGGTGGCTAGGAGGATGCNGCAGCACAAGGGAGCATGGAGAGAGCCTGAAGCGGCAGCTCGGAGCTTTGGGAGCCTCAGGGGGTTAGGAGTTTGGGGTTGGTTTGTTTGTTTTCTTTGGTTTGGTGTTTTTGGGGTGTTGAGTTTTTGGGGGGTTTGCTTGGGTTATTTTTTGTTTGGGGTATTTTTTCCTTTGGTTTGCTTGAGTTTGGGGTTTTTTTGGGGGGGTAGGGGTTTTTGTGTGTTTTGGGGTGGTTTTTTTATGGTTTGGGTTTTCCTTTGGGGGTATTTTTATTTTGGGGTGGGTTGTTTATTTTCTTTTGGGTTTTTTTGTTGTTTTGGGATGGATTTGTATGGTTTAGGTTTTTGGTTTGGGTTTGTGGAGTTTTTTTGTTGGGGTATTTTTTTGTTTGGGGGTATTTTTTTGTTTTGGGGTTTTTTTGTTGTTTGGGATTTTATTGTTTGTTGGGGGTTTTTAATTAGTTTTGGGCTTCTTTTTCTACCGTTCTGGGCATTTTTGTCATTGTTTTGGGATGGGTTTTTATGGTTTGGGTTTTTCCTTTTGTTTGGGGTTTGTGGGGTTTTTGGGGGTATTTTTTTGTTTGGGGTATTTTTTTGTTTGGGGTATTTTTTTTTGTTTTGGGTATTTTTTTTTGTCTTGGGTATTGTTTTTTGTTGTTTGGGCTTTTTTTGTTTGCTTTGGGTTTTTAATTAGTTTGAGGGTTCTTTTTCTACCGTTCTGGGTATTTTTGTTGTTGTTTTGGTGTGGGTTTTTTCTTTTGCTTGGAGTTTTTTTCTTCATTTGGGGGGGTTCTTTTAAGAGGTTTTTTTTCTGGCCACCTCTAGGTTAAAGGAAATGTCTCCTGCAGAATACATCAGGTAGAGGAAAAGTCATACACCTCCCCCCCCCAAACAGATCAAGGGAGTCTCCTGTGTCCTGAGTTTAAAGGTAGAAAACCTCCAAGGACATGAAAATTGGTTCATAGCATGGAGAAAAAAAGAGAAGAAAAAAGTTCTCTATTTTTTTCCCCTGCTGCTTTGAAGCACAGCAGCTGGGAGAAGCAAAGCAAGGAGATCTGTGATGAGCTTTGCCCGTTCTCAGGTGTCCCTGCAGAGGGAGGACAACCCCCACCCACACAGAAGGGAGGGGGAGTCCTTTGGGTGATGCTGTGAGTACACAAGCTGAGCAGATGCCACCAGGCCCTGGAGCCAAGGGGCACACAGCCCACTCCTCCTGCTCACCAGCTGCCACCATGGCACAGGGACACCCAGATGGGTCACTGTCACTCAGCTGACAGCCCAGGGGTGGTGGCACTGCTGCTAGGGAGACAGGGAGCCTCCAGCACATCCCTTCGTGCTGGGGGACAAAGGGACAGGCAATACCTGCACGTGGTTCCCTGCAGAGTCACTCAGGCTTTGCCCAGATGCTGCCGTGGAGGTTTGGGATCTCAGAATGGTTTGGGTGGAAAGGGAAATTCCAAGCTTATCTTGGCCAACCCCCCTGCTGTCAGCAAGGATGTCTCCAACTAGAGCAGCTTGCTCAGAGCCCCAAGCAACCTGAGCTGGAATGGTTTCAGGAATGGGACATCTACCACCTCTCTAGGCAACCTGGGCCAGGTCTCACCACCCTTAGAATGAAACATTTCTTCCTTCTCTCTTGTCTCAATCTCCTCTTTTAGTTTCAAACCATCACTCCTTATCTTGTCACAACAGGTCCTGCTAAAAAGTCTCTCCTTATCTGTCAGGCTGCAGTAAGGTCTCCCTGGAGCCTTCTCTTCTCCAGGCTGAACAAGCCCAACTCTCTCAGCCTGGCTTCCCAGCAGAGAGCTTCCAGCCCTCACATCATTTCTGTGGCCTCCTTTGGCCCTGCTCCACCAGCTCCATGTCTCTGCTGTGCTGAGGACATCACCCATAGCAAGGCAGCCCTGCCCACAGGAGAGTGAGGGACCTGTCCCACAGCAACTCACACACAACAAGCAGCAGTAGCATGAGCAATAACTTTGGACATCAGCTTCCTCCACGTAAACAGAGACTCCCCTTTCCTGCTCAGAGCTTCCTTTGAGCAGATAACATTGTCCATCTGTGGAAAACAACCTATCTTCATCCCCTGGAGAAACAAAACCCCTCTGTTTGCAGTGCAAGTGATGCCAATCACCCTTCTCCTGCAAAGGGTGACTTGAGAGACATGTCCAGCAATCCCAGCACTACCCCAACAAGCTGCATCACCATCTCTCCTCACCCTCACAACCTCTCCTTGCCTTCCCCCTGGTTTATATGAAGTCACCTAAAGGAGGCACAGCTGAAATAAGTCCATCCATTGCTGGAGGTTTGCTTTCTTCAGCTCTTTTGGCCAACAAAATGCCACCTGAAGCACACAGGCTTCTTGGTGCAGGTTGTTGTAGGTGAGCTACAGCATGACCACGCCATGTTTGGGTTTTTGATGTGAAAATAACTGCTGCTGGAAGCTCTCCTGGCTCTGGGATTGGGAGGAGAGCATCTCTCAGGCTTCAGGCCATCTCCACAAATGCCACCTGCTTTGTCCCTTCCTTGGCTGATGCTCTCTGGGGCTCTCCGTGTGTTTGGATAAGGCTAAAGCCTGTTGGAGGCTAAGCAAAGCTGAACGCAACAGATGAGGGATGGAAACCTCCCAGGGAGTGGGAGAGCAGGCTGAAAAGCCATGGAGATGTGGTGCTGAGGGATATGGTTTAGTGGTGGTTGATGGTTGGACTTGATGATCTTAAAATCTCTTCCACCCAAAACGATTCCATGAGCAGGATTTCGCTCATGATGATGGAGCTCAGCCCATCACTGCTGACCCAAAAGAAACACTTTCAGTATGGGTTCCTCTCTCCTTCAACTGAAGCCTGGATGGGATGCTTCTGTCACTACAGTTCTGGGAAGAAAGGTGCTGGAATCACCATCCCTGGAAGTGTTCCCAAAAGGCATAGATGTGGAGCCATGGTTTAGTGGTGAGTGGGTGGTTGGACTGGATGGTCTCAGAGGTCTTTTCCAAGCAGAATGATGGATTCTTGCAGAAGGAATTATACATCCATCCCCTTGATCCCTACAGGAACACAGCAGGAAGCAGCACTGCAGAGCTGCAGGCAGAGGAACAGATGGGCCAAGGTATGCCAGTGCACTCTCAGGGGAGGGGGAAAGGAGAGGGGTTGTGCTGAGCAGAGCAGGGGGCAGAGAGGGGGGAAACACAAGGAAGAGAGAAAAAGAAGGAAGAGAGAAAAAGAAAGAGAGAAAAAGAAGAGAGAAAAAGAAGAGGAAAAAAGAGAGAAAAGGAAGAGAGAGAAAGAAGAAAGAGAGAAAAAGAAAGAGAAAAAGGAGAGAAAAAGAGAGAAAGAAGAAATAGAGAAAAAGAAGAAAGAGAAAAAGAAGAAAGAGAAAAAGAGAAAAAGAAGAAAGAGAAAAAGAAGAAAGAGAAAAAGAGAAAAAGAAGAAAGAGAAAAAGAAGAAAGAGAAAAAGAAGAAAGAGAAAAAGAAGAAAGAGAAAAAGAGAAAAAGAAGAAAGAGAAAAAGAAGAAAGAGAAAAAGAGAAAAAGAAGAAAGAGAAAAAGAAGAAAGAGAAAAAGAAGAAAGAAAAAGAAGAAAGAGAAAAAGAGAAAAAGAAGAAAGAGAAAAAGAAGAAAGAAAAAGAAGAAAGAGAAGAAGAGGAGAGAAAAGGAGAAAAAGAAGAATAAGAGAAAAAGAAGAAAGAGAAAAAGAGGAGAGAATAAGAAGAAAGAAAAAGAAGAAAGAGAAAAAGAGGAGAGAAAGGGAGAAAAAGAAGAGAAAAAGAAGAGTGAAAAAGAAGAGAGAAAAAAGAGTGAAAAAGAAGTGAGAAAAAGAGAGAAAAAGAAGAGAGAAAAAGAAATAGAGAAAAAGAGAAAAAGTAGAAGGAAAAAGAAATAGAGAAAAAGAGAGAAAAAGAAAAGAAAAAGAAGATAGAAAAGAAGAGAAAAGAAGAAAAAGAGGAAAAAAGAAAGGAAGAAGACAAAGAAGAAAAAAGGAAAAAGAAAACAAAGAAAAAGAAAAAAAGGAAAGAAAGAAAAAAAGGAAAAGGAAAGAGAAAACAAAATAACAGAAAAAGAAGATGGCAGCAACTCAACCCCTGAGTAGCTCTGCAGTATCTAGGTTACCTTAATTATATTCAGCCAAATCTGGATGCCAATTAATTAGAGAGCTGCTGATTTCCAAGGAAAAATGAGTTTATTCTTAATCAGCTCATCAATCCCAATATTAAAAATAAAGAAAGAAAGAAATAACCCCACTGCTGAACTGATGAGGTTGTACCAAGGTGTGTGTGCAACCACTGGACTGAGATCTGCTCCAGTTGGGATTCCCACACAGGGATGATGATCCCTTGGGAACAGGATGCAAAGGGCATTGTGCTCCTTCTGCTCTTATCCTAGAGGGAAATATAAAAGGGATTTTTCTTTTTCTGGGTGAGTAGCTCAGGATTTTGCACCATGGTGTGTGGAAAGGCATCCTGGGAGGTGTAGGAGGGAGGCAGGGATGGGGCTGGAGTGCTCCAAGTGTTCTGACACAGCTCCTGCTTCTAGGAATATTAATCAGAGTCAAGCTGTGAGCTGCAATTAAAATGCTGATTATAATCTTTTCCATCTGTGGTTGATCCTGCTCCAGAAATTCAGCAGAGATGTGAATTTCACAAGAGGACAACCTCTCTGAGGAGTGCCAGGCTGTGGAGAGGCTCAGAGGGGAGCCCTCCTCCATCCCAGCTCTACCAGTTTCCTCTCCCACTTGGAAATCCCAATGGATTTGGCACTGGAGACTGGAAGACAACCACCTCCTCCCCATGTGTATGATGTGTCTTCATAGCTGATGTGTTCAAGTTCCATGGGCTAGGTGCATCACAGAGTCAGGATGGTTGGAAGAGACCTCTAAGCTCATCAAGTCCAACCATCAACCTCTCACCCCCATGCCACTAAACCATGGCCCTGATATGTTTTTTTGAACCCCTCCAGGGATGGTGACTCCACCACTGCCCTTCCAACACCTAACAACACATAACACCCTAAAAGGGAGCAACTGCACCTCTTCCAGTGTCAAAAATACTGCTGAGAACAGGTGACTCAGAGCCTTGTGTCCCCTCCTGCAGCCCAAGAGCCATGGGGTGAGGGCAGGGTGCCTGTGGATGGGATGCTGGTAGCAGCATGCTGGAGCAGTGACAGAAGAGCATCAAAGCAACCCTAGTGCCTCACCCCAGTCCTTTGCACTCAAGTTTCAGGAGGAAAGCAAAGCAAAGGAAATATTTCTTCCATGTTCAAGTGATGCAGCTCAGGCTGGAGCTGCTGGGCAAGCATGGTCCCATGGGGAAACTTCTGAAGCATGAGCTGAACTGGTGGGAGTTTAAAATTGCATGAGCTGGAGATGTGCAGGTCCACTTTGGGTACTCCTGCCAAGAGCTGGGGCAAGGCCTAGGTGAAGCAAGCAGAAGCACAATGTGGTGGTGGAGAAAGGATCCATGCTGCAAGCAGGAGTCAAAGTGTCAGAGGTTATTGGATCATACAACCATAGAATTCCAGCTTGGAAGGGAGCTCAAGGACCATCTGGTCCAACCTTTCTTGGCAAAAGCACAGTCTAGACAAGCTGGCCCAGCTCCTATCCAGCTCAATCTTAAACATGTCCCATGCTGGGGACTCCACCACTTCCCTAGCGAGATTATTCCAGTGGCTGATTGTTCCTGTTGTGAACAGTTTTCTCCTGGTGTCCAATCAGAATCTCCCCAGGGGCAATTTGGCCCTGTTATCCCTCCTCTTCTCCTGGGCACTCCTTGTAAAGAGGGAGTCTCCATCTCCTTTGTAGATACCCTTTATATACTGGGACATTGTTGCTGATTTCTTCTCTCTGGTGACCAGCTCTAGGAGCTCAGGGAACAGCATGAAGTTCTGCCAGGGGAGGGGTGGCTTGCTTATTAGGAAAAGGTTTTTCACCCAGGGGGTGGTGGAGCACTGGAACAAGCTCCCTAGGGAAGCAGACACAGCACCAAGCCTGACAGAATTCCAGAAGCATCTGGACAATGCTCGTAAGAGATGTGGTGTGCCTTTTGGGCTTGTCCTGTGCCCAGATAGCAGTTGTATTCAATGATCCTCATGAGTCTCCTCCAACTCAGGACAACCTATGATGCTATGGTGATAATATCTCCCTTGAACCTTCTTATCTCAAGATGGATAAACCCAACTCTCTCAGCCTGTCCTCACAGCAGAGAGAGTCCACCCTCAGATCACTTTTGTGGCCTCCTGTGGACCTGCTCCACCAGGTCCACACCTCTCCTGTGCTGAGGTGTGCCCAGTGCCAACCCTCCCAGCACCTGTTCCCCAAGGGATGCCAAAACCACCAGAGCAGCTTTAAACCAAATAGTCCATGTCCAGCTGTAAATCCTCCCTTCTCCACCCAAGATAAAAACCAGTAGATGCTTCAACACATCCCACACCAGGACAAGATCCCCAGGATGGAACATTCATGAGCTTCAACAAGACCAAGTGCGGGGTTCTGTGTGCAGGAACAATGCCCACTATCAGTACAGGCTAGGGGATGAGATGATGGAGAGCAGCCCTGCAGAAAAGGCCTTGGGGTGCTGGTGGACAAGAAGCTGGACATGAGCAAACAGTGCACGNCTCACATCCTCTCTTAGGGCCCATGTCCACCTTGGATTCCCATCCATTGGAGCCCAAAGGCCTCACCTGCTCGAGGGGGATGACAAGGAAGGAGCCTCCCCCAGCGCTCTCGGTGACGATGGCCAGGAAGCGGGCGTTGACGGCACAGAAGTGGTTGTCGTGGACGTTCTTGGTGATGGGCACCCCATCGAAGCAGTGCTCCCTGCTCGCCACCTTCCCGTAGACATTCCGGAACTTGGAGCTGCGGTACTGCGGGCGCCATGACATCTGCCAGGGGAGGAACACACAGAGGGCTCAGCCTTCCCCCAAAATACCTCACTCCTGGGTTTTCACCCAGTTGTTCTCCAAGCTGGGCTGCGTGATGGAATCTTCCTGAGCAGTGCCAACATAACACCTCGGACACCTTGAGATGTGGGACACGAGAATGCTCAGGGGCTGGAACACCTCTGCTCTGAGGACAGGCTGAGGGAGCAGGGATTGTTCAGCCTGGAGAAGAGAAGGCTTCGGGGGGACCTACTAGTTACCTTCCAGTACCTAAAGGGAACTTCCAAGAAGGCTGGAGAGGGCCTGTTTGCAAAGGCCTGCAGTGAAAGGACAAGGGGCAATGGTTTTAAATTGGAGAAAAGTAGATTTAAACTGGATATTAGAAAGAAGTTCCTCCCCACGAGGGTGGTGGAACACTGGACCAGGTTGCCCAGGGAGGTGGTTGAGTTCCCATCCCTGGAGGCATTGCAGGTGAGGCTTGCCAGGGCTCTGGGCAAGCTGCTCTAGTTGGGGATGTCCCTGTCCAGTGCAGGGGGGTTGGACTAGATGAGTTCCAGAGGTCCCTTCCAACCCAAACCATTCTAGAATTCTGTGTCTCACTGGTGCCAGGTCCAACTAACAAATGGCACTAACAGGCTCTCTCTCCACTGCTGCTAAAATGGAAGCGGATCTTGCTTCCAGCAGGAATTGCTTCTTTGGAGCAGGCAGCACTGCTGCTCCACTGGCACATGATGGATGCATTAAAGGCTTTTAAGGCAATGGCTTGGAAAGGGATGGGTCTGGGCCACAGGAGAGCATGTGGCAGAGTGCAAGGAGAGCACTTAGGCAGGGAGTGAGCAGCAGAGAGCTGGTGCAGGCTGTGTTCAGCTGTCTCAGCTTGAATCAGAATCAGAGAATCATGGAATTGTTTGGGTTGGAAGAGACCTTTCAGATCATTGAGCCAACTGTTCACCAGCACTGCCAGGTCACCACTAAACCATGTCCCTCAGCACCACATCTCCAGGGCTTTCAAACCATTCCAGGGATGGTGACTCTACCACTGTCCTGGACAGCCTTGGATAGGCCTTGACAAGCCATTTAGGGAACAAATTGTTCCTTGTGTCCAACCTCAACCTCCCCTGGTGCAACTTGAGGCTGTTTCTTCTTGTCCTAGCACTTCCTTGGGAGAAGAGACCAGCCCCCATCACCACCACCCCACAAACAGTGATGGTCTTAAACTAAAAGAGGGAGATTGAGACTAGGCAGAAGAAGAAACTGTTTACCCTGAGGGTGGTGAGACCCTAGCCCAGGTTGCCCAGAGAGGGAGTAGATGTCTGTCCCATCCCTGGAATCATTCCAGGTCAGGTTGTTTGGGGCTGTGAGCAACCTGCTCTAGCTGGAGACATCCCTGCTGACTGCAGGGGGTTGGACTAGATGACCTTGCAAGGTCCCTTCCCACCCAAACAGTCCCATGACGTCCTATGAGCAAATTCCTGCTGTGCCAACATTCCTCAGAAAACAAGAAACCTGTCCAGATGCAGAGCCCTGTGTGAGGACCACACTGAGCTGCCTTCATCCCAATCCACCCAGTACATCCCAATCCCAGCTGCATTTTCAGCCCACCTAGACTGGGAGCATCCTTTTGCAGATGCACAGCAGCACCAGGGCTGCAGCTTTGCCATGGAGCTGATGCTGGCAGCAGTCCCCAAGCTGCACAGAAAAGAGATACAGATCCTTAAGGATTTAACCCAAAATGAGAGCAGAGAGAGACATTTTTTGGCTGGGAATGTTTCTGCTCTGCAAGAATGCAGACTCATGTCCAACAAAGCACTGGGAATCTTTGCCAAACCTACCCAAGTGTTTGGAGCCAGGCAGGGCAAGGAGGAACACCCCAAAGCCACAGCCTGGGGAGTGGCTTTCAGCAGTTTCACTGTATCTTGTGTTTCTCTTTGTCTGAACAGAGGAGTTTGCAGAGTGAAATGAATGTTTAAAAGAAAAAAAAAGGCATAAAAATATAGTTTTGGTGGTTTTTTAAGCTCTCCATTTGCTCCATGATCCCAGGACTTTGCTCTCCTTTCTGCAATCACAGAATCACAGAGGCCCTGTGCCTCTGCTCCAGACCTCTTGAAAACATTAAGAAAAAACCAACCAACCAAAGAAAAAAGCCCCCAAAAGCTCCAAATTCTACTAAAAGGTCCAGTTTGCTCCATCCTTCCCCCACTCAACTTCTCAGATGCCTCTCCATGCAGGAGAAAACCCACAGCCCTCCCCTCCCCTTGCAGAAACTCCTCTAGCCATGCAGGGAAGGTAACAGAAAAGGGGCTCCCAATATTTCCTGCATCCTAAAATCCAGCTCAAGGAGTTGCTTCCAAACAAAGGACAAGCAGAGAGGAGATCCAAGCAGCCCCAGGATGTGGATTTAGCCCTTCACATGGATCCTTGCCAGCGTGCTACACGTGCTCCCTGCCTGCTGCACTCTACATAGACACCAGGGTGATGCTGCTTCCAGGATCTCAGAGCTTTCACATCTCTAATTGTTCAGAGCTTTTGGTTTTGAGTTTTGGGGTTTTGGGAGGGGGGGGGGATTTGTTTGGTTGGGTTTTTTCCCAGCCTTCCCTGTTTGATTCTTTCCCCACAAAGCTGGGCAAGCCTCCACACAGCCCTCACCATGCAGGGAGGAAGCAAGAAGCTCAAGTGCCTGGTTCTTTTTTTGTTGGAGAAATCCAGAGGTTTTTCCCTTTAACCTCAGCCAGTATTTCCTTGAAACAGCATCACATCACCCCATGGCTCCAGGGATGCAGACAGCCCGGAAACGTCGGCAAAATCCCTGGCAAAAGGGCTCAGGGTTGTCCAGAGCAGGCATTGTGAGGTGGGAGGCTCCCAGACAGGCTCTTTCCTGCAGATTTCTAGCTCTGGAAGCCAGCAGAAGCTTTCCCATGCCAGAAATATCTCCTTATGTTGTGTGGGAGAGATGGGAGTGTGAGGGGACTTGAGAGGTCCCTGAAAGCATCAGCCTTTAGCTGGAGAAGGGCAGGAGGAGCAAGGTACAACAGCTGATGGGATAGTTTCATGCTAAGGGAGGATTTGGGGTTGAGAAATCAGAAGCTCAGGGTCCTTCTCGTCATTGCCTGGCTCTGAAGCAGGCAAGAGTGTTTTCCTGTGTGAGGTTTTAGTTCTGGATCCATGAAAGGCTGAGAGCCCTGGGGCTGCTGAGCCTGGAGAAGAGCAGAGCCAGAGGGGAGCTGCTCCATGCTGAGCAAGAGCTCAAGGGTGCAGGGGGCAAGAGGCTGGGGCCACACTCTGCTCAGTGGTGCCCAGGGCTAGGCCAAGGGGCAATGGGCACAAACTGGAACCCAGAAGGTTCCATGTGAGCAGGAGGAGAAAGTTGTTTGTTGTGAGGGTGCAGAGCCCTGGCCCAGGCTGCCCAGAGAGCTTGTGGAGTCTCCTTGTGTGGAGAGATTCCAAAGGCAGCTGGAGGTGATTGTGGGCAAGCTGCTGTGGGTGAGCCTGCTAGAGCAGGGAGTTGGACTGGATGATCTCCAGAGATCCCTTCCAACCCTCACCATGCTGGGTTAATGGGATTTTCTCTCTGCATGCTGCTTTGCCCACTCCATCACTCCAGCAGGTTTCCAGGCTTGGAGGGGACACACTGGACAAACATCCTATTTCCTGTCCACGCCAGTGAAGGCTTTTGTAGCCAAGGAAGGGATGGAGAGGAGAGGGGATGCAGGGATGCTTTGGACCCCAGCAGGATGCAACTCAGCTTTCCCCTCCGTATTTTGCCGCTGATGCAAACACTTCCCATGAAGGGAGGAAAAGAGACCCTTCCCCAAAGGAGTTCAGCTGGATGAGACAAAGCAGGAGAGGAAAAGCTGGAAAAAGGGGACCAGCCATTGTCCCATCCTGGCCTCTGTGCCCTCTGTTTCCTCCCAGGGGGATGGTGACAGCAGCCAGGGCCTGTCACCTTGCAGAGGCATCCAGCATCTCTGGAAGTTACTACCCACACCATTTGCAATCCTCCAGTACCTAATTTTTTTAGGAAAGTCACTTTTTTGAGCAATTCCTTACATCCTGCTGGCACTAATGGGCATTTTTCTTTTTCCATCACCTCTTGATGGCTTAGAGGCATTAAATATATATATATATATAATTGATTTATTGGAGTGGTTTCCATCCATCTCCAGAACCAATCTCATGCAGCACCAAGGTTCAGTCTAGCTCTCCATTATTCTTGGGCTCCAGTTTTAACTTCCATTACCAAATCCCTCCCTTCTTTTGGGTCGAGCAGAACTCCCAGGAGAAAGGAGAGCTCTATCAAGCACTTGGAAATGAGGCAATCAAATAAACCACCTCCTCAACTGATGTCAGTATCACCATTGACCTCATGGAACAAGCAGTGGAGCAATTCTCCAGCATTCCTCAACTCATCACAACTTTTACTCCTTCAAGTGCTTGAAGGCATGAGCATGGCCCAAAATCCCAAGCTGGAAGTTGGAAATCTCCTTTGTACCAACAGCTGAGAGCAGAAAATGGGAGAGTTGGGGAGCTCCCATCAGGGATACAGGGCAGAGCATCTCTTTTTGCCTTCTTCTCCTTCCTGTGCTCACTCCATCAGGCCTGGGGAGGGGCAGAAAGCAGCTGGGGGGGG